>BSAI01000207.1:21373400-21405793 GCA_036245035.1 Adrianichthys oophorus
GGAAACTTGAGATGTGCAAAGATAAGATTGTATGCTAGAGTTTCCCGCAAAGAGCCCTTCTTCACAGTATAGTACTGAGGGAGAATGGGAGGAGGGAAGCTGGGAGGCCAGAAGTATTATTGCGTTAAGACATCAGATCCAGGGCATCATCATCTTTGTATCAGTTGCATAACACTTGCGGTGCTGAGGTAAAACGCTCGATAAAATTATGAAACTGAAAAATGAGAGAAAGACATGGACCAGAAAGGATGAAAAAAAGATGGCATAAAGGGGGGAGGTGAGGCAAGGATGGGAGAAGTTGAAAATGACAAAGTAAAGGTAAAAAGAAGGAGAAAAGTGTTTACAAGCTTCTCAATACTCCAGGCTATTGGGGCTAAAAGGATCCAGAAGGCTTGGATAAATTATTCAGGAGGATGTCTTCTAAGACAGACGCCCACTCCTCTAAAATCTTAGAGCACCACTTGACGGTAAATACTCCCTGGGACACACCAGAGATCCTTAAAAAAGGTCTGTGCACTTAACTCACACTACAATCCACACTCCTCCCCCTTTTATCCTTCCTCACTACTCATCTTGACCTTACCAAGAATCAATACTTACTTGGAGCCAGATGTTTCACAACACTACACAGACAAAAGAAGGTCTACAAGAGAAAGCCTCCATCAAATGAGTCTACTTCAAAAATGCATCCATCACTATACTCACAGTTTGTGATGAACAAACAGAACTAGGTGGCCAAAAATGAATTTTCCCAGGATTTAATTCTGTTTGTTTGAAATTGTTTGAACAAATGAATACTATTAGAAACGGACACAGCTCAAGTATGGGCTTCCTATTGCTTACTTAGTTGATTCTGACACGATGGTGTTTCTGAAGAGAAGCCCAATGCTGCCATCTTCAGGCATTGATGTAAAACTACAAAAACTGGGTTGCGTGTACTTGACACTTTCCTAATGGTGTTCATGATTTATTTTGAAAAAACAAAAAAAAAATATATATATATATATTAATGTTTTCTTATTTTATTTTTAATCAGTTTTCTTAAAAAAAAAATACTAGCATTGTGATCATTTAATGTCTTTAGTTATGTTGCTTTTGAGTCATCGGCTCACAAAAAATGTTTATGAGGTATATATAAAAATGTGTGTGTGTATATATATATGTATATATATATATATATAGATAGATAGATAGAGAGAGAGAGAGAGAGAGAGAGAGAGAGAGATTTTTTTTTCTTTTAATGCAAAGCACCTTCTCACCCTCCGTAGGTGGTTCCTCGCCCCAAGCTCGAGTCCTCTACCAGAGGCCTGGGAGCTTGAGGGTCCTGCACAGTATCTTAGCTGTTCTTGGCAGTGCACTTTTCTGGACTGAGATGTCTGAGGTCTTTCCAGGGATCTGCTGAAGCCACTCCTCCAGTTTGGGGGTTACAGGTCCGAGTCCTCCAATCACCAAGAGCACCACTGTTACCTTCACTTTCAAGCTTTCCCCAGTTCTTCTCTGAGTTCCTGGTATTTCTCCAGTTTCTCATGTTATTTCTTCTTGATGTTGCCATCGCTTGGTACAGCCACATCCACCACAACAGCTTTCCTCTGTTCTTTATCCACTATGTCTGGTTGGTTTGCCATTAGCATCCTGTCCGTCTGTATCTGGAAGTCCCACAGGATCTTCACTCTCTCGTTCTCTACCACTTTCATAGGTGTTTCCCATTTTGACTTTGGGGTTTCCAGTCCATATTCTACACACCTGTTCCTGTACAGTATTCCAGCCACTTAGTTGCAGCGCTCCATGTATACTTTCCTTCCAGCATTTTACACCCTGCAGTTCTGCTTTTGGTTGTCTCAGGTGGCTCTGGTGCTCAGGGTCTGCTTCTCTGCTGCCAGGACAAGTGCTTATGTGCTAAAAAATGCAGGAGACCAGGCTTGATAGCAGGACCTAAAACTTTAGATAAATAAACTCAAAGCTTAAAAAAACAGAATACAATGAGAGAAACAAAAGGGTAGAAATCCATTTGACCTAACAAGGATAAACTGAACATAAGGTACTTAATTATAATATGGATCACTGAGGCAGCTGTGGATGATTGATAACTTGAACCTGGGGTGACTGTGAAAGGGGGGAACAGACACACCCTAAAAATCAGAACATGTCAAGAACCAACAAAACATAACTAAAATAAAAAAGGCTAACCAAAGAGCGCAGTCCTTTAGGTACCCCTCCCTAGAGGACGGATTCCAAAGCAAAGGCCGAAAAAAAAAAGAAGACTCCATGTCCTTACAGCCAAACAAGGACAGGGTTATCATGGCAAACTCCTCAGGAACAGAGCAGGAAGATGATCAGTTCCAACAACCCTCCCCAAGGACAGGGAATGTAAAGGGGAAACGTCCCGGAGACACTCCTCAAAGACAAGAAACATGAAGAGATGTGAGCCTGGCAATCACCCACAGGATTGGATTGAATAATGGCTTACATCATATAGTTGGTGAGGCTCGGAAAGGGCTACAGCAAAACCTTCACCTAGTGTGACATGGACCACAGGAGTGAGAGAACTACAGTTCAAACCGAGCATCAGAATTGGGAAGAAAGATAATGGAAGTGACTTTGAATGTGGCATGATTGTTGGTGCCAGACGGGCTGGTCAGAGTTTTCAGAAACTGCTGATCTACTGGGATTTTCACTCACAACCATCTCTAGGTTCAGAAAAAGAGAACATATCTGGTGAGTGGCACTTCTGTGGACGGAAATGGCTTGTTGATGCCTGAGATCAAAGGATAATGGTCAGACCAGACTGGTTCCAGCTGAAAGAAAGGTAACAGTAACTCAAATAACCACTGGTTACAACCGAGGTCTGCAGGAGAACATCTCTGAACGCACAACACATCCAACCTTGAGGCAGATGGTCTACAACAGCAGAAGAACACACCGGGTACCACTCCTGTTAGCTAAGAACAGGAAACTGAGGCTACAATTCACACAGGATCAACAAAACTGGACAACAGAAGATTGGAAAAACATTGTCTGGTCTGATGAGTCTGCATTTCTGCTGCAACATTCTGATGGTAGGGTCAGAATTAGACATCAGCAACATGAAAGCATGGATCCATCCTGCCTTGTATCAATGGTTCAGACTAGTGGTGGTGTAATGGTGTGTGGGAGATTTAAAATCACACACACACACACACATTACTTGGCACACTTTGGTCCCCTTAGTACTAATTGAGCATGGTTAGAACACCACAGTCTACCTGGTTGCTGACCATGTCCATCCCTTTATGTCCACAGTGTGACCATCTTCTGATGCTACTTCCAGCAGGATAACACACCATGTCACAAAGCTGGGATCTTCTCAGACTGGTTTCTTGAACAAGATGAGGAGTTCACTGGACTGAAATGGCCTTAAAAGGATTTAGGCAGTTCTGAAGGCAAAAGGATGTCCAACCCGGTTCTACCGAGGTGTATAATAGAGTGGCAGGTGAGTGAACATTTCTTTGTAGTATGAATTGTGTTCACTTGAAACCTATTTTTGTGCCATTACATGTCGTTCTCTGAGCTATTTGCGTTCACAGCTGAAATGTGTCAAAGTGTACGCACGTGCTAAAAGATGTGCATGTGCTAGTGTGTCTCATCGGTGTGCACTCCAATGTGTTTATTTGTCAGCATACTCTCCCTGGATCCTGCTGCCTCTGCTCTCCTGTATCATTTCTCATCTGAACAATGCTCCCCAGTAACACAACACTGGAGGAAAATGAATTGCACTGCAGGACAGTCAATTCTGCAGCTCCTGCTTTTGGGCTGGGTTTCAGACCCAACATTACTGCTGACTATGTAAAAAAATCTGTTCTTTTTGTTCTGGATCGTAGTATGTATAAAATTAGTTTATCAGGTGAAGGACACTATGCAAATGCTAGGACAGCAAACATAAAACTGGTAAACATACACAGATTCAATGCAGTTCAGGATTCTAAAACAACACAGTTTGAATCAAACTTCAGCTCAATAGCAGTTTATCTGAGGCACATGTCTTTTTACAACAGAATACAAAATAAATACCACAGCTATGTCTAACTTTAACTTGAAAGGGATTAGTCATTTGCTTCAGGATAAGGAAATGCCATCTTGAATTTATGATAATTTTAAACTAAAACCTAATGCTATATTTTATTCATATCCCATATATTAAAGGAATATGCAGGCAGATCTTTCCTGTTGTTTTATGAACTATAGAATAAAAGTGCTGTTTGGAAATGACAGGACCAATCCACAAATGAAGACAGAGCTGGATTAAATTAAAAATCTAATTTATTGAGATCTAATTTATAGGGCAGAGAAATCAGATGGACTCTAAACATGTTTCCTCTTCAGTTTCTATTTCTATTTATACTTTGAGTTTAATTCATGTGTTGTTTTATGTTTCATTGTGTTGTTTGGGAGAATTGAGAGCATTCTATGTACTTCATAGTTTTGTTTTTAGCTGTTGTAGGCCTGTGAAGCACTTTGTTTTACAGTATTAATAGTCCTTAATAAATAAAGTTTGATTTGTTTTTATGTTAAAACCAATGTTTCTGGGCAATTGAGGAAATTCATACCTGTGGATTATTTTAAATGCATATACGCACAGCTTGTGTGAACTCACCGCTTACAGATATTAACATTAAACTCAAAGTGCACCATCTCCCAAATCATAAAAGACAGTGAAAAAGTATAGCACACAAGCTTTTTTCTCTCTATTTTCAGGTATGACTGTTCCCTTGTTTAGTATAACAAATAGCTGCTGCCCAGAGCAGTGATGTCTTAATAAATAGTCTCCTTATCGTCTATCTGCAGCTTTTACACAGCAGAATACCAAGCAATCACTTTAATTAGAGGTAAACTTAAAGACATAATGGGAAAAAAACAAGCACACATGGGAGGTCATGCATGACAAATTGCCATTTTAGCAATTTGATACTTATTAAATCAGCAGAGCTCGACAACAATCCACTGATTTACTGCAGAGGGGGACTGAGCAGTGAGGTGATCAAAAGGTGAACAGAGACTGTGATATGTTGAGCATCCATCTGCATTACCAACTTCTGCTGCTTTGGAAACACAGGCCTTATGTTGCTGTTAAAGTAGCCACCACATCCCTGGCAGAGATACCGTATTCAGCCCAGTGAAAAAATGATCTTGGCAAAAGATTTGACCTATACTGTCTTTCTGTAGCAACAGAGAGCTTTCACTGCGAAATTGATCTAAATGTTCTCATCATTTCCTCTCATAGGACATAGGAGCCAAACTATTGATAGATAACCCATTTCAAAACAGGATTTTAAAGGGCTAAGTACAATAAAAAAAAACAGATCCTCTGATGTTTTGCTTACTGAAGACCTGATTACTGAATCCAGGGCAAGCCAAGAAGACGGGGCATCAGTGAGCTTGAGCCAGTCAGGAAGTGACACTGCAGTCTAACGTAACAAATTACAGTTCAAATTGTGGTAATTAATTACAATAACTGGACTACAGAAACCCCCGTTACTTCGTTACTTAGGTTTTGTAGGCTCTGACATTTTCTCTCTACTAAATGAAACGAATGAAAAGATTCATTAAAAAACATGGAGTAACTGGCACATCTATGCATACACGTGTGAGCGTGTACCAAACACTGCAGAAGACATCATTTTAACAGAGCTGATGTGGTGAAGTGTTCTGCTAAGTAAGGTTTAGCTAAAGACCCACTCCGGTTATCTTTCGGTCTATTGTAAAATAATGCCCAGTGGTCTTTTAACTATGATTATGCTGTCTTTAGACAAAATCAAGAAATCTGTGTTGTTTTCGAGGACATAGTTTCTGCAGAGCAGCAGTAGTTCATTAGAAATTTGTCACTGAACCTAACATTATTGGTGCAACAAAATTGTTAAGCAACATTGGAGATTTCCAGCCATACACTTTTGAGCCAGATGTAATCTCAGACGAGGAAAACTAAAGCTGCGTTCAAACTGAATGGGATTCCCACAGTGAATTTGTGTCGGCTCCCTCTCTTTCGCAGTGCGACAAATTCTCTGCTCACCGCATGTCCAAAAATGTGTTCCGGAGCTGGAGGCCCTGGCTACGTGTGGGGGGAGCTACCAGCTAATGTTTTTAGCTTGATCGCTACATGGAGCGGTGTATGTGTTTATCTCATTTACAATGCATGGAAGACTCGGATGATGTTTAGAGATCAGGTTTATTAATTTCGAAGAGCTCTACAAAAACATCAATGATCATGACTACATGTTTGGGTTCATGAGATTATTCAGAAATACTCCTGGTTAAGTGAGCTTCAGTCCCGCTCTGTCTGGATGACATCTGCTTCTCCTGTGTTTCCGTGTCTCTCTGACTGAGTTTGAAGGCTTGCTGTCCCGCATTAACCCGAAAGGGCAAAAATAAAAAGAACAATTAAATTAGTGGCCCTTTTTTTTATTATTGTCTCAATAAAAATAAGAAAAACATCAGAAAGTTCAGGAAACTTGAGCAGACTCTTTCTCCATCCCGCAGGGGATCCCTGTCTGGTCGTGAGCTTGTCTCCCAGTAGCTGGCACAGCGAGCATGACAGCTCCAGTTCCATGGGCCCTGCAACAGACTGTCTAGGTCAGGAATGGGCAACTCCAGGACTCGATAGTCGCATTCCTTCATGTTTTTCAACATACCATGCTTTATCATGTTCTAATTGACTGGACAACCAGGTCATGAGTAGGGCTTGGATATCTGGAAATCATGCAGACACTGCCTATCCCTGGACTAGTGTGTACCCACCTTCACAGCAGTAGCGGGGACGGGCTCCGGAAACCCATACAGCTGGTTGAGAAAATGAATGGATGTTCAGGAGAACTATGGACGATCCACCATATTGGATGTGCTTCCTACCCGCTGTCACTGAAAATGTCACACGCCAAACGTTGAGTCACTGATTGGTTGATGCGACACTGCGACCTCCCCAGAGCTTAGATTTTTTTAACACCACTCAAATCGCACCGCAGGTCCTCATATTGTGTCTGTACCATTGACTTAACATTGAAACTGACCGCCTCTGCAACGCAAATCGTGTTCGGTGTGAACACAGCTTTAGACGTACATGGGTCTATTTGTCTGCAAGTAAATGCTTCAGAATGGAGTGGAGCAGGCCTGCCATAGTAGCTTCTATGTTACACCAACAAACTTTTTTTAAAGGTATTCTGCTTCACAATGATTCAAAAAAAGAAATACTCAAAAATTTCATTTAATCTTAATTCTATGTTCTCCATCTTGAGAACAAGAACATGTTTAAAACACCATTTTCATTAGAGAAGGTCTTTAAAGTTCTAACAACAGAAAACAACTGCTGAAATGTAGATGATTCAAAATGCACTTAACAGGCAAAGTTCTGCTTGAAAGGAGTGGCTTGCAATTACAGTTTTTGTTTAAAAATGAAGACAAGCAAAAAAAAAAGTTAACTTCTGTGCCTTTTCAAGAAATGCAAAAGGAATATTGCATGAAACAGCCAGGACAGAGCTAAACAAAGATGTGCTTGCAGTCTAAATGCAAAGTAGTCTAGCTAAGTGCATCTTGAGCAATGAGCTTTGTGGAAAATGAGCTTCCCAAAAATCCTCCATGCATATTGACTAAACATATCCTGTCTGAAGAAAGCAGAGGAGTGAGCGACTGAGAATAAAGCTAAATCCCTGGAGTGCTCCTCAGAGCACTCAATCAAAATGATTTTTTTTCTTTCAGTTATCCACTTACACATGTAGAGAAAATACACTGCATTGATGAATCTTGCTCAAACAAATTCCCAAACATTTTTTTTGCTTTGAAGGTAAAGAACATATTTTAAAGTAGGTAAGTCCTTAAGATGTAAAGTAGTCATCCCACCTGCAACAGAAGCGATCATGCTGCTTTCTTTTGCAGAAGCAAGACATCAGATGGGCTGACCACATCTGAGATGAATGTGTGATTTAACAGACCAAGCTTTAGAAATATTTCAGTTAGACTAGTTAAAGATGCAAGATTCAACACATGTGTACTTCATTCATTCATTCATTCATTTCCCAATCCGCTTTATCCCTTTCGGGGTCACGGGGTTGCCGGAGCCTAACCCGGCTACTCATGGGCGAAGGCAGGGGACACCCCTGGACTGGTCGCCAGTCTGTCGCAGGGGCCATGTGTACTTTAAGTTAGAAAATGTGTTCAACTGTAAACTTAGACTGAAACACTAATCTCTGATGTCACCAGGAATCTGAATAACAAAAGTGAAGCCTCAAGTGGGACAGCACTACAAGTTAGCTACAAACAGCGATGCACTGAAAATCTCCAACTGACAAAGTAGGTCCAAAGTTTAAGCTCTAATAAAATCTAAACAACAAAAATAAAATCACTCCCCTAAGAATGGTCACAAAAAAAAAAAAAATAGCATCACATATGAGAAAAAAAATTATACCAGGCTGCACATTTGCTTATTTTTGGTGTAAAAAAAGTAGTTCACATTTTTATCATTGAAGTCACGTACTCCTGAAAAAAAGCCTTTGTTCCTTCTACCTGAGTTTTGTGCATTATGGGGTTCAGCTAAATATTTCCAAAAGCCTGACAAATAATTCACATTTACGTGTTGGAAAAACAAGAAAATCTTTCAAACCACATCCTCCTCAGTTCCTCGTTTGAGTACCGGTATTTGAATTTTCAGGGTTGTGTTGGAATGGAATGGCCTTCAGTGAAAACATTTAACAATCTACAGTATCTCCTATGAAAACATCTCACACTATTATCAACTGATTTTAAGGCTCAAAATGTTTTTCACACTCACTGTTCTACATCGTCAAAACACACATTGCTGTGGTGAGATGGCTAGATCACTCTTTTAAAAAATCTACAACCTTCCAGATCTAAAACAAAAGAAACATGTGGCACTGTGGCCTTGCTCTTGCATTCAAAATCTTCACTTAACTGTCAGAACAATAAAAATTGAAAAAAAGAACACATTGACATAACAACTGAAAAAAGTACAACAAAAACCTGGACAATGGCTCAATAAAATAATAAATAACAAATTGATAACAAATTAATATCGTGTCGATATCAACATTTTGAGTCAAATGTTTGCAGCAGTTACTAACACCATATCTCCTCCACAAAATATTATCCACCCTTCCCTTTCTTACATAAATGTATCTGCAGTACAGTTCTCTGTGTGTTTTCCTTTCATTTGCAAGTTAGTTTTGTTGCCATTAGAGGCTAATGCTAAAAGTTGTGTCTGTCTGTTCATTTTTGCACAAGTTTCAATAAGAGAAACAGTCTCGAACAGAAACATTAGACACAGATAGTCACAAGGTAGAGTAACTTTTAAATGCTCACTAAGAATTCTACTCCACAGAAAATAGTCTAAGTAATGGGTATATCTGTTTTTTTTCACTACATGCATGTAGTGATCAGTGTGAAGCACTGACATATGGTGTAAAGCCTTCCTGCTGGCCTGCTGGTCACAGACTTGAGATCTGATTGGCTATTCATTGCCTGCCTCTGTTGCTTGGACTTCACAGAAGCCTTATTTGTGTGTCCGGAAGTCAAAACAACACAAACCAGCTGACATATGAAAAGAGCTTTAAAACGTATGCTATAATGCCTGTCAATCAAGTGGATGTCAACTACAATGAAAAAAATGGATTATAAAAAAATATTTTCTTTGATTAAAAAATGTAAAGTACCTATACTTTTGATAAAACCATCCTCAATAAAATACACTTGTCTAAAGAGGTTTAGCAGAAAAATGCTTTGCAGGCCCCAACAGCCCACCACTGCAGCTCCTCATTACAAAAAGATGCACATTTGTAGTAACATATGCAAAAATAATAAGAATGTTTACAGTTGAGTGTCAATGTGCTTTCCAAAATTTTGTAAGACAGCTCTTACACTTTACTGCACAGTGAGTTGCAAAGAACTACATGACTTATGTTTGGCATATCTTCCAACAGTTTGCAGTTTTCTTGTCATTAGTCACAGAAATAATTAGGGCATCAGGAACTCATGACGAACAGTTCACAACATTGTTTTCCTGCCTCAGAAAGAACAAGAAATGTTTGAAAGCTGTGAGGATTGTGCTCTGGTTTGTTCTTAGTTGTGTTTTCTTGGTTCATGTTTTGTTTTCAGCTATTGTGTTTCCGCTGCCAAGTTCACACCAGGGTATGGTTGGTATTTGCCAACAAGCTGTCTTCTCTGTTATTCATTCATTCAGTTTCCAATCCGCTTTATCCCTTTCGGGGTCACGGGGTTGCCGGAGCCTAACCCGGCTACTCATGGGCGAAGGCAGGGTACACCCCTGGACTGGTCGCCAGTCTGTCGCAGGGGCACTCTTCTCTGTTATTCATCCTTAAATTCTGATTTTCATTTTAGCTTTCTCAGGTCTTCTGTTTTCTTCCCCATTTTTGTTGCTCCCTTTTTATATGCACCTATTGATTCTTTATATCTGATTTAAGTAAATTATAATTTGGATACAAATGATTTATTTTTGCCTCTTTATAACTGATTTATTCACATCACTGATTTTTTTCTTGCATATGCTACAATCAAGTTTAAAATAGTGTTGTACTTAGATACATAGCAGTATGACTTATTGGTACTTAAGGATGTTTAATGACCTGAATTACTGTCTGTACGGTATAAATACCTGATTATTAGTTACGAACTGGTTGATATCCAATGTAGAGTAAATGGTATGGTCAAGTCGGGGTGGGATTATATAAATTCACTTCCTCCCACTCTCTTTCAAGCAGTCTGTCTTTTGATGCCTAGTAATCCTATGCTTGACATATTTACGGATGAAAATCTTTTTTGATTGATTGTGTTACACGTGTTTTTTTCTTGTCTGCTTGAAATAAACCTTTTCCAAATCCAGGAATAAATAAAGTCTCATGTACGTTTGCCAGACTTGCCTGCTGTAAAACCAACTTGTAAGAGGTCTGTGTGTGTGCAAATTTTAGTCCAAATTTTTGCATTATCTTCAGCATTTTATTGTTTCAATCAGTTAGACTTCAAGACATAAAAAAAAAGCAAAAACCAACTGAATTACACACAGATGCTCATCTGATGATTTCATTGGTGTAATGGTTCAATATTTTAGAAAGGAGCCATAATTACCACCAGAATTCACCAAAAAAAAAAAAAAAAAACTACATTCACATCACCCTCAGCAATACACGGTGACGTGGCCACTTCCAATGAAAAGTCCATATAAACATCCGTTTCAGGCATCCGCCTTCTAAACTCCTGTGTTCATGCACAGCAACGTACGTTTCTACAACCATTTTCTGGATCTGCACACAAACCAATGATTTTTGAATGCATCTTGCAAGTTATCCAGGTCAAACTTTAAACAACCAGGGACTCAGATTTGAATGGCGTTTACTTACTTACTGAGACATTTCTTACCAAGTCTCTTCCAACCTTAGGTGGTGAACATGCACTAGTAAACAGTAGGAAAAGAAAAACAAGAAGAGCCCCCTCCTTGCGTGTTCAGTTTGAACACCATGAGCTAAACGTGCACCAAATGCCCAGTGTGTCCATAGATTCAGACTGATGTCACCATGGTTTCTTTTGGGTTAAAAACACATTCCTGATACAGTATTCCAGAAAAGTTGTTCAAATGAAATGGATTTTCAAATTAAAGGGAAGTGCACTCTTACTCCCCCTGAAGTGAAGCTGCACTGGTGTTCATGTCAAAGTCTAGGGTAGCCCTACTTCATTTATTTTGTGTACTTACAGAAAACTGAATAAAGGAAAGATTCTTGCATTTCCTTCACTTTTTCTTTCTGAAGCTTGTTCACTACTTAAATTCTTTAACAGTAAACAAGAGTTCAAAATCATAAAAAGGATCTCACAAGGTGTTTTGTGCATTTTAATGTGATATGCATGTTGTTTGTCATCATTTTCTTTAGTATAAAAACTCTCATTATGCTAGAGAGGCAGCACACTTTGTTTGCTCACTCAGCAGCTCTTAACAGAACCCTGGTCACATAAAAGCACACATGCACATGTGCAGCAATAACAAGCTGGAGGACTGCACCGACACCGCTGGGAAATCAGCCAACGGCTTCAGTGGAGCTGCTCCTCACCTGAAGGCATGGACTTAAACATGCTGAAAACACATTTCAGTGGGAGGAATTTCTGTGTCCTGGATAAAGAGCTTATTCATGAAACTGCTAAAACATACACTCAAACCTGGCATGTAAAATACTGCTTGTTTCATGCAAATCCCTGATTAATTCCCCCAAATACGTTGGGTTTGGCTGTATGAGTGGAAGTCTGATGTGGGCTGTGAAGCCCAACCATAGAGCACAGAATGGAGGACAGTTAAACATGAATAGACATTGTGCATGTGTGTGTTTGTATCAGGGAGTTCCTCTTGCAGATTTTGCCTTTCTGTGTCAATCCTGATCTTATTGGTACAAGACAGAGACTGACAGAGATCTAACAGTCAAAGCTCTCGTTTTTTTGTTGTGATTTCATTGTAAGCCATCATCAACAGTTATTGAACATGCTTTATGAAGGGGTTACATCTGTATAATATACAAATGATGTCCAGCACTGTTATAGTTCCTTGCAAAATAAAATACAGCCTCAACATCTGCAGTGGAGTGTGAGGGTTTTAGAATTTTCAACCTGAGGCTTCATAGCCCTGCCCTGCTCTTACCCATCCATTGTGGCTCTTAATAAATAATTGATATGTAGTTTAGGTTAAATTTGTCTTAGTTAAGTTTTTGATTTATGTTTATATATTTAAACAGAGGTGATCTTATAATCATGAATTAAACTCTGTAGTAGATTTTTTCTTATTTTTTCCTTTTTTTTTTTCCTTTTTTTTGTTTACCACTGCTGACATCACACTAAATCAAGAACCACCGTGTGGTTTATCACTCCTCCAAAATGCACAAGTCAAAAAACAGCAACATGATTGTGGGGAGTTTAATATACTGTCAGAGATTTCTTTCTATGAAAGTAAGTACTGTAAAAAGCAAATATTCTTTTCTCCTGCTGCTCAGCATTATAAGGTCAGAGTTCATAATCTATACAATTGCATTTATATAGGACATTTTTGTATTCAAATCCTAAATCAATGTTGTCATGTTTATATTAAATACAAAAAAGACAAAAAATAGAGCCCAACGGGATACATTTCATGACAGAAAATACCATTTTTGCCTTTATTTTTTCACACATTTAATTAGATTATTTGCTGCAGCTAGATGTTCTTCTTTGACAATTGTATTAACTTACTATTGTGAATATTCAGAGTTGCAATTCATAAATGAAGGGCTTATTGGACAAACAAATTAAATGCAGTGTATTTTTATAAACCATTACGTGGGGGTTTTGCAAATCCTATTGGGTTCTGGTCTGTGAGGAACTGGCCTAAATGGGCTTTTTAGTGTCAAAGGTTGCAGATCCCTGGTTTAAGGTGTCTGCAAAGAGGAAAAGACAACACTTCGTCATTTCACTTGTTCTTTTTATTTGAATCTTTCTGTAATAATGCAGTTTAAACAGCTGTCTTACTGAAATAGACACACACTTGGCAGCCCCACTGACAAAGAAAATAAAGTAAAATGAAAAGCTACAGAAACATAAAGTTACATTAATTCACTGCTGCAGGCACAGATATAGACCTCCTCTCACTTGTCTTTGCATGCCGTGACTCGTCCATTTTTTTGTTGTTGCGTGCGCTGACTGGCAATCGTAAAGCACGGATGTACTGTGACAATGTTTACATTGAAGCACCGCAAAAGAACGAAAACACAGCAAACAACTAGACCTCGAGCAGTCAGCCTACACATCTCATTAACAGAGGCTGACTCATGTCGTTTTCAACATAAGCCTTGAAACAGGGTCACAAAGCCTGAGAAATCTGGAAACCAAGGTAACAGAGACACTGCGTTAGAATCATTAGCACTCTTCTCGCAGAAGGAACATTTGGCTGAATGCTGACAAATATGACTTAAATACAGAGGCTCGTACATCATTTATGAACCTCACACATAAAAAAAGACTTTCAGGAAAATGTGAGGATTTTCTTTAATTCTCTGTGGTTAATGTTGCATTAAAGCTGTCCAGCTGGAGGAGAAACAACATAAAAAAGTCTCGTAAAAACTGTCTCACACAGTAGCACAATATTTTAAATGATAAACCCTCCGGTTGTGTGTTTTGATCCTTCACCAAACCTCCAACGTAAACCATCTGCGAGTGGGAGCAAAGCAGAACGCTCTTAGAAACGTTTGAGCTCATATGAAGCAGAAAGATCTCAGTGTTTCCTAAGAACAAGCTGTCTCTCTGGATAATTTTATCTCTGAAAACACAACATGTAATGTGAGTCTATCTTAGAAGGTCAGATGGTCTTGAAGCAAAAACTGAGCGTTTTCATTACAGCACATTTAATGCAGCACTTAACAAAAAAAATCCACTGTGGGCTTTGACTTTTATTTGGGGAACTTGGTAGGTAATAAGACCTTTAAAAAAACAGGTAAAGGACTAGAAGACCAAGAGACAAGCTTTTTAGAGAACAGTTAACCTGCAATGGGGAATGACGGTCTGCTGAAAAAATATTATCTTACTTTTGAGAAATAATTGGCTCTTTGAGCTCAGAGTTTTGGGATGAGGGCAACTCTTTCATATGTGATTATGTGCTACTAAGCTAATCTTCAAGTTGCAAAGCTGGAAAAAAAAGCAGACTAAAAGGCTGATCAAACTATAACGGTCACAGGCACTTCGGTTGGAATCGTCCAGCACCCTTATCTTGCTAAAAATGATGAAAAAATATGTTCTAGTTAATGACATATAATGCACGCTAAGAGATGTAAGGCTCCAGGGCTGAAAAGTCATAGATTACAGAAGACAAAAAAAGAAAAAGGGGCTTAAATGATGGAAAAATGAAAGTACAAGATTTGCAACGTGAGCTGGTTTAAATATTTTCCAAGTGTTTGAATTTTCTTTATTTTTGCGGGGCTTTGTCTCAGATGCCTGGCTTCCTGTCTTACCTAAACACTCCTCCAAGGAGGACTTGTCATTGAATATTAGCATGTAGACCATGAGTTGAACCCCACTCCTCCCCAGTCACAGCAGCTGGGATGGCTCTGCACGCATACTTACTCCCACTCTGCATCCCTGGGGACTCCCTTCTGTTCCTGAAACGTGTCTGTGTGCAGCTCTGCTCTTGGAAACTTTCACATTAAATATGAATATCCTCAATAATGAATAGAGGCTATGAAAAATTGCATTGTGGGTAAGAGTTCTTTGGTCCATTCTATGTCACAAAAGGCTATTTTAACTGTTTGCATTTTGCTGGATTTTATGTTCCATCGAGTAGGATTAAATTTGGCAACAATATAAAGAGAAATGTGACGAATATTTGTTAGTGGATGCAGCTTCAGGTTAGGCTACAGTGTAGGTTGAACAGGCTTGAATGGGCAGCAGCTTATGCGACAGTTTCCTCCAACTCCTCCACAGACAGGTGCGCAGAGGAGTGACTCGGGCTGGATCTGGTTTTCAGGCTAATAGAGCCATACAATTTTGCTGAGCGCTTGGAGTAAGCAATGACTTTCCTTCTGTACATCTCCCCCTTCCACATGGAGATCATTAGCAACGTAGACAGCACAACGCCGCCCAGCGTGAGCAGGCAGAGCCCCGCGATGACACATCGATCCAGGTGGGCGCCTATCCGGGCGCTCTCCATCTCTAGCTTCTCCATCTCCCTGGCAGAGACGCTGTCTCGGTCCACCTCCACGTCCCGAGGCACCGCGTAGGAGATGATCACCAAGGAGATCCCAGTCACCAAAAACGTGACTGCACAAATAAACCCGTAGTCTATGGAGCTTCCAGAGCCTTCTCCGAAGGAAAGATCATCCTCGGACATGAAGGAAAACTCCGGTAAAGTCTCAGAGTAAGGCTCGCCATTGCGCGCGGGCCAGTGAGTACTTTTGCAGCTGCTCTCTGGACTGGCCAGACGCAAGTTCACGTTCTCATCAATGAAGATGAAAGATGTCTCTAATTCCCTATCGCAACAAACTCGCACTTTCTCCTCTACGAGTGCGCAGCTTTTCCCGTCCGCGGCCGCCCTGCGTGGCGCTGTCCTTGGTCCTGAAAGGCAGCGGCTCTGGCTGCTGCGGGCAGGGCTGCAGCTGCCCTCCCTCGGGAACGCTCCTCCTGTTGATCCCCTTGACCTTCGGGCTGGCGCTGGGGCGGAAACCCGGTCAAGGGCATCAAGAGTTTCGGGCTCTTTGCCTCTGTCTGTAGGGGAAAGGCGCTCCGGAGAAGCCATTTGTGTTCCACCTCCCTCTGGTTCACACTGAGCTTTCCTCCCACGATGTCACTCCACAGCATCCCTACAAGAAAACACAACTGGAAGTTCAATCATATTGATTAACATCAGTGTTATTTGGAAAACAGATTTTTAACAATTAAATTGAAGAAGTGTACAAGTAAGCTCTTAAATTGTGTAAACGCACCCAGTTTAAAGTTACTCATGAAATCCCTGGATGCTTTTTGAAAGCAGCTTAAATAGATCAGTGATTAGCCTGCAGATCCAATTAGGAAAAAATTCCACGTTTAAACCGAGGTCAAGACGCACGTTTGTTCTCAAACGCACAAAACCTCATTTGTAAAACCGGGCTGCATACTAATCTATTCACGAGTAAGGCTTCTCCCACTCATTACACACTTGCGTTAAGGACAAAATCCATATCGATGTGAGACCAGCCCTATACATTGTATTAGAATCCAGCAGGAAATATGATAAGATCATCTTCCAGAGGCTGCACTCATGCACGTCCGGGGTTATAAATTGTATAATCCCCGAAATAATACCTCCTCGAGTGGCCGAAAACAGGAACAACTCACCGCGCTATTTCAGCATGCCGATTGACTCCTCTTCAGCAGCGACACTTGACGGAAGGAGATCAGAGGCAAAGCCTGCAGAGAGAGGAAGGAGCTATGCGTGCGTTCTGCCCCGCACGCACGATGCTGTGGTGGCGAACTGCACCGAGGGCAGCTTTGCCTCCAAGTCCCTCCCACATGCAGAGTGCTGAAAGGAGCGCCGCGATTCAGATCTGCTAGTCCACACACGCACGGGGGAGGATTGAAGGGGCGAACCGGTGGGAACCCTCAGACCTGACTCTTTAACTGATTGACTTATCGATCATTTTATTGGTTGATTGGTGCATTTCTAACAGAAACAGCTGAGCTGAGAGCAGTGTTGCAGCAAAGATCTAGGCTAAACATCTGTGAGAAGGTTAGTGGGTCAAACAGCAGAAAAAAATACTATAGAATAATATGTAGCAACTGCAGCAAAAAGCATAAATAAAAGATTCCACAGTTGTGCTCCATTAACTGATAACATGTAATTCTTAATTCAGGCTTCAAGCTTGACCAACAGCGTGATTCTTTTCGGATGCAAGCATGCGCTCTGACAAGCTTGCAGCTGTGCAATGCAAATGTCATTGTTTTACTGCATGTATCAAACACCATCTGCTCTTCTGTGGCCTCTCAGAAGATTAGTGGTCACTCAGCCAAAGCCATCCTAATCCATGTTTAATCTAGAGGTCTAATAGGTCATCTGATCCGTAACTTTCCTCATAATTCTTAATGACAAGTTTTGTACCAAGAGTCAGCGCTTCATCAAATATGTAAAACAAGCAGTAAAGACAGCATTCAATACCTTGGCTTATTTAAGAATAAAGAAAAAAAAAGATAAGCACTGTAGTGTAATCCCACGTCAAACTGAACTTTCATTTACTGACTGTTCCACCTTATTAAGCATGGACAGAAGGCAGCTATAAATATGGTTGCTATTCTTCCTGGAGTCCTGGTGGCCGGGTGAATGGCTTTGGCTCCACTCCCAATGTGACTCTGCTTAAAAGATGAGTGAAGGGAGGAAGAAAGGGATGATAGAGGGATGCACATACTTGAAGAGACATTCTGTGGGCTTATTCTGCTTGTTATTGTTGTTAATTTAAAGGTACATGTTTAGAGGACTCAAATGGTCCTCCTGCATCACTGTCCGGTTAAGCCTATTGATTAATAGTCAGATTTTTTTTCAGATCTGACAGTTTTAGTTCATTCCAAGCAGAGAGACAGAGCGAGAAAGCTGAAATCTGACCGTGCTCTTGCCTGTGAGGCAGCAACAGCCAACTATCAGATGCTATCTATCTGCAACAGTGCACCACTTTTCCTGCTGGCAAGGACACCAGGCTTGAAAGACGAGGGGTGACTGGCAAGTCAAACCTCTGAAAGCTATTTAATCTCTAAGTGTTTCCCAGCATGGGCATGCTTTCCCTGCACTGAGTTAAAAAAAACATGGATGCGGCACCGCATGTTCTGAGGCAGCGTCAGTAAGAAAGAACCTGGAGAGAATAAGGAAAAACAGCTTCTGTCCAAACCAAGCAGCAGGAGGGGTTGGAAGGGAGTGGATATGTGAGCAAGTGGGCAATGAAGGGTAGTAGTGAAAGGAGGAGTGGCTGAATTCACCTCACCTTTAGCTGAGGCAGCAGCTGCTGGATACTGTGCAGTAAATTTAGAGAGCTGCAGGAAGTGTGCAGCATGCAGGCTGCTTTTGCATGGGGAGAAGGCTCAGCAATTCAGCTCTTTCTGACCTTAATCTTCTATCTTGACTATGTTGAAGTAGGAAAACTAGATAGCCCCCTCCCTCTCCCCATTGCCCCGAAAACACATCCCAATCCCTGCTGAAAAATTAGCTGTTAGACGGAATTGGAACTGAAGTTGCTGCACAGATGAAAAATCAAGAAAGCAGCATTTTTTAGATCTTCCTCCACAGTTAAGTACTTCAGAAAAAATGCATTCGTAATTGACATTGGCAGTAGCCTCAGACTGATCATCACAACAGCCTTTGTTAAAATCATCCAGAGAAATGTATCACTGTTGAAAGGTTACAAAGTAAAATAATATCAACAGCAACACCTGCAGTAACCACAATACTTCATGTAAAACTGGCAACTGGGAAAACCTCCTTCTGCATGAATGTCCAAACTAGGTTCACTTCTAATTATCCACCTTCTAAAATTGCCTTCATCTCTCACATTCACACTCAAGGGACAATTCAGTCACCAATTAACCTACAAAGCATGTTTATGAACTGTGACAGGAAGCCAGACTGCCTGGAAGTCTGGGGAGAACATGCAAACTCCACACAGAAAAGACCCAGCCAGGATTCAAGCCATGCAGCCATCATTTCTAATCAGATTCTGGGAGATCCCAAAAACAAGTAGAATTATGGTTCACAGAGAAGATAAATTTCTTTATTTCTTATTTTAAATGCCTTACAAAGGTCAACTCTTTTTCCATGAAATTCATCACAAGAATTTTGCTGGAGGGGATAAATGTGGTGAAAAGGTAGAGCAGAACCAGAAATTTGGGGAACCCTTATAAGAAGTCGTTCATGGCAGCTTAACATGACAGAACCAAATTTGGTTGTAATGAAGTATAGCAGGACTTTGCATAATATGCCTAAACTTGGTTTGAATTAAAGGGATTTAGTCTAAACATAACTTGGCATGAACTTTGCTTGAGGTGAGTAACATGACTTAATAGTAAAACATTGGAGTGCACAAGACTACTGTCAGGAGTCAGCGCTCTGTCTCCTCTGGTTACCAGCATGAGTCGTCTCCAGAGTACTGACGGCACTCAATCTCCCAGAAACCCCAGCACACGCTCCCCAGATGCCACTCAGCTGTCACTCATCAGCTAATCAGTCACTGAACACTTAAGCCCTGCACAGGGCCTCACTCAGTGCGAAGTGTTGTTTGTGCCAGTCAGCCTGCATACCGAGCGGTTCATCCTGATCTGTTCTCCTTTTTATTTGACGCTGCTTCGTATCTGACTCTACCTCTACCTCTACCTCTGCCTCTTTGCCGCCTGCCCCGTCATATGCCTGGATTCTGACACTGATTAGCTTTGTGGACTCTTAACTGAGCTTTGCTCCTGTCTGCCTGTCTGTACCTATAAACCTGCTGCAAGTGGAACCAGCTGTCTGCCTGTTTGTGACAGAATACTTTGCCATCCATGGATCCGTTAGCAGTGGTATCCAGCTCAACGATCCCAGCTGGATATGACGTCATATTAAGATAGCAAAGTCGCCAGCTCCAGCGTCTGACTGTTGCAAACAAAGCCATCACGGCGCACCAACTAGTTAACCTGCCAGAAGGTGCACCAAGTTGTCCAAGCTTCTCACTTTGATTCCAGACCCTGGCAGTGCGCATCGACTGGTCTTTCAGCACGCTGACAACCACCTATAGAAAGGGGCTCACAGCAGAGCTGCAGCGGGAGCTGGCGTGGCACGACAAAGCTTGATGACCTGCTGAGAACCCTGCGCCTGCAGAACCATGCCACAGAGATTGCCACTTCCATCTCGTCTCTTTCCTGTGGGATCTCCGGTTCTGACCACAAGCCCATCAACTCGACTCCACCCAGCTCTCCCCAGAGGAGAGGGTAAAACGTTTTCAGGAGAACCTCTGTCTTTACTGCAGTCAGCCGGTCCACACTCGCAACACCTGTTCAGATCGACCTCCATGGCGCTCTAAGGAGCCAGTGAGTGAACCCACACTCATCTTTACACTCCCAGTGACGCTGGATTTTGACGGCCATGTGATGAAAACACAGGCCATGATTGACTCTGGGGCAGCAGAGAAATTCATAGACTTGGCTTTTGCCCACACTCACCATGTTCCTTTTGCTTTCCTGCAACGCCCTCGATGGACAACCCCTGGGGTCAGGCTGGATCCAGTTCCTGTATCTGGACATTACCTTCATCACAACGGCTCAACACAATGAAGCCCTCTGTTTCTTCACCATCAAAGCTCTCTGCTGCTCTATCACCATCGGTCTGCTTTGGTGGGAGAAGCATGACCCCAGCAACTTCTGGTCAGAGCGCCGGCTGATGTTTTCATCCGCGCACTGCCAGTGTCATTGCCTGAGCACCACGGAAAGGTTCAAGGACTGAGCTCCGTCTCGGCTGAGTGTGGCTACCACCCTTGCACAGTGCAGTGTGACAGGGGAGGTGGAGGGGGTGCCGGATCAAGACGAGGACCTGCAGGAAGCCTTCAATAGGCAGCATGCTACACTCCCTCCTCACCGGTCCAATGACTGTGCCATTGACCTCCTGTCTGGAGCTATGCTTGCCAGAGGTTTGAGGAACACGTCTTCCATGTCTGGCAGGTGTTGAAATGACTGATCTGATCACCCACAGACTGTATACAAAGAGGGAAATGTGAGTCCCACAAAACCTCCACTTCTTTCTTGGGTTACATGATGAGTGCTGAAGGTGTGGCCATGGTCCAGGGCAAGTTGAAGGAGGTGTTTCAGTGGCATCAACCAACCACTTTGAAGGAGCTGGAGTGGTTCCTCGGCTTTGCCAACTTTTATCGGTAATTCATCCGGTGCTTCAGCTCTGTGGCAGCTCCTCTCACCTCCCTCCTGAAAGGAGCTCCTAAACATCATCTGTGGACTACGGAGGCTTCCACAACATTCCAGTCCCTGAAGCAGTGCTTCTCACAGGCGCCCATCCTCCACCACCCAGATTCATCTATGCAACTTACGGTGAAGGTGGATGCGTCAAACACTGGGGTTGGAGATGTGCTTTCGCAATGCCACAGTCAGCCTTTCAAGTTGTTCCCATGCATGTACTAGTCCAGAAAGCTGAACGACACAGAAAGCTAAACAACACAAAAAGGAACTACAGCGTGGGTGACCAGGAGCTGCCAGCCATGAAGAAGGCGTTCTCCGAGCGGAAGTACTGGTTGGAGGGGCCAGCTCAACCATTCCTGGTTCTGACTGGCCACAAGAATTCAATTCAATTTTATGTATACAGCCCAATATCACAGCAATAGCCGTCTCATTGGACTGATTATCAATATGTTGCAAGAAGCAAAAAAGATTATTAAACATGTAAAAGTAAACAATAGCTGGTTATAAAACAGACTAAGCTGAACAAATATCTCTGCCCTTACACCCTCCTTCGCGGTGAGGAAAAAACTCATAAAAAAAAAACTATCTTTTTTTTTTGGGGGGGGGGAGACTAAGAAACCTCAGGGTTGCCCACATGAAGGAGAGATCCTCAACCCTGGACGGACAGGTGATGTGCTAAAACTATTAAAGAAAAGTGAGCTTAATTAATTCTATAACTACATGGTTGAATAACAAGTATATGTCCAATAAACAAACACGTCTAGATAAACAGCTACAAGTAAAGGTAACAGCTAAGTATTAAATAAACAAAGACATGTTTGAATAGTCTATCAGATGGGCTTCATCCAGTAGGAGTTGTGGTAACAGCTGGGGTTGCTGGAAGAGCCAAGGCGAGGTCACGGCCAAAGACAGGGGTGGGAAGAGCTAAAGGCGAGGTCACAGCCAAGGTCAGGAGCGGGAGGGGCCAAAGAACCTGGAGTACATCAGGTCTGCCAAATGATTGGATCCCCGTCATGCTAAATGGTCTCTGTTTTTCTCTTGGTTCCAGTTTCAGATCACATATTGGCCGGGCTACAACAACGGGATGGCTGACCTGGCTGATGATGACATGGCTGAGAAGGCTGATGTTTGTGTCAATTTTTTTTTATATCCTATAGATAGATTTTATTTTTATTTTCATGAATTTGTTTAGGGTAAAGGTTAAGCAGAAAAAGATCAGAAACTGTTCTTCAATTTGTTTAAACATTTTCGATGTTTAGGTGGAGGCAGGAGGAGGAGGGTGAACAGGATGATAACAGTATTTCCTCCCATTAGTCAGACTCTTTCTTTTTAGTTATTTGCTTTGATAATCCTGGTTCAATAAGGTTTAAATTTACTTTAATTTCTTTATTAAACAGGAATTCTCTGAACCATCCTTCATGTTTGTGCTTACTTGGACTTGCTGCTTAAGTCATCACCCATACTGTTTTTTTTTTAAAGTTTTTTATTCTTAGGACGTTGTTAGTTCCTTTGTCTTTTGTCCTTTGTGTCAGTTGTAAGACAGTGATGAGCTGTGGTGTGGGTGTGACAGAAGAGTTCATGGTGGAGGCAAGTCTCCATCAATAATTGGCTTCGAAGCTCTTCGTGTCTACTGCAGTGATGGACAGACTGACAGATAAAGTCAGACAGGAGTCTCCATGGACAGTGATGTTTGCAGATGACGTCTGTGAGAGCCAGTGGCATGGGGGAGGTTTGTTCTGGAAAGGGGCGGGGGGATGATGATTACTGTAGCAAGACAGAGTACTTTTTAATAAGAGGAAACCAAGTGGAATGGTGAGGTTTTAAGGTTAAACAAAGAGGCTAGATATTTTCCTTTTTTTTTTTTTGGTGACCTAAAACAAGTTTTGAATCACCATTCCAGTACAGAAGTTAAAAAGGGTAAAGAGACATGAGTAAGATGAAAAGGGAAAAAAAATCATGTTGGAAAGAATAAAAAAAAGAAAAAAGTTAATTAATTAATTAATTAAGTAAACTGCCAACATACTGCAGTACCTCTTAAGATGGATAAAAAACAATCCAGAAACCAACCCATGGATGGATCTGGAACATGCATTTTGTGGAAAGATCAACTTGTCAGATCTACCATTTATAAGCCCAACAATAAAAAAACATGACTGCTACCAAAGAAGTAATATAAGTACTACTTTAACAGCCTGGTGGGAATTTCTTAAAATGTCAAACTCTTCACTTTTACCATGCAAAATGACACCCATCTGGAACAATCCAGACATCCTGATAAATAGAAAAATGTTGCACTTCCCTGCTTGGCAAGCAGGGGGCATAAGACTACTCGAGCACTTAATTATCGACAGAAGATTCATAACACACCAAGAACTACAAGAAAAACATGGAATAAATCAATTCTTGGAATATCAGCAACTTAAATCTGTAATTACTAAAACATTTAAATCCAGTGACAATGACTTAAAATTACCAGAACTAGTTACCTCTATGATTAATTTTTCATTGAATAAAACTCTCTCCAAAATATACAAACTCTTATGCAACTTAGATAACGAAGTCTTAATCCCAACAACAAAATGGGATGCAGACTTAGGCAGAAGTACAAACACAAGCTTCTGGTCAGAAATTTGTCTAAATACCTTTAAATTAACCAAAAGTCCAAACCTACAACTAATACAATTCAAAACTCTTCACAGAATTTACTATACTGGACAGAGGATGTTCAAGATGGGTCTCAAAAACTCAGACATTTGTGAGCATTGTGATAGTAATTTACCTGACAATTACATGCATGCTCTGTGGTTCTGTACACCTGTCCAGGCTCTCTGGCAACAAGTATGTGCTGATCTATCAGTCTGGCTTAAGGTTTCAATCACAGCCTCACCTTCACTTTGTGTGCTGGGTGACATGAGTGCCATCGACACAGAGGGAAGTTTAGCATCTATAACTGGAAAAACAAGAAAAATATTAGTTTAAGTCATTACATGAATCTGCTATTGGATCATATCAGCTTGGAAAAAATGTCAACTAAGAGCTCAAATAACTTGAAAGGAATTCAGGCTCTCTGGTCTCCCATAGCTAACTCCATAACTTAGGGGGCGGGATTCCTGGGTGTCGCCACGCCTTGACTGTCTGCCGGGGTCGGGGCCTACCTGGTGCCTGGTGGGGGCAGGGGGGCGCTGTTGGTCAGGGGGTCTGTTCCGGCGCCTGGGTGGGGCCAGCGCGGGGGCCGCATGGTCTCCCGGGCCTGGGCGTGGGGGTGTGTGGATGGTGCATTGGGTGGGGGTCTGGCTTGGCTGGGGGGGGGGGGGGTTTTTGCGTGCGGGGGGGCTGGGGGGGGCTGCCTGCACTGGATGGGTGGCCCAGCTGCACCTGAGGGCTGGGGTCACTCCTTCTCCGGCCCTGGGACAGGGTGGGGCAACCCTCTTGGGGCCTGCGATTGCTCCAGGTAAAGCCTACCATTGCGGGGTCTGGGGGGAGCGGGCCAGGGGAGGGGATGTCTGTGGGCAAGAGGGGTGGTCCACTACCAGTACGGGACCCTAGGGGCCTCCTCGGGCCCGCTGGTACCTGACCAGGTAGCTACAGGGGCGGTGCTTGGGGGGGAGGGGCTGGGGCTTGCCTGGGGGCTGGCCCCCTCTGGGCTCCTCTCTCTTTGTGTGGGGTGGGGGGTGTGGGGCCTGGGGGGTTGGCTTTCGGGCGGTGGGGCCTCTGCCCTGGGGAGACTTGGGCCCAATGCTGGGGGGGGGCGGGGGGACGGTTGTTTCATCATCGGGGGTCAGTGTGGTAACTGTCCCCGACCTTCCCTCCTTCCTCATACGACCACTTATTAGGTTGGAATTGGGGGCGTGCTTGCGGAATACCTCGAGGGGCCGAGCCACTTGGCAGTGGTCCACCCCTCCCATGGTCTCCGCACAGTTTCGCCCCCTTCTCTTGGTTTTAAATGCACCTTGGACAGGATCCTTGGTGGGGGGTGCTAGGACATCACTGCCAGCAAGCAGTTGATGTCCGCTCAGTGCTCTACCCTCCAATTTTAACTGCACCGTAGACATTTAGGGCTCCTTGGTGAGAGGGCGATTGGACATCCCTGTAAGCAATCAGGAGATGTCCTCAGTGCCCTGCTCGCCAATTTTAACTGCACCCTTTATTACACACACCCATCAACCACAAAAAACACACCTCAACACACACACAAATACATTACACAAGGAAGGTGGGACTACTGATCTTCTGTCCCCTACCCCATCCCTGGTGGAGGGAACAGGGCCTTCGGCAGCGGTGGCCTTGTCTCCTGGGGGTCGGCCTCCTGGGCCCGGCGGCCCCCTCCCCACGCAGGGAGAGGGATCCCTTTGTCCTCTGGCAAGTCCATGAGCGGGGGATCATATTCCATCTGAGCCTGGAGGGTGTCTGTGTCCTTGTGGTGCGGGTTCTGGCCCTTACCCTCGGGTGCCGAGCCCCTTCTGGGTCACAACATTAGGAGAGCCTGGTCAGGCAATGTACACCTTCGGGGACCCCCACTTCTCTTGGTCATCCCTTTTCTAGATGGGGGTAGCTGACCCCCATCGTGCTCTCTTCTGGGTCTCCGCAGCTGCCTGGAGCTTTGGAGCGGGTCTCCCGTGGGGGACCCGGGCTCGTACCCGGTGCTGGGGTGGGGGGATGCCCAGAACTCCTGGGTGGTGGTGGGCGGCTTGTCTGGGGTGGTGGGGCTCTCGGGGGTGGGGCCCCGAGCTGGGCCACCTGGCACGGTGGGAGGGCTGCTCTCCTGGCTGGGCTGGGCCTTGCGCTCTGCGCTTCCGTACCTCACTGCGCTCGGGTGTTGGGGGCCCGTGTGGCTGTCCTGCGGGCCCTGGTCTGGGTGCTTGGCCGGGCTGCCTGGTGGGTGGAGCTCCTCCATTGAACCCACAGTATGAGTGCGGGGGCGGGCCCTGGTAGGCGCTGCCGCCTCGGCGGGTGTCTTGGTGTGGGGATGGCTGGGGGTTCTCCCTCCTTTTTTGTGCATTCCATCATCCACTTCAGCTTAACATAACATTCACTTGAGCACAGGCGTCAGCTCACCTTTACACCTTCGAATAGTGTGCGTGACAGAATGTAATGCTTTTCATGTGTTGGTTGGTATGCACAAGTGTGCGTGTGAACTGGATGTGGACAAGTTTGTGAACACTCTTGGAGCCAGCAGGTATGTAACAGCTGAGTGTGTGGACAGGCCCTGCCCATTTTAGACCAACACTCCCTATTGCAATGGGTAAAAGCTCCAGCATTTTGTTGCCTGTAGATTAACAACTCTACCTTCCCTTCCCAGTAGTCCTTCTCTAACTTCTATAATCCACCATCTCTCTTCCCCCCCTTCTATACCATTTTGGCCATTTCTTGGTCACGGCGCTGCCGGAGCCTAACCCAGCCCCTCGTGTGAAGGCAGGTGGAAACCCCCGGACAGGTCGCCAGTCTGTTGCATGGGTCACAATCACAAACTCATGCACACTCACATCCACACCTAGGGACAATTTAGAGTGACCAATTAACCTATGAAGCATGTTTATGGATGGTGGGAGGAAGCCAGAGTCCCCGGAGAAAACCCAAGCATGCAGGGGGAGAACATGCAAACTCCACACAGAAAGGTCCCCTAATGAAAATGGGGACTTGAAACATCAAGTCCCCCAGCCGGGACTACAAGGCAGTAGTTTCCATTGACTCCTTTGTTAAAAGCTCCAACTTTTACACCAATAATAATGGTACATGCCAGTGTAGACTCTCATTTATCCAACTGTTTGGATTTCATCATAGCTCAAAATTTGTGCATTATTCATCACACTTTTCTTTCCTTAGTAGGTAGATGGACCCAGAGGTAAATTCAACAGATCTGAGTAAAAATTGACTCACCCAGTCTCCCATTTGTAATATTTTGTTTAGTTGGGTGTGGTTTACATCTGTAAATATGCTTATACCACTTCAGGCTTTTTTTCCAGTATTTGTCCCATAGATACCCCACGACAGACTGGCAACATGTCCAAGGTGTACCTCGCCTTTGACCAACAGTATCTGGCACAGGCTCTGGCAACCTTGTGAACCTGAAATGGATAAAGCAGGTTAAGAAAATCGATGAAAGGATAGATGTCCTATAGATTACATACCCACCCATCCAAATAAGAATGGACAGGCAGCATGAGAGGAGTCCCAACAACCCATCGGAATGTGAACAAAGCATTCTAACAGGTTTTCTGGTAAGTATTTGTATTCTAAGAGCATACAAGGTCTGGCTAGCTGACTACTCAAACCAAACTGAATTCGGCAGATGTACCTTGTTGATCCCTTTGGAGCAGACATGGATGATAAGAGGAGTCTCTCAAGACCTCACAGTCCTACAGATAAGGAGTGCTAATGACCCCTAATGAAAAAGGCCGGAAGGATAAGGGCCGATAAAGCAAGCCACCCTTGGAACTGACAGGGAGGATGAGAGGTGTCCAGGTGATTCTGTCAGAACTGAGACAACATGGTGTGATAATCAAATTTGCAACTTCTAAAACAAGCAAACTGGAAGAAGGACATCATGTGCACATCTCCAAACATGCAAACAGGGTTTGGGGATGAGATTGGGCAGTAGAATATAGGGGCAAAAGAAGGCTTCTACTGAAAAACTCTCTTGCTGTAATAGAGATCAGGTAACTCTTAAAAAGGGTGTAATGAATAATCCTAATGCATCAGAACTATTGTCAGATTTAAAAAAAAGAAAAAGCCTTGCAAAATCAAAAGCATGACTAAGTGATACGATGAGAAAAAGAGTTCATAAGAATGACATGCAGGTGACCTGACAAAAGCTGACTCAGATGACATCACTAAATGGTACCACTGCCACTAAGTAAAAGTTAAGTAAAAGTTCCATTAGTTGTCACTCACCTAGATGTGTGAAAATTGTTCTTTTTTCATTTAAATCTTGTCCTGTCCAATAGCTGAGCAAACAGAAATGAGCTAAGAGCCTCTTGTGTTGGACAAATTTTACTGTTTTACAATTTGGGTTATAAATCAACAAGGTGTATATTTGTGTAAACCCCTTTTGTAATTTAGACTAACCTTTATTAATATTAATTATGTTTGCATCCTTTTTTTGTTGGACCAGACGAAAAAGAAGAAGGGGGAGGAAGAAAGAGGGATGTTATAAATGTGGGGTAATGGCACAAAATATAAGGAAATATGGGTGTGTTAAAGAAATTGGAGGATGATTACAGGGGAGGAAAGTTAGAGTCATACAACAACAGGCAACAAGATGCTGGAAGTTTCTAATCATTACAGTCAGGTGTGAATTTTTGTCTAAAATGGGCGGGGCCTGTCAACACACTCAGATGTTACAAACATGTGCTCAGCTGAGTGTTTATATTTTGCTGAGGTGGATAATGGAATGTAAAAAAGAAAAAAGAAGGGAGAGGTCCCAGCCATCCCCACACCAAGACCCCTGCCGAAGCAGCAGCGGTGGCCAGGACCTCCCTCATCCGTACTGTAGGGCCGATGGAAAAATCCGCCTGCCAGGCTATCCGGTCAAGCACCCAGAGCAGGGCCCGCAGGACATGGGCCCCCAACACCTGAGAGAAGTGCGGTGCGAGAGCACAGAGAGTGCAAGCCCTAGCCCATCCAAAAGAGCAGCCCTCCCACCATGCCAGGGGGCCCAGTGCGGGCCCAGCCCCAGGGACGAGCCATGGCCCCCCAAGGGAGACACACCCCCAAGCTCCAGGCAAGCACCCACCGAGGTAGATCCAGGAGAGAGTACAGCAGAGGCTAGCCACCCTTACCTAGGAAAAGGATGACCAAGATGAGTGGGGTCCTCAAAGAGTGTTGTAAACATAGCCCGACCACCCACCCACACACACACGAACACCAAGGGTTCTGCATGTCTACGGTGCACTTAAAACCTAGAGAGTAGGGCAAATCCATACGGCAACCACATGGGGGTAGGGGGGTGGGGGGTCACTGCCAAGTAGGTCCACCCCCGAGGTACATCAGAAGCTGATCCCCCCTTCACCCTAATAAGTGGTCGTATGAGGAAGGAGGGTAGGTCGGGGACAGCTGTGCTTTTTTTTCATTGTGCATTTGTGGGCTTTCTCCTGAAACTCCAGTTTCTTCTCACAGTCAATGTTTCTCAGGGTAACTGATATTTCTTTATTGTAAGTGTGTGGTCCTGCAATAGACTGGTGGCCTGTTCAGGGTGTACCCCACCTTCACCCAACAGTTCCTTAGTTGCTTTCTGATGTTTTGGTGACGACTTATTGCCATTTATTGCTCTCATTCATCCAACTGTTTTGATTTCATCATAGCTCAAAATTTGTGCATTATTCATCACACTTTTCTTTCCTTGGTAGGTAGATGGACCCACAGAGATTGAGTAAATTCAACAGATCTGAGTAAAATTTGATACCACTCCAGCGGTATCATGAGACGGTGTCTGCAATCCATACAAGTTGCCCAGGTAGTGCAACTCAACCAGAACAGTGCATCAATATGAGCTGTTGAAAGAAGGTTTGCTGTGTCTGTCAGTGTAGTGTCCAGCATGGAGGTGCTACCAGAACACATGCCAGTGCATGAAGGCACATGACTCCATGAGGGTGGAATGAGGACCCGACGTCCACAGGTGAGAGTTGTGCTTACAGCCCAACACTTGGCAAGACGTTTGACATTTGCTAGAGAACACCTAGATTGGCAAATTCACCACTGGCACCCTGTGCTCTTCACAAATGAAAACAGATTCACACCAAGTCTGGGGATGCTGTGGAGAATGTCCATTGTCCAGTATGACCGGTTTGCCAGTGGGTCTGGTATTAGAATGGCATTTCTTTTGAGGGTCGCACAGCTCTCCGTGTGCTCACCAGAGGCAGCCTCACTGCCATTAGGTACTGAGATGAGATTCTCAGACCCCCTGTGAAACCAAATGCTGGTGCGATTGGCCCTGGGTTCCTCTTAATGCAAGACAATGTTAGACCTAAAAGTAATGAATCCAATAATGTCTATTTGAATTTCCTTTTGGGATTCAACAGAAATATATTCTAATCTCTTAATGTGAAGATGCACCTGTTTTAATAATTCAATTCAATTTTATTTATAAAGCCCAATATCACAGCCATAGCTGTCTCATTGGACTGATATCAGTATATTGCAAGAAGCAAAAAAAAATCAAACATGTAAACAATAGCTGGTTGTTAAACAGACTAAGCTAAACAAACATCTCTGCCCTTACACCCTTCTTCGCGGTAAGGAAAAACTCACGAAGTGTCCTTGGGCAAGACACTGAACTCCACATTGCTTCTGATGGAAGGTTGGCGCCAGTGTTTGGCAGTGGAGCCGCCGTCAGTGTGTGAATGTGTGTTTGCATGGGTAAATGAAACCAGGACTGTAGAGCTCATTGGGCCTTCAATGAAGGTAGAAAAGCGAGATATAAGTATACATCATTTAGGGCAAGCTATGTCCTGGAGATGAACAGCTTTCCACTTCCCTAGTGTCAATGAGCACCTGTCTACACATTATGTAGACTACTATACAATGCACATTTTCTCATTCATTTTAGTGAAATTAATGAAGTAGTGCTAAAAAACCTAATTACCCTTGTAAAACCTCCATGTTTTAATTTTGTGTATTTTACAAGGGTATCCTGTTTGTACTAGCTTGTTTATTCCTTTGAGTATTTGTATGTGAGTAGAAAAAAAGTAAAGTAACAAGTTGTGAATTACTTTTGTAATTGGGGAATGAGTAAGGTAATTTAATTACAATTTCATCCAGTAATTTAAATAAAGTAATAAATTACTATTTTAAAGTAATTAAAGCAACACTGTTCATGTGTTGCTACACAAGATCTTAGAGGCATTTTCACACCGGCTGTGTCGACTCGCATTTTAAGCGGCCACTTTCACTGAAAAGTCTATGCAAGCAGGCATAGACCAGAACTTTGGGCTTCCCTGTCCACTCGTGATCGCACGTCGCTAAACAAGTTTTTGTTTGCTCTGTATGTACAAACCTGGCGTTCATTAAAAATTAAACTGGTTAAACTTTTTGACGCTTAATCGTGACTAAAATATAGTCTGTGGCTTAGGGGTCATAGGCTGGTATGGTGCAGCTGGTCTTAAACCATCACCATTCTGTCTTTGATGGTAGAGACGGCAGCAGTCACACTTTTGGAATAAACATTCAAGCTTCAAAAGGCAGATACACAATATACACATCCATCTTTGCAAAAATGTGGATGTTAATTTCTGTGGGAGAAACACAGACATGCTGACGAGGCCGGCACTACGTTGACATCGCAAAATGGGGTTAGGGCACACACAAGGATGGAAAGGTGGTACCTCCGAAATTGACTCGTCTTACTTCAGTGTAGGAAAAAAGTTCACAAAAATAACTAATTTTCATAAACAATTTGTTCTTTCGTGTGCCAAAGGTAATATATTATCATAAATATGGATGTAGTTTACTCTCAAAGGCTTAAGAAAAGCATGGTAAAGGCCCTTTAATTGATCAAACCGGAAATTTACAATGTTTTCATTTACTAACCAAAGACCAATAGACAGGAGCTCTGCACCTGAAATAGAGCACCTGTCTATGGTGTCCGGTTATGTAGATCAATGCAGGGCAGCAAGTCATCAACAGACTACAGAGAGACAGGTAAAAGCAGAAATCATTCAGTCACATCTGTCTCCTTCCCCATGAGTTGTTGGCTTTATATTGGATGCACTCTTTAACCAAACCCTCTGCATTTTTCCGGACTTGGGACCGGCACATGAAGGCACTAATGTTCCCCCTTGTGGTTGCATTATTTGGTTTTTTTTTTTCTTCATTATTTTCTATACATTTTATATGTAAATATTTTTAATTCAATGTATTTTAGATGCTAAGAGAAGATTGACCTGTTTTGGATGTTGTAAAGTATGAACCATGCCCTACTTTTACATTTGATAATCCTACTATTTAGCTAATACCCT
>BSAI01000207.1:21405803-21450313 GCA_036245035.1 Adrianichthys oophorus
TAGCTATGCCCTACTTTTACATTTGATAATCCTACTATTTAGCTAATTCCCTCCCATACCCCAGCTATTTAAATAGGTCCTACTTTAAAACAAAATTTTAACTATGCCCTAATTCTACATTTTATTGTCCTACTATGTGGCCAACAACCCTCATCCTAAACCTATGTCTGTTATAGCACTAAAAGAAAAATTTTAACAGTGCCAAACACTGCTCCCTTATGCAATCCCTCTTTTTTCCACCTATTTAATACATTTTTCCTATGCCCTACTTTTATGTTTGACTGTCCTACTATTTATCTAAGAATCTCCCACATCCACCTCTTCTCTACCTTGTTAAAATTAGAACTGAAGCTACTTATGTCTGAAGAATTTTCTTGATTTTTTGCTGTCTGCTTCAGGACTGCTTCTTATGGCTGACGTGCTGCCATTCTCCATTTCGTCTTCTGTGGTCTTTTCGTCCTCTGTAAATCTCTCGAAGGGTTTGGCCTTCCATAATTTGCTTAAACATTTCCAGGGACGCACAACAAAAGATGGGATAGGCTGATAATAGTCATCCTGAGAAGGGTCAACTGGAGTAGGTTTTACATGAGAAGGCTCAACTCGAGAAGGCTCAACCTGAGGAAGATCAACCAGTGAAGGCTTAACCTGAGGGAGCTTAACCCGTGAAGGATTTACCAGAGGGAGCTCGACCCGTGATGGCTTAACCTGAGCGAGCTCGACCCGTGATGGCTTAACCTGAGTGAGTTCGACCCGTGAAGGCTTTCTAACTTTATCTTTTTTCTGCCAACACTGTACCTTTGGTTGTACTTCATTTGTGTGGTGAATTTTACACAAAACCTTTACACTTTGCAGCTCTCCTTTGGCCGTCTCATACTCATTCCTCCACTTGCCAACTTGCTTCCGCATTTCGTTGTCCTGTTCTATGGACCATTGAAGCACTTTACTGAAAAACTTTTCATAGTTCTCCATTTTGGTCCTCAAAGCTGGAAGCTCCTCAAGCTGTTCACAAACTTTGTAGTATTCCTTTCTCAGTGCATTAATTTCCATTTCATATTTTCGTACCAACAGTTCACCATTGTACTCTTTTTTGTTTGCGTAGGTTTCCAATATGTTTTTGAAATGGAGCTCAAATGCAGAGTCTTGGAAATTATATTTACTACATTCGTTTATGTCTCGCAAGCAGTTTCGTAACATCTCTTCCACGTTTTGAAAGTTGGAAAGCATGTCCCTCTCTCTAAGCTTTGCATCCCCCAAACGCATATCCAAATCATCATTTAGATCTGCGAGTTTTTTTAGTTGTGTTTCCAACTCCTCTATTTTAGTGGCCAAGAAAGCTTTATTCTTTTCATGCTCTTCTATTTCCTGTGCATGCTTAGAGTCTTTGTTTGTCATCCTTTTACCTTGTTTAGAGAGCTTTAACTCTAAAAACATTCTGTAAGCCTGGCTGCTAAAATTTTCGGTTTGGAGTTTCATTTTTTCGTTCTCTAAAGATCGAATTTTTGCTGCTTGGAGTTCGAGACGTTCTTTCAAATGTAAATCCTCTTTCTTTACAGCCTTGCCTTTTTTTTCAACATGCTGTAATTCGTGTATCATTTCATTTAACTTTGTAACTTCCAAAGTTAATTTCTTGTTGGCATTTGTCTTTTCAAACATCTCGTCTCTTTGACGTTCATTCAAGACAGCAACCTGTCTGGAAAAGTCTTTTTGCATATCAGCAATTTCCTCGTCTTTCTCTGCAATTGTTTTTTGCAACTCCTCAATGACTTTTTGTTGTTCTTCGTCTGTCTTTGTCAAAGCTGATGCTTTCTTCTCAAAGAATCTGCTTAGAACTTTATACTTTTTTTTGAAATCAGTTTCAGTGTCTTTGATCTCCTGGTCTTTCTCTTTTAATACTTCTGAAAGAGTTTTTTCAAACTGTGTTTCGAGTGTTTCAACTTGTTTTGTAATCAAACCACTCATTTTTTTGACTTCTTCTTTACAATCAAAATTGATTTGTTCTACTTGCCCTTTCAGTAGTTTTTTTTCTGTTCCCAGATCAAACGCCTGTCTTTTTAAGTATGGAATTTCCTTTTTCAGTGTTTCAGAAGTTTTAAAACACTTGTCATATTTTTTTTGAAGCTTGTTATTGCTTTCTTTGAGACGTTCATTTTCTGCAGACAATTCGCCAAGCTGTTGTCTGTAAATGTCAAGATTTTCCATGATAATCTCTTGACATGACTCATTGTACGCTTTTTTGTACTTTTCCAGCTGTTGACTTTGCTGCTCTGTAAAACCGCATGGCAATGCCTCAGTTTCAGTTCCCTCTTGTAATTTTTCCTTCTTTTCTGTTCCACTTGCCCTCTCTATTTTTTTCTTCCTCACTTTATCTTTTTGTTTGCCGCCTGCATTCGCCGCCACATTCTTATTGATGTTTCCTGTTGGCATTCTTTTTGCAGGCCTCACTTCTTTCCTTCCAGGTTTTGCTTTACTTTCCATCTTTGCCTTGTGTGGTAGCTTAATGGTAGACTATGCAAATCCTGACTTACTTTGGAAAAACAGTCCTATTTAAAGGTTTTTGCAGTAAAGTCTAGGCTCCTGGAGTTAGGCAAATGGCATAATGACGACAAGTTGTTAGGTAGTATTGTGTCATTTTTACACCAGATGACATCATGACACAAAGGAATGATGTCACTTACATCAAGATTGCCTCCTGAACTCACACCATCATTATGACATCAAATGTCCCAGTCATGATGTCATCATCAGTCATGATGATGTCATATGACATCATCATGATGTCATTTTTATGACATCATCATTCATTCATTCATGAATGATGACATCATCATTCTGCTACATGAGAACAACTGTCTTCATAAATGTGTATGCAGTGTTAGGGGTAACGAATTACAAAGTAACAAATTACTGTAATGTAATTACTTTTGTCAGTAATGGAGTAACATGAATTACAATTCGAATTTCAGAAATGAATTACAATTACTGGACTATAGAAACCCTTGTTACTTAGGTTTTGTAGGCTCTGACATTTTCTCTCAGAATTAATAGAAATGAAGCAGAGATTCATAAAAAAAAAAAAAAAAAACCCGGTGTAACTGGCGCATATGCACATGTATGTGCGCGCAGAGTTAGGGATCGGTCAAAGCACAGACATGCCCTTATTGCTGAAGTCAGTCCTTTCCAAACGGCTCAAAGATGAGACCATAAGAGACTCTGCAAAGAGTCCTGTTTGGTGAGCAGCAGAGCAGAGATCTGACCCATGCACTGATGTGACAGTTACAAATAAAACAACTCTAAAGCCGCTCTTTGGTGTGAGCAACAAGAGCTGGTGTGGGCACCATTTGTGTTCGAACCACAAAGCAAAATATTACATGTGACATGAGATGGGAGGTCATAGTATGAGGGGGTTTACCACCAGTTCCCCTTGCCAAAAAGTAGTCTATTTGAGTGTACTACAAGTATACCTATTCTATGCTAAAAGTGAGGCAGTATGAGAAAGAAGAATGAAAAAAAATCCACAAAACTATGACAGGTTATTTGTAAAACAAATACTACCGTAATTGATGAAGTACAAATGTGACATGAATGCACAGAACAGAACACTTTCAACAAAATCCATTTCACAAAATTTTTGAACAGCATACGCAAATGTGATGACGTCACGCTCTCTTTCATTTGTACCAGTCTGGTTGGGAGACACAGCAGGCGTTGCAAACAGCTTCGACCAACCTCGCTACAGCTTAAGAAAGCATGTCATGGTCCTCTTGTGCTGGACACTTTCAACTAAAACCCTCTGAGCATGGCAGAAACCTTCGTATGAGAACGGGACAGTCCTGCAGCTGTTTGACACAAGGCTACAAGTTTAAAGACAGAAAAAAAAATGTTTTTCTCGTGGTTGTGTAAGGGAGACTAGATGAGGAAATAATAATAAAATCTTATGACTAAGTTGAAACTTCCCGGGCTCGCCTCGCTCGTGATTCTGTTCCGGGGAAGGGAACATCACCGTGACAGCTCGTCAGTTGCGACCCAAAAGTCCAGCTTACAGCAGAAGTCAGCGTTCAGCCACATATCTGTTCATTTTATCAACAAAACTCACTCTACTGAGAGCTACGGGATCATATTGTAGGACAAAGGAATGCACCAAGTCAAAAGGCGCCCCGACACTCAGTTTCACTGCATAAAATGGCATTGAAGCTTCAGAGAGCCAGCTGTTGGACACAGCTCATGGCTGTGGGTCGCTTCAAATCTCGCGACCAAATCTTGTTGGTCACGACCAATGAGATTTGTTCGTGACCTAGTCAGGTGTGTCACCGGAAGTTGGTCGAAGCTTTTTGCAGCGCCTGCCCCAGCTGCTGGTTAGAGGTTAGAGGGCCTTCTCATCTGCACCCCCCTTTAGGGAGAGCTTTTCCATCCTGGTGGCTTGAGGTTTCAGCTTCTCTGTGCTGTGTCATAGAGTTCCAGGAGAAGAATCCAGCGCAAGTGGATGCACGTGCCATTGCTGTGTATGAAAAGAGAAAAATATCTTAAAAGTGCCAGGAAAAGTTGTGTAAAGAACAGCGTTTTGCCATAACACAGTCACTCAGTGGTTGATCCCTGTGGAGAAAATTCAGAAAATTCTCTTCTGTGAGTCACTACATGTCAACATTAAAATATAGTTAAAACAGCAAGAATAACTGAAATATTATGGATTTAACTGGATTAAAACAAGGCGAAATCTTTTTAATGATTTGAAACATGATGAATTCAATAATTAATTCAACTTAGTGTGATGTTTTTAGGCCTTTCATGCAGCCCTTTGGGACCTCATCCTCCAGTGTTTTGAAAAAAAAATTGAATCGTAACCTGTTAATCAGTTACAGCGAACAGTTTCTTCGTGGTCCGGACCGGTCCGGATGCTGCAGACAAACGCCGTAAAACACGGCACTGTGACCAATCAGGTACTCGTATTTGGTTGTGATGTGTAGGTAGTGTCCTAACCATTTATAAATTGATCACAGAGTAGAAACTAATCATTGCAGTTTGTATCCGGATGGAATACATTATACCGAGATGGACATTTATAGAAACAGAGCTGTTAAAACAAAAAGCCTGGGGCAAGATTTGTGGGATTTGCACCGCTTTGAATTTCCGTTTCAAGCATGTACCTTTTGTATGTAGCGGACGAGCACTATAAACAGTAAAACCATACAAGAAGAGGAATTCCTTCCCTGCCACTACCTGCTGGTTTGACGCTGGTCTGGTGTGAACACCACCGGCTGAACACTAGTGAACAGTTAAAAAAAAGAAAAGAAAAAAGAATCCCAAGTTTTTTATCTGTGAATTCCAGAAACTGCAACTCGCAAACCAGAATGCTGGAAGCAAATGTGGTAATGTGAGAGAAGAGCTGCTGTCAGATAATTTTAAAAAGTAGAAATACAATTACCTTAAAAATTAAAATAAGTGTTCAAGAAAAACTATTCTGTATGCTACACGGTGACAGTCTAAAACAGAGTTCCTCTGGTTTCTTTCAGTTGTCAATATTCCCTAAATGAACCTGCTGTAATTTATAGTTTTTGCCTTTTGACTCCTCTCTCATAATGTTGCCCATTTCTCCATTGAGTAGCGTTCCTTGTAAAGGCTGGGCGTGAGCAGTTTTAAGCAGCACATGCAGCTCAAATCTAGCTCAGCATATTTCAGCTGCTGCCAGACACTCTGAGGACTAAAAGGAGAGTGTACCTCAGCATCAGGGTCCTGTGGATTATTAATAAGCAGGTGTTCATGACACCCACGAGGTTCATTGGAGAAGTCTGGCACGCAACCCCCCAGAAACCGAAAAAAGCATTTCAGATGAGAGTGCTGGCAGACAGCAGGTCACCGGGGAATCAAGAGAAAAAAAAGACGTGCTTTTTTTCCTTCCTTTCTAACCAGGCTGTGCTGTGATAGCAGGAGCTGCTGTCATTAAATATTTATCAATTGAACCTCTGAGTTCAGTTACAGTGACTTTCCTAATAAAAGTGGTGTGACTGGCTGTTAGATAATGGAGGATGATAATGTGTTCAGTCTAATAGCTCATAAGTACTTATTTGTGTTTTATCTCTGTGAGACTTTGTGTGATTGAAACACAAAAGTGATCTAACAAGCATGAATGTTTCATGTACGAACAATGCTTGACAACGAAAAAAAATAACAATCCCTCCCAGATTAAGCCAGCTAGCTCAGATTGTCTCTCTTTCTCTTTATCTGATGCATGTTTGCATGTTTCCAATCACTTTTCTGCTATTTCTGAATCCCAAAGCTTCTGTTCTTCATGGTAGCTGATCTAACACTCTTGACCATCTGGACAATATAGACTAGAGTGTTCATCCAAATCAATGTGGATCTCAACCTCACACATGTACAAAAACAAAAAAAAAAATGTTTTTTTTCTCACACTTAAACCTTGAAGAAGATCAAAAAAATAAACATTTACACAAAGACGCCTTATCCTTAAAAAAGTTATCATAGTTTCTATTTAATTAAACAAGGACACCCCCCCACCACCACCACCACCACCACCAAAAAAAAAAAAATTCCCTGATGTGTTGTGTCGAGCGATCCAACCCCAACAACTGGTTGTGCCCCTTTGGTTGTAATGACTGCATTAAGGAGTTTGAGTTTGTCACATGGTTTTGGAGAAATTTAGTTCTATTCTTTATTTTTTTGCAAGACAATAAAGACAATACAGTTTTTAGAAAAACCTGTTGTTTGGGTGGAGCTTAATCCCAGATAAAGTTAGGCCTGAGGAATTAACGGCTTTAGAATGTGAACTAATGACTGAATAATAGGATTTCATAGTTTAGATCAGAAGTCTGCAACTTTTAAAGCTAGAAGAGCCATTTAGTCCAGATCCGTATTGATCAAAACCTAGTGAGATCTGCTCCCATTTCGTAGTTTAAAAAAATGCACTGGGTTTTTTTGTTTTTGTGGCCATTAAACATTCAAATGAATGTTTAAAGTTTAGCTATTAAATATTGGAAGTGATTGAATTATAGCAGTTACATTTTTCTATTAAGTTTTTTTTTGTTACAGCATCACAAAAAAGTTCATTTCAAAATAAAATACATCCACGTCAAATGAGATCCATCTGCAACAGCAGCTTGACTTCAATAAAAAAGGCAAGCAAGCCAGTTGAAATTATGATCTTTTTTTCTCCTTTTACTGTCAAATATAAAGACAACATTGGTAAAAACCACTTTGACAGTAAATTAAACTTTTTATTAACATTTTTATCAAACATTTGATGTATTAAAATATAAAATAGTAATTAAACCCATCTATTATGTATTCAAAACATTAGAATTTTCTTTCAAAAGAGAGACACAGTGGAGGGATAAAAGACCCACATGTTGTCCCAGTGCCTCAGGTTGGAAAAATGCAAACTTCAAACAAACTTCACTCATGTTTTTACTTGTTTTGACAAACTGCTCAGTCCCTGAACTTGCAAAGTAACCCATCATGTTTGAATGTTAGCATGAATTTTATGGGGTTTTTTTGTGCATTTGTTTTGGTACATTGCAGCAAAACTTTTTTTTTTTTAAAGAACATGTTTTCTCTCATTACTCCACAGACGTTTGTCAAGAAAATTGCTAAAAAAGTCATTCATGCATTTTTTCATATATGAAACATGTTTGTAAAATATTTTTTCAGCTGTCTCTTTATCATTAATGTCTGCATGGGGCTGCTATTCATCACATGCTTTTCTGTTTGTTTCATTTCCTCCTGGGTGAGTTGTATGCTGGTCTCTGAGTCATTCTGATTGATAGTTCACTCATAGAAGTGCCATAAATATTTCAAGTTTCACTCCATCATTCTCTGTTAAATGTTATTGTATAGCCGATAAATGTCAGAGACTTTGTGTTTCATTTTGATTTAGAATTTCTAGCATGTTTTACTTTGTTACACACCTTCATTTGATCAGATTTCTTGTTTTAACGTCTCTGAAAGTAATCATTCATTTCCATCCATCCATTTCCCAGCCTGCCTAATCCCTGTTGCTGGAGCCTATTCCAGGCACTGCTGGGTGATGGCGGAGTACAGTCGTCCATTCATCAAGGGCTGAAAGTTAGTGATATAATCAAATTTATAATAAATTATTGTTCTTAAAGAATTTGTTGTATTGTGTAGGAAATTTAATTAATTTAAGTTTTAGAAAAAATGACATTTACACTTCCAGTGTGCTTCAGCATTTACTTTTCACACAAGGTCAGGCAGATTCTTAAAAGTTCTCTGTCCTCCTTAAATGACCTAAATTATTTTGTATTTTGAGTAAATGTGTTAATTATTAATACATTTATTTGAGCCACTGAAAGATGAAAGGAAGAAAAATATCTTTTGAAGGTTATTTTTCTCGTTTATAGCTATATCAGATTTATCAGATTGCCGCATGGAAATTTTTCCAGTACAAGCAAGGTTGGTTGTGGGATGCTTGTGGCCTCAACTGTTGTGGGCATGGTTGGGGCTGTTGGTATTCCTGGACAAGTCCAACATCTTAAAAAAATCAGATGGGTTTCATTAAGGAAATGAGAAAGTCTTGAGTTTGGGCCAGATACTTTATTTATCTCAGTTTAATGTCGAGCGCCAAGCACTGAGTGTTCCACTGGCAGAGCTGCTGGTAAAAAAGGTTTGTTCTGGTTGAAGCTTTAACGTTCAATGAGGAGGGACGGGCCCTTTTCCTTAAAAGCTGAATTAAATGAATAATACATGATAATAAAACAGCACAGGCTGCTGGGAATTTTTATCCAGTGGTTCTTAAATGTGTAGAGCCAGACACATTTCTTGTGTTTTTTTTCTTTTTTTTTTTAGAGTTTATACAGGGTACAGATAGCCACAGACAGATTATGTTTCATTTCATACCCAGCTATTATCCAGTAAGAGGTTATTAGTATAGTACATCTAGAAAGGTGCATTCATTTATAAACAGGCTAGATAATAAATACAATACTGCATTTATGGTTAAACTGCAAATGTTTACTTGATCAACAATGAAAAATAAAATCCTTTCACAAAAAATGAACAACTTGATTTTGCCCTTAAATTACAAACAAAAGACTCACTTTTAACAGAAGCCAATGAAGCTGTTGCTGGGAAAACCCTTGTTAGTCATAACTGAGGTCAGACATTTGTTGTGGTTGTCATTTGGGTTTGCACATATCTTTCAAAGAATGCTTCGTGTTTGTCCATCCTTGGATTTGTTAAGATTTTGGTATACAGAAATTTAAAGCATCAGCTCTCTCCACTGATTTTCAATGGGATTAAGGTCTGGAGGCTGTTATTCTTTGCTACCTTGGCTGTAAATTTACATTCATTGTCATGCTGGGACGCCCACTGAGGGCTGGCTATTAAATCCCTGATTGCGGAATAAAGGTTGTAGTGGTTAGCACTCTTGCCTCGCAGAGAGCAGGCCCTGGTTCGAATTCTGGATAGGACCTTTCTGTGTGGAGGTTGCATGGATGAATTTTCTCCAGGAAATCCGGCTTCCTCCCAGAGTCCAAAAACATGTTTCACAGGGTAAGTGGTTGTTCTAAGTGTCTTTAGGTGTGAATTTTTGGGTTTGTGTGTGGGGGCCCTGGCCATAGGCAACCCAAGACGGCTGTATGTCAGGCGATGGGGATAGAGTTTTCAAAAGTCAAAGTCAGCATTCCTTCTGCTGAATTTGATGCCTAGAGTTCAATTTTTATTTACCTCATTGTTTTTTACCAGATTTTTTTTTGTGAATCATTCAAATGTTTTTTGCTTTTTTTTTTCTTCTGGTAGGCTTTTATACAGGTTTTCTTCACTGGTAAGACCTTGTAGAAGTGCCAGGTCTATTACCAGTTATTCCTTGGTGACTGATTGCAGAATAAATCAATGAACGATGAACATTTTCATGGGGCTCCAAATAAAAAAAAAAAAGGCATAATGTCAGATGATTAACAGTTATTTTGTGCTTGATTGTTTTTTGTTTTTTTTTTGTAAGAAATAATTACCTAAAATGTGTTACCTTTTCACCCACCTGTTATAAATCCAGCCTTGTGTATCAGTATATCTGGAATATATATGTGTATATCAGATATTGTGATGATGGATGCTTTAGAATCTCTTTGATTGGTCGCTTTTGGTAGTTATGGTCAATGGATTAGGGTTCAAATACTTGTTTTATCAACTGAAGTGAAAATAAATCTGTTTGCTGCTAGTTTACCAAAATATTTCTTGTTGGCTCTCACTTTACGAACAAATAGTTTTAAGCTTACATTTTTCTCCACATTTTGTCAAATGTAAAAAAAAAAGACGAAAAAATATTTTATGGTTCAGATTCTTGTCATTGCAAAGATGTCGTGGCAAAAGTCATCCACAAGATGGCAGTAAAGAATTACATTTGGAAGCACAGAACCAGTGTCAGGACCATAAATGAAGGCAGGAGTATGATGTATTATAGCTGTCAATGTGAAACATGTTCATAAAGACAAAGTTGTGCACAACTTTGTCTTTATGAACATGTTTCTCATTGACAGTTTCCTTCCCCCATACAGGAGGAGAGAAAAAGGGGATTGTTTTAATGACGACAAGATTTCCATTTGACTCCTGTGCTTCCTTTCTCCATAGCCTCTTTAGATTAATTAGGTGGTTTTAGCATCCAGTTTAAAAGATGAAACAGAAAAATACTAAAATTGTGATAAAATGACAAAGGATGACAAGCACCGCGCTTCAGCGTTATTGAGGCATTCTCCAGAAAAAACGTGAACACAGTTGAATGCAATATTTTGTAATTTCACGCCCAGCTGCCCATCTGCCATCTCACCTCCACCTGAAGTGAGTCGAATCAATATTCTCTTAAAAGGACTTGCTAAACCATGTCTGACACACGTGTTCCTCAGGGATGCACTTTGAAACATCCTCTTCCGCATGTGAACCGTGTGACTTTTAGCTCTCCACCTGCTGGCTGTTAGAAGTGATGGTCTGTCAAATTCTCCTATCTGAACCAAAGACTTCATTTAGCTTTCTGATGATGTGGCATAACAGCAGAGAACTGATCGATACCGACGTGACAATGAATTTGAACCATGTGATAAGTCATGGAGAAGCACATAAAGGATACACAGTCTGGGAACTGAGTTGAGACTGGATCACTTTGAGCCATTTCATGAAGATATAATGTAAAGTTACTGATGCCAAAGCCCAGTATTTTAGATAAATGGTTTCTAGATAATCCTCACCTTACACTTTTTTCAGTATCCTGAGCTCTAGTTTCAAAGCTGACCTCTTGAGAAGGGTCCGCACACAGGAAAAAATAGATCCACAGCCTGGTGTGTGGAGCCTTTTGCCATTTTCATCCTCTGTAATCAAGCTTCAGCAATTACACTAATCTAGTCTTGCACCCAGCTACTTCCTAAAACCTCAACCAGTATGTTGATCTCTTTGACTGCTAGACCCCAAACACCAGGGGGTAAAGAAAATGTTCATTATGAACCATCCAAGCGTGAGTGTGCATGCCTCAGTTTGTTGTTTCATGCTTCTGCAGTAGAAGCTGAGTGCTGACAATAGAGGACTTTTCATCCACTGAGACATCTCCTTCCTCCAGATAATGAGGAAGAAGTGCATCTGATGAGTTCTCATACATCTCTTTTTAAACGTGAAACAGAATTATGGAGCAGCAGCAGTGAAGCCCTTTTTTTTTTTTTTTTTTTTGCTGAGGCTTGGGAACTTATGCAGTCTGACAATAGACGAAGAAAATGACAAAAAAAAAAAAACATACCAGAACATACTGATTTATTACAAACACAATGAGGCAAGTATGCAGCATTTCTTGATGCCTAGACATAAAAACATAGATGGAAATGAACTAAAAAAACTCAAAGCTAAACAAAAGGAATCACTCATCAATTTATTCTTAACAAATTCCTCGGTTTTTGATTTAACCCAATCAAAACCTCTCACAGTCCCACTCTATTCATCGTTTGATCTATTTTCAAAGCATTTCCAGTGCTCTTTTTTTATCATGATTATGCTGTTTTTAGGCAAAATTTTAAAAAAAGGTGTTGTTTTCTAGGACATATTTTCTGCAGAGCGACTGGAGTTCATTAGAAATTCACCTTTGAGTTGTCGGCGGGATCGTTGACATCGAGCAGACTCGCCCTCTTCTCCTCCTAGTTGCTGACAGCTCTCTATTTACATGTTCTCCTGCTAGCTAACAGATCCTCACACCCCCAATCTAACATGACTGGTACAATAGAAATGGTGAGCAATATCACATCATGTTAACAGGTTAAAAACACAATTTACATCAGAGTGGGTCTTTAATAAATTCTCAATAGGCATGAAGGATTTACAAAGAGATGTCTAAGGTGGTCTTTAGGTTCATTGATTTGTATGAGCTCTTGGGTTTCAAGTGAGAAACAGATCAAATGTCTTTACATGACTGTAAAATCCTCCAGCAGGAGTGATCATTAAAAGCTTCATCAGGATCTCCTTTCATGTAGACACTGATGGCACTCAACTGCGTCACTCCTTTAAAGAATCATCAGACCTCTGACACTGCTTCAAGACATCAAGCAGTGGTTAATAGATAATTAGATGTTATTAACTTCATTGCTCTCAGTGTGTTTTGACATTTCAGGCTGCATTTAAAATCTTGGCAGAAACTTTTAGAATTTCTTTGTGTCTAAGTGACATTTTCTTTATTTGAAAACACAATACAGACTCACCAGGTGATTTAATTATGTATTTATGGTATATTATTTCATGCATTTATTTTAGCAGCTTATAATTAACTGTAATTTTGGGGGAAAACGTTTTTTACTTTAGCATTCTTTCACAAATCCCACAGAAGAAGCAGGAAACCTTTCTTTTTTTTTTAATCAGATTCTGAATATTTTATCTCTTACTCAAGAGGATTCTAAATAAATGCTAGTGAGTCAGCACCTGAAGAAGCATCTAAGTGAATGTCTCTGACCTATCCACCCACCCAGAGGGATGTTCAGGTCAAATGGTTGGAGGGGCAAATGGTGCTGAGGGCTATGTCAGGTTGGCACTCAAAGTCGCTGCTGGATGGTCTCTTAGGTAATGGCTCCTACTGAGAGAAAGTTGTTCAGGTTTAGTTGAAATTGGATTCTTTGTTTTTTCTTTCTTCATAACTCATATCAAGACTCATGGAAAGGGCAACTGCTAGTATGTTTGGTGTGCTGAAGCCTTAACCTAACTTCTTAGTTTTGTTAGGACAATCAAAAGGTGGAATTTTGACCTTGAAAAACAGTTGAGTATTTTCTTGCTCTCAAAGTGTATTCATACCAGGAAGCAGTGGATGCAGTTTATTTTTCCTTGATAAGAGGTCAACTTCGATGGGTTTGTCTATTTGTGCTTCACAGACAACAGCTTTACCCTTCTCCCCTCACTTTGACAGTTGTAGGTGTAAACCCCCTCACATAGGCTACACATTTTTGATGCAACATATTTCAGATGTTTTCATCAGCTGCTGGTGGCTGGAGGCTGCAAACTTTTATTCCAACTTTAACATTGATGACAGTAAAGGTGCTCACACACCGAACGCGATTTGTGCGGCGGAGGCGGATAGTTTTAATGTAAAGTTAATAGTTTAGGTGCAAATTGAGGTTCTCCGGTGCAAATTGAGTGGCCGGCGCGGTGCGAAAGTCTGGAAATAGCGCGAATTGAGTGGCTCCCACACACGAAAGATGCAGCAAGCTTAGGGAACACATTTTTGGGAATGCGGTGAGCAGCAAATGTGCAGTGCGGGGGGTGGGGGGGGCAACGCGAATTGGCTGCTCAAATCGCGTTCGGTGTGAATGCACCTTTAAGGAACACTGGAGCAGGGCTAATGAAGCAGTTAGCTGACAAGGTCAAAACTGAAGCAATTTGAATAATGGAAAAAAAGGAAGTTGGCAACAATATAAAAGAATTAAGAGTAAACAAACAAATAGGTCAACAGCAAAGGGGTGTTGTAATGGTTTGGTTGGGGGTCTTTCTGTTTGTTCCAAGCTATACTTCCCTTTGATGCAGTGACTCTCTAACAGGATGCTTAAGGTACTTCCTGCAGATATTAACACTATTGTCTCCGTCTGTTGGTAAGGCTTTACCATGAGAAAGGAAATGCCCTTGTTGAACCATGCGCACAGCTCCTCTGCAGGTATTTCACTCTCTTTGATTTGGTCCCTCTGGGACTGAGATTGGGTTGGTGAAGTCATCTCCACATGATGACGGAGTTGAAAGCTACAGCATGTCTTCGCTCCTGTTTGCTAATGATGCCCATTTCCAATGCTAGCTGCAGGTAAAGAGCTGGAAGATGAAACTGAGCTGCTTGTCTTGAAAAGCGCTTTTTCCTTATGAATGGATGGACTTAAACCTGAAAGTGGTTAGAAGATGTGTCTCCTAGGGAGATGCAGGACACAAAAATGCTCTGATCAAACAATATGTCATTGCATGTCTAAAAATTAACTTGTGACTTGATAAGTAATGATCGTAGACATTTGATGTTTTGCACGTCAACATTCCAGAGAATAAATATGACTCATTAAATAGGTTTTGTAAGAGAAATGACCACATCTGTGTAAAGATCTAATTGCATGGTTAAGCTTTATCCCAATTAAAGTTATTTACAGATAAACAAAACAAAACAAAAAAAAAACATCTAAACCTGAAAGTTATATGATGAAGTGATGTTAGAGTGAAGAAAAACACAAAATATAATAGCGATTTGACCATAATTGACAAACAAGGACTTGAAAACTGATTGATGGAAAACAATGATACGGAAAAATTTGTATTTTTCTTAAACTTCAATAACTTGCCAGCTCCATACAATTGTTCTCAAAGTTGAATCCTTGATTTTTCTGCCTGGTGCTGATATTTTATCAGGATCATGTAAGCTTCTTTCTACCTCAAAAGCCAAAATATTCTTCTTTTAGTAGATCTGGGTGTCTTCGCTTAGACTGCAGAATCTGTAGCCTGAGCCAGGATAAGTAGCAGATCATGGAAGTAAATTGTGAGTCGAAAAAAAACCCTTTACAACTTTGAAAGGTAATATTTTGTCTTGTTTATGATTTTTAATGCTTTTTTTTGTAGTTCCACTCAAAGAGCCATTGCTGTCATTTTCACACTGACTACAACCCAGTAGGAGCCACAAAGTCTACTCCACCCTTTAGAAAAATAAAACACGGATTTGTATTGATGTTACTATTACCATTATAATAAATATAAACAAACTATTGTTTCTTTTGGCACACAGTAAATGAAACATAAAGAGAAATTAGCAGTTTTTCGAAATGTTAAATAATACATAACTTTTGACAGAGGTTTTCAAAATAAAAGACACTGTCAAATAGGCTCATCTCAATGCAGCATACGTAGTAGAAGGCAGTGTGATGTCAGCAGTGACTTCAAAAAAAGAATTGTATTTTTGTACCATTTGTGATGCATCGCTGCCAGAAAGTCATAAATCTAACAAATAATAAATTCGGACTAATAATATCACCCTTCTGTACTTTTTGAATCATAAAGCACACTTTAAATCCTTGAAATTGCTCAAAAATAGAAAATCCACCTCACGATCCGATGCAACCATAAAGTAGGATGAATTGTGGTTATGCTTGCTAACGTACAGTTCGTTTTCTGTGGTAAACAGCGCTCTAAATTCTGTCAAAAATGTTTTTGTTTGACCCTGTTTTTTTTTTTTTTTAACTTGTCCTGTCCAACAGCTGAGCAAACAGATATGAGCTGAGAGCCTCTTGTATTAGACAGATTTTACTCTTACAATCAGGGGTTATAAATCATAGCGAACACAAAATGTATGTTGGTATAAGCCCCTTTTGTAATTTAAACCAAACTTTATTAATGTTGATTTTTTTTGTGTGTCTTTTTTGTTGGACCGGACGGAAAAGGAAAGGAGGAAAAGGAGAGAGTTGGGGGTGGAGGGGGGGAGAGATGGTGGATTATAGAAGTTAGAGAAGGACTACTGGGAAGGGAAGGTAGAGTTGTTAATCTACAGGCAACAAAATGCTGGAGCTTATACCCATTGCAATAGTGAGTGTTGGTCTAAAATGGGCGGGGCCTGTCCACACACTCAGCTGTTACATACCTGCCGGCTCCAAGAGTGTTCACAAACTTGTCCACATCCAGTTCACACGCACACTTGTGCATACCAACCAACACATGTAAAGCATTACATTCTATCATGCACACTATTCGAAGGTGTAAAGGTGAGCTGACACCTGTGCTCAGGTGAATGTTATGTTAAGCTGAAGTGGATGATGGAATGCACAAAAAAGGAGGGAGAACCTCCAGCCATCCCCACACCAAGACCCCCGCCGAGGCGGCAGCGCCGACCAGGGCCCACCTCCGCACCCATACTGTGGGGTCAATGGAGGAGATCCACCCGCCAGGCAGCCCGGCCAAGCACCCAGACCAGGGCCCGCAGGACAGCCACACGGGCCCCCAAAACCCGAGCGCAGTGAGGTACGGAAGCGCAGAGCGCAAGGCCCAGCCCAGCCAGGAGAGCAGACCTCACACCGCGCCAGGTGGCCCAGCGCAGGGCCCCACCCCCGAGAGCCCCACCACCCCAGACAAGCCGCCCACCACCACCCAGGAGTTCTGAGCATCCCCCCACCCCAGCCCCGGGTACGAGCCGGGGCCCCCCATGGGAGACCCGCTCCAAAGCTCCAGGCAGCTGCGGAGATCCAGAAGAGAGTACGATGGGGGTCAGCTACCCCCATCTATAAAAGACATGACCAAGAGAAGTGGGGGTCCCCGAAGGTGTACATTGCCTGACCAGGCTCTCCTAATGTTGTGACCCAGAAGGGGCCCTGCACCCGAAGGTAAGGGCCAGAACCCGCACCACAAGGACACAGATACCCTCCAGGCTCAGATGGAATATGATCCCCCGCTCATGGATTTGCCAGAGGACGAAGGGATCCCTCTCCCTGCGTGGGGAGGGGGCCGCCGGGCCCAGGAGGCCAACCCCCAGGAGACAAGGCCACCGCTGCTGAAGGTCCTGTTCCCTCCACCAGGGATGGGGTAGGGGACAGAAGATCAGTAGTCCCACCTTCCTTGTGTAATGTTTTTGTGTGTGTGTTGAGGTGTGTTTCTTGTGGTTGAAGGGTGTGTGTAATAAAGGGTGCAGTTAAAATTAGTGAGCAGGGCACTGAGGACATCTCCTGATTGCTTACAGGGATGTCCAGTCGCCCTCTCACCAAGGAGCCCTAAATGTCTACGGTGCAGTTAAAATTGGAGGGTAGAGCACTGAGAGGACATCTCCTGCTTGGTGGCAGTGATGTTCTAACACCCCCCACCAAGGATCCTACGTGTCTAAGGTGCATTTAAAACCAAGAGAAGGGGGCGAAACTGTGCGGAGACCATGGGGGAGGGGAACACTGCCAAGTGGCTCGGCCCCTCGAGGTATTCCGCAAGCACGCCCCCCCTTCCAACCTAATAAGTGGTCATATGAGGAAGGACGGAAGGTCGGGGACAGTTACCAAACTGACCCCCGATGATGAAACAACCGTCCCCCCGCCCCCCACAGCATTGGGCCCAAGTCTCCCCAGGGCAGAGGCCCCACCGCCCGAAAGCCAACCCCCCAGGCCCCACACCCCCCACCCCACACAAAGGAGCCCAGAGGGGGCCAGCATCTAGGGCAAGCCCCAGCCCCTCCCCCCCAAGCACCGCCCCTGTAGCTACCTGGTCAGGTACCAGCGGGCCCGAGGAAGCCCCTAGGGTCCCGTACTGGTAGTGGACCCCCCCTCTTGCCCACAAACATCCCCTCCCCTGGCCCGCTCCCCCTAGACCCCGCAATGGTAGGCTTTACCTGGAGCAATCGCGGCCCCAAGAGGGTGGCCCCACCCCGTCCCAGGGCCGGAGAAGGTGCCCCCAGGTGCAGCCGGGCGGTTGACCCCCAGGGCCAAGCCCCCCCCCCCCCCCCCCCCCCCCCCACCCCCCCCCCCCCCCACTGCACCATCCACACGCCCCCACGCCTAGGCCCGGGAGACCATGCGGCCCCCGCGCTTGCCCCACCCAGGCGCCGGACCAGACCCCCTGACCAACAGAGCCCCCCCCGCCCCCATCCAATAGCAGATTCCTGTAATGACTTACACTAATATTTTTCTTGTTTTTCCAGTTTAATAAAATTGTCTTTTTTGCTATACAAAGAGTTATGAAGATTATAGATGCTAAACTTCCCTCTGTGTCGATGGCACTCATGTCACCCAGCACACAAAGTGAAGGTGAGGCTGTGATTGAAACCTTAAGCCAGACTGATAAATCAGCACATACCTGTTGCCAGAGAGCCTGGACAGGTGTACAGAACCACAGAGCATGCATGTAATTGTCAGGTAAATTACTATCACAATGCTCACAAATGTCTGAGTTTTTGAGACCCATCTTGAACATCCTCTGTCCAGTATAGTAAATTCTGTGAAGAGTTTTAAATTGTATTAGTTGTAGGTTTGGACTTTTGGTTAATTTAAAGGTATTTAGACAAATTTCTGACCAGAAGCTTGTGTCTGTACTTCTGCCTAAGTCTGCATCCCATTTTGTTGTTGGGATTGAGACTTCGTTATCTAAGTTGCATAAGAGTTTGTATATTTTGGAGAGAGTTTTATTCAATGTTTGACTCTGTTAAATTACAAAGCCAAGCCACTTGTTGGCTTGCTGGAGCATTATGGGTATTGTAGTCAGGAGCCTGACAGAGTGTTCTTTTACTCTTTATTGAGTGAGTTGAACAAAGTTTGAGTTGATTTGCTTTACTTTTTCTTTTTACTTCACTACTTACTTTTTACTTTACAGTAAGTTTCTAAAATTAAAACCTATATATGTTTTTTTTCAACCAAAGAGCCACAATGGAGGGGAAAAGGGCCACGTGTGGCACCAGAGCCAGAGGTTGCAGACCCTTGAGATAAACATTATAATTTTAACACCCACAAGTTCAGAGAGGATCCAACCACGAGCTGACAGTGACAGCAAAGCAAGCAAACTGAGACTAAATGACCTACAGACTTTATGTTTAGCAGGACTCAGCTAATCCACTAGTGAAAAAAAAACATTAAAAAAGGAGAGGGTTCAAAACCAAAACAATAGTTTAACACAAGCAATGTTCTGATGGCAGCAACCTTCCAGTCACATACACTCCCACCTGTTCTCATGCTTCTGAACCTCAGCAAACACCAAGAATCATGCGACTGTGATGTTTTACATGATGGCCACATGGGTAAACAACCCGCTAAGATATGGCTGCTGAGTGGGTCTCCAGACAAACACTTGACCCCAGCAACTCTGAAGGTGCTAATGAATGATGGTCAGAGGGGCCTGAGGAAGTCTGGGAACAAAGGCAACACCTCCTAAAGAACAAACAGGAGCCACAGATTTCAGGAGAATATAAGCTGAAAATTCTGTTATGCATCAAAATTTGAGCTACATTCTTCAACCCAAAAATGGCATGTAGATTATGATTACTCATTTAGTTACTTTGGCTCCTAATATTTCTCAAAAACAGAATGCTTGCATTTATTAGGATTGATTGACAAATAAAGTAACCACTGAGCGCAGTCAGTTTTAGCACAGGCATGGTTTGAGGTGTGCTCACTATAGATACAGTTTACTTTTTTAAATTAAATGATAATAACAGCCGCAAGCCAATAATAATAAATATTTTGGACTTCTGTTTTGATAGCATGTATGGCAGAACTGACATTTTCTGGTCATTTTAAGGAGGATGTTCTAGTTGGGAATTAAACCAATTGTGGGGCGTCACTTTTAGATAAACTGGATAATATATTTTTGTCTACAACTTTTTTAGTCAATTTTAGGGAATCAGTGGTATTTATACTTGAATTTCTAAAGGGCTAATGATGTAGTAATTTAAAATAAACATGCAGAGCTTTGACAAGAAAGAACACTTTTATTCAAACTGCAGATACTTTTGAAAACTGAAGAAGCATAAAAACTCTGGATGAGACTGTTAACGTCTCTTTGATTACAGGAACTTCAGGACATAATAGCAGGAAGGCTCCAGATGATGACATTCAGGGTCCTGGTTTTCTTGACATTCCCATAGTTTATTACACTAAAAGTTGTAAAGTATTAACTTTATTAGTAGCTGGATAACCTAAACTTGAGCCTTTTAGATCTAATTGATCTGTGTTTACATGTAAATTGCAACTTAATTGACTAGGATTAGTTTACAACTTTAGTGGCAACACAAAATGAAGCTTCATGTGATACATTTGACTTATGCCCAGTAAAAGTTGTGAATAAAAAGATCAAAATGTATGTTACTGGGGCTATGAATCCTCATAACACTTCAAAATATATATGTTTGTCAAGTAAACTTATGAAGTTTTCTGATTTTAAACTGAGCAGTTATGGCAAAATGGAATTTACAAAATAAAAGAAGGAAAAAAAAAACTTAAAAAACGTAAATCTTTTTTACTTAAAAAGAAAACTAAGATTTTTTTATGTTTCATTCTAAATTATGAAATTTCACTAAATAAAAATCTCATTTGAAGATAAAATGCGCACTTTCTAAATCCTATGCCTAAATGCAAGATCAGTGTTGGTAATCATATCTGATCCATACTGTGAATGAAGCGAGTAAATTAGCATTCATTAATACATATTCCACAGATGAAAATTATGCATAATGAATAAAATAAATTCATTAAGCTTCCCGCATAAAATCGTGTTTCTAATCATCAGATGAGAGAGTTGTGATTTCATTGACTTATTTACAGGAATGAAAGGAAAAAAATCTAAAATATGCTTTTACAGTAAATCCAGAAAATTCCAGCCAGAGTAGCCTCTGGCAGCGCATGGACGTGCGCTGTAAGCTGCATGGAAGACACTGGCATTAACAGAAATGTGTCCATTGCGTCAGAGCGTGACTGCTGTGCGCTCTTTTAGGAGCGGACGCGCTCTGCAGGAGGCGCGCACTCCAGAGCGCGGAGCCGCCTGCAGCCCGTTCTCTCCTCTGTCTGCAAACTTCAGCCAGCAATCTCTGTCTGCCGTTTGGAAGGAGCGCCACTAAGAGTTGGATTTGATGGCTCTGAAAAACCAAACGCTTGACTAGGTGCAAAGGAAAGACGTCTTTGTTTGGATTACTGTGTGGAGAACCTGAGAGCCGGCACTCCAAGGGTGTTGATGAATGTTTGAGGGTTTTCACAAAGGTGCGCAGAGCTCTGGCCTCCAGCTGTGATGGAGAACTTCACCATGGACAACATGACCCTGGAGAATGGCACGTCGATGCTCGACAACCAGACCCTTGGGGTTTGGCACGACTACTCAATTGAATACAAGGTGATCAGCGTCCTGCTGGTGTCCCTCATCTGCGGGGTGGGGATCGTGGGGAACATGATGGTCATATTGGTGGTCCTAACCACCAAACACATGCGGACTCCCACTAACTGCTACTTGGTGAGCCTGGCCGCCGCTGACCTGATGGTGCTGACGGCCGCCGGGCTGCCCAACATCACCGACGCGCTGCGCGGACAGTGGGTGTACGGTTACGCGGGCTGCCTGGGAATCACATACTTCCAGTACCTCGGGATCAACGCGTCCTCCTGCTCCATCACAGCCTTCACCGTGGAGCGCTACATCGCCATCTGTCACCCCATCAAAGCGCAGTTCCTGTGCACCCTGTCCAGGGCGAAGAAAATCATCATGTTGGTGTGGGCGCTCACTTCTGTCTACTGCGTCATGTGGCTCTTTCTATCAGACACTAAAAAGTTAGTCTACGACAACGTGGTCCTGCTCACCTGCGCCTACAAGGTGTCCCGGAGCCACTACTTACCCATCTACTTCACGGACTTCACCGTCTTTTACGTGCTGCCGCTGCTGCTGGCCACCGTTCTGTACGGCCTGATCGCCCGGATACTCTTCCTGAACCCGCTGCCCGCCGACCCAAAGGGCGCCAGCAGCCACAAGTGGAAGAGGGAGGCGAGCCAGGCGGGGAGGATGATCAGCGCCAGCTCCTCCAGCAGCGCCACGGCTTCCTCCCGCAGACAGGTGGGCCCCTGTTTGTTCACTTCATTCGTGTAATGATGTGTGGACAGCTTATCCTCACACCCAGCTGGAGAGACAAACGCAATCGACTTTGGACCTATAGCTTCTATTCTGGATCATGATCACAAATAACCACTCCGGCAGAATCAAATAAAAAGAAAAATTCTAAAACAATTTATTTTCACAAACCCTCCTGTTATCTTCTGGGTCAAGTTAACCCATTTTAAAGTAAAAAAAAAATCTATAGAAAAACATACTTAAACATATTTTTCTACTTTGAAACTTCAGCTGCTTGGCTTGTTTAGTGTACTATAATCAGCATATCAATTAAAAATGGTTCAGGATTTGTCATTTAAATGGAAACAAAGGTCCATGCTCCCCAGAAACAAACGAAGCAGGGGCGGACTGATCATTAGGCATAGGTGGGCGATTGCCTGGGGGCCCCCAACACTCTGGAGCCCTGAGCTGAACGTTCAAAAAGAGTCTAAAATATGTTTTATGCCCATTATTATTTAACTTCGTGATAAGAAAGAAAAAAAAAACTAATATGGCATAAGACTGGTCATGAAAGTGTTTTCTTCCCTGCTGCAAGAACAAAATATTCCAGTCAACTTCAAGATAGCAAGCAGATAATTCAGTTTTCCCAGATTGGGTAGCCCGGTAGCCTAAGGGTACATAAAAAGTGGGACATTCTGCACGTCTGACTACCACCATCTACATTCATGGCCACACCAATGTTTTTTTAAAAAATTGAGCGTCAGCATGAAATCTTGAAGATTCTGTCAATGCCTCCCCATTGTGGCAGTTGCATTTGTGACGCTTGCATAAGTCCGTCACTGATACCAAGAGTGTTAAAAAAATGTTTTTCCTTCTGAAAACTAACTTACAGATACAGCTGAGTACAAATTGTCACATAAATAATGGGTTTATATGTTCAGGATGAAAAAAGTTTGAAAAGTAACACCTCTGTGACCCTATTTCCACAGAATTTAAAGCATTTATTAGGAAATTTGTATTTTTTTAAGCAGTGGTTGAAAAAGTTCAGTGGGACCAGAATCCCAAACAGAACACAAATCATTTAAGTCTTATACAACTTTGTGAAGTTTGCACAGATCCAGCAGCAGCTCTAAGAGAGCAAAACACTCATACATCAAGCTCAGTGGTAAAGAGACACACCTGACCTGACAGACCTTAGAGTTCAGTAATTCTCCTCATCTGTCTCAATAGGACAGAATGAAGCTTGAATAATGGCAAACAGAAGGGTTTGAATGATAGCCGCCAATACAGACAACTGGGACATTAAACAACTTGCAAAAGATCAGTATTTTCATTAAAGGATAAGGGCTGTACAGTCAGCAAGCTATTACAGAATTGAAGAATCCATGAGTTTGAAAGAAACAATACAAACATTTATTTGAAAAGTGTTAAAAATAATGTTTTATTCTGCAAGCATTGCGAACACTTCTTCTGGCCATTCATTGCTTAGTATTCACTGCAGGATTTCCAGCACTAGAGACAATGTCATGAGTTTAGTAAAGCATGAACATGAAGTCCACTTCCTATTCTGTGGAAGTGACACAAGTGATAGTTCAACTTGTCAGTGCACCAACACAATAACAAACCATGAATTTTACTGGATAGCTGTTAAAGTTCCCGTCCAATCATCTTTTGATGTATTTTTAAATCGTTCCCAGAGGTCTTTTAATTCTGATTTTGACATTTTTAACCAAAATAAAAAGGACTAGGAAGTAGTTTCTGCAGAGCAGCAGGAGTTCTTTAGAAAGTACCTGCTGGCCCCAAGAAGCCAAAATTCCATAGACTTCCACTGAGAAATAAACAGCTGTTACTCAGACATTCTATTAATCAGAACAACCGTTCTTGCTCTGCCATTTTTTTTAACTTGCTCTTGCTAATCCTAATTTTTTCATTATATTATTTATATATCACAGGTTATTTAAGTTATAAACTTGCCAATCAGATGCCTCAACAAAAGCATGTGATTCCCACTGGCCTACATAAAGAGTGTGAATTTCCATCAAGCTCACTGCGGATTAGTGACAGTAGTTGCCATAGAAACGTTGATGCAGACTGACTCGGATCAATCACTGCTCACTAACCTCATCTGTCTCCTAATGGCGGGATCTGTATTGCGGAAAAATGGCGACGGAATTGATTTAATTTTATTAGAGCCGGAAATAAGGCGTTTTCTATGTGTGACATCACACTCACTCCATTCACTCCAGTCAATGAGCCCTTCACACCCGCAACCTAACATTAGCAGTGCAACAAAATGGTGAGCAATATTGGAGCCATCCAGCCGTGCAGTTCTGAGCCAGATACCAGCACAGATGAGGAAAACAAAAACATAAATGGATTTGTTTGCCTGGTGAAAATGGAGAGGAGCTGGGAGCTTTTGGCACGTTCAGCATATTTTCTACTTCACAACAAACAGGCTCTTTTTCATGTATTTGTCTGCTGGTGATTCACAACGATTTAAATAAGAAAGCTCGATTTTCTTTAAATACAGTCCTCAATCATTAAAAAAATGCCACAAGAACATGTTAAAAACACCAAACAACACAATTTTAATGGGAGTAGGTCTTTAGACAAGTTTATTTTAGCAAACATCTTTGGTATAGTACAAACTCTGTTTTAAAAAAGCCTGAATGCTTTAAAGGTTCAAACAAAAACACAACTTGTGCTCTCAGGTAGATCGTGACAGGAGACGTTTGGTTATCAGATTAAGCAGGACGCCTCCCTGGAATGACAGGAGGTGGGGTTGCCTCAGGGAGCTCCATGTTTTTTTAGATGATTAAAACCCTTAACCCCAACACAAATAAGCTTTGGGCAGTTTATTTTTGCTCCAGTCTGTTTGGCCTACAGTCGCATGTTTCTAAGTGTTTTTTTGGTTTAGACACAAGCAGCACAACACTTTGTGTTTTTTAGCTGCTGCAAGGACTTTAGTTCATGTGTTTTACTTGCATCAAATATTCCATCACAGCATCCTCAACACTGACCTCTTCATCCTTGAATGAAGTGGGAATAATGAGCTAGAATCAGAGCCACAAAGGGCTACAGTTGGGCTTAATTTATACATTGTGTTATCCTTGTTGCAACCCTTTAAGATTAGTGCATGTCAATGTTGTTCTTACTTAACCGTTACTGCTATCTTTGCCTTTTGCTCTTTTTAAGTTCTTTGAGATAAACCCCTCATGAGAAATGAGCTCAGGTTTGGCCCGGCTGCATGCAGGAACAAAGACGCTATGATGGAAAGGCCCATCCTCAGAGACAGTGCCTGAGCGACAGCGGATAATTTGCCTTTTTTCTGAGGTTAAAGCACATTACTAAATGCCTCTGCAGTGCCTGTTGTGTGCTGATAAGTCAAACAGTGTGTGTTTAGGCTACTGTACAATGAAGCAAAAATAAATCACCTTAAAAAAAATCAGCTGAGCTGGTTGGAGGTCAGTTCTTCATGTCTGCATGAACTTTTTTTAAACTCTGGGAACCAATAGACATTGGCTTGAGAGACACATCATGAAGTCTTCTCTCTGGGGCTTTATTATTATTGGGGCTTTATGACAGAGTGGCCTGATGGAAGCCTCTCCTCCGTGCAAAGAGAAATGAAAGCCCGAATGGAGTTTGCTAAAAAAACACCTGAATGACTCCAAGATGGTGAGAAAATAAGATTCACTGGTCTGGTCCAAGTTAGAACTTTTTGGCCTTAATTCTAAGCGGTATGTGTGGAGAAAATCAGGCACAGCTGTCCAATACAGTCCCAACAGTGAAGCATGGTGGTGGCAGGATCATTCTATGAGGGTGTTTTTCAGCTGCAGGGACAGGATGACTGGCTGCATATCCTTCCCATCTTGGTTTCTTCCTTGATAATCTGTATAGGTCAGTCTCTACCTCTTTACTACCCAACCTGGCATAGAAGTCATCAGAAGCCCCTTGTTTGTCCTTTGACACCTCTACTTTCCCCTTACGCTGCATGTTCCTGTACTCCTGTGTACTCTCTGCAGTCCTCTCAGTGTCACACTTCTTTTTAGCTAGCCTCTTACTCTGTATACACTCCTGCACCTCGTCATTCCACCACCAAGTCTCCTTATCCTTTCTTGATGAAACACCAAATACACCCATACCTGTCTCCCTTTTTAGTGGTTACTAGCGGATTGAAAACATTCAAGTAAATTATTTTAATATCAATTTCTTGATTTTCTTTGTGATTTTCTCTCACTCCCTATTCAAATGACCCTTTTAAACCTACCCAATTAACACTGAATCCAGTACTCATTTCTTCCACTGTAGAGGGACACTTGTTTCAGGGTTGAATACGACAACACTAAGATTTGTTATCTTATTTTTTTTCTCGTGTATGGATAGAATCAGAAATATCTCCTGAGCTTCCATCTTTTTCATGCCACCATTTCAAGGCTTATTTCTTTTCCTTAATGTCTCCACTTCTCTCACTGAATCTTGGCAGCAAGTCTCTAAGAGCAGATGAAAAAGTAGTTTCCATACTCACAAGTACCTAACTCACCATTCAGCACAATAACACTGATCAAAGATCAAACCCTCCTGAGTCTCTCTGCCTCTCTTTGGCTATTGCAGTTCCCCTGAGCTCCCCTGTTCTCAGAGTTGCAATTTCCTGATGACACCCTTCTGAAACATGTTCATTTCATTTCAAAGAGCTTGTCAGTCTGTCCTCTATAATGCTGGAACATTCTACCCACTCTATATTTTGATGACCAAAATCATGATCATCTTTATCTTTAGTTTATTTTCAAACCCATAAGCTGCCAAACAAATCTGAAAACAAAACAATAAAAGAATACACGTTCTCTACTGTCGGAGCGCAAGCAATTCTCTTCAAAGAAATAGTGTGGACAGCATTTTTTGTTATTTACAAAATTGATTACAAATCAAGGCTTACTATAATTGCTATTTGCTTTTCAATTTTAATAGAGGAAATAAACATCCTGTTTTCTTGTCAGTATTCTAAGCAAGATTTAAGCACAAAAAACAGTATCACTCCTGTCACATTAGTTTATTGCTTATTCAAATTTTCCACAGTATTTTTTATAACTCACATTTATGAAGCTGCTTCTTATGATACTTTTTGTTGATATCGTTCTGTAAGCAATCTTGTTCAGCAGTAAAATAGAGCTCTTGTTACTTGGAAGATCTATTTTTCTGACTTGCTCAGTTTTTTGAATGTCCTTTCAAATTTCAGTAAAACAAAATTATTTTGAACTTTACATCTAATTATGTTTTAAATTATGCACTTAATTACACACTAATGTATACAGCTATACACCAAACACAATTGTTACATTGCTTAATTACTTCTGCCTGCAGATAGGAATACTGAGAACAGAGATTGGCAACTCCAGGCCTCGAGGGCTGTATTCCTGCAGATTTTCCAACATACCATGCTCTGGCATGTTCTAATTGGCTAGACAAACAACCAGGTAATCAGTCATGAGTAGGGCTTGGATATCTGGAAATCATGGAGACACTGCGGCCCTCGAGGCCTGGAGTTGCCTTTCCTTGACTCAGAACATGAAATCACTGCTCACGTTATTGTCAAATCCTAAAATGTGTTTTTGCTTCTGTAAACACAATATTATTTAGTTTGAATTATGCTTTTTATTACAACAAGACTATGGAGCCCTTAAATAAATCATCTGTAATTAGGGAATTTCCCAAAATAATACATAAGATCCATATTTTTTTGAAAATTGTTTTGAATACAATGTAAAAGAGTTTTTTTTTTTTTTTTACCCATTTTCATTCTGTTTTATTTTTTTTATTTCCCAACAAACTTACAAAAGGGTAACTGCTGACCTGTCAGATGCAAGTCAAGTGAATAATTTGAAAAATTTGGTTTATTGTTTTGTATTGACTCTTAAAAGCCCATATTTCCTGGTGGAGCAGTCAACATTTTTCTTGATGTAATGAAGTAAGTTCTCCTGTCTGAGTGTATTTTCTGCAGAGGAAGGAGAAATAGAGCATATCTGGGGCTCACTTTTGACAGGAGGAATACGTTTCCAAAGGCCTGATGGGATGGCAGAGCGGTAAAAGCCAGAATAGTGTGAGATTGATGGTTGATGGCAGTGGACTCGATGTAAAAGTAAATTCATCTGTATCGGGCTGTCTGTCTGCAGAAGAGTGACAGTAGAGCAGTGCTGACAGATACCACTTGACAGACAGGAAATGAGCACCACACGTCTTCTTTGTGAATTTAATAATTGATCATTCATTTTCATTTACCCCCCCCCCCCCCCCCCTTTTTTTTTTTAGCCTAAAGCATATGTTAAGTTGAGCTGGTAATAATAAAAGCAAGTCTGATTTACTGCCCTTTTAGGTTTTGATGCATGTCTGTTTAACCATCTTCCCTGCATTGAGTCTTTAAAAGAAAATGTCATTTTTGCCAGAACTGCAATAACAAAATTGATGGTCTTCGGAAAACTACCACACAAGTCTGTTTAAGATGGTTGCAATCAAATGTTCGATTTTAAAGACTTAAACAAATTACAACAATTGGCAAATTGACCTTATTTGCCACTTAAATTAAATGTATTAACTTCTTAAAATATTCTATGCTGAAAACAAATATTGTCCTTATCTACACTGTTCTTGAAAACCGCTAATTCCTTACTTTTTCATAGTAATCAGAGATTATCAGTTTCTCAGAGCAGCTTGAGCATTTAATGATACAATCAATATCCATGTATAAACCTCTCTCAATAGAAAAACTGGGACAAATGTATCAAAAGCCTGATTCAAAGTGGTCAACTTTTCAGATAATTGTCTTCTTTCACACAAAAAAATAAAATGTTCACATTACAACATATTGAATTGAAAGTCCTCAATGTTAAAAAAAGAAACACAAAACACGTTTTTCTATAGGTTGTTGATCATCCTTTGGCTTATCCCGGCAGGGGTCACAACAGCAAATCAGCTTTCACACAGGTGGTTTATCAGATAGTTTTTTGTTAGATCCCCTTTCTGACACAACCCTGTATTTTCAAGGCACAGGAAGAACCAGTTAGGTAACTGCGTGATGGTCTTGCCTAAGAACCTGCGCTAGATTAAGTTCATTGCACACCCTGGGAAGCAAACCTAGGTTTCCTACGCACCGGTCCTGCACCCAGCCAACTGAGTCATGTAGCCGCTCAAGTTTTGTTGAAACATTAAATTTTGCTGACCAATTTTGAACGTCTGTATCAACATCAGGTACAACACGTTTTACTTGCTGCTTTGGTACGGTGGAGGCATACTGCAAGGTGTTTACTGTGGAGATGATGGCTAAGAAGATACGCTGATAAGTGTCTATGACATATTGTCGGGAAAACAGTGCGAAAAGCAATGTGTATAACATTAAAAGTTGTTTTCCTACTCTGTTTACTTCCTGTAAAGACCAGCTTTGATGGCTGTTTTGGTCCAGTTGTTCTGCTCCAAGTACGGAACCTATTCCAAATAAGAAAACACAGAGCAAACCAGAGCTCAGTCCAATTGAGAACAAACTGAGACCACCTTGAATGATGGGTCCCAGACCAGGGTCCACTTAGGCGTATTCAGATTGAATAGTTGTTCCAGATTATCGAGAAACAAACTCTGGTTCACTTTAAGCGAACCCAATGTGTCCAGTCTGAATACACTCTTAATCATTTAGTTAAAAAATGAACTCCACAAGGAATTTTTAAAAATGAAAAGTATTGAAAGAGACCCATATCTGTTGAAACGCTTCACACTGAATCTATTGTTACTTTGCTGAAGTTCTTTTAATTCATTCATTTATTTTCTAAACCGCTTTATCCCTTTCGGGGTCACGGGGCTGCCGGAGCCTAACCCGGCTACTCATGGGCAAAGGCAGGGGCCACCCCTGGACAGGTCGCCAGGATGTCGCAGGGGCCACAATCACACACCCATGCACACTCACATCCACACCTAGGGACAATTTAGAGTAACCAATTAACCTATGAAGCATGTTTTTGGACGGTGGGAGGAAGCTGGAGTCCCTGGAGAAAACCCACGCATGCACGGGGAGAACATGCACACTCCACACAGAAAGGTCCCCCATTGGTGACACTGTTTCAAGTACCCCAGCCAGGACTTGAACCAGGAACCTTCTTGCTGTGAGGCAGGAGCGCTAACCACTGCGCCACCATACAGCCTAGTTCTTTTAATCCTTTATTTTAAAAAAAAGTTCTTTATTAAAAAGAATAATGTTTCCCCAAAATATGAAACTTCCCCCTTTAATTCCTATTTACCATTAGACAGCTTAACATATTAGATTTATTTGAATTTGTATTTGAGACCTGATCTTTTCAAACACAGAAACAACTCAGTGCATGGCCACAATTATGATCCTCTCAAAGAAATCGCTGAAATAATTGGAACCTATCTCTGCAGAAATTTCCTTGGCACTGGCCAATTGTGTGATTGCTTAATGTAAAGAGAGTATGTTATCCTACAACATTTTTATAGTTTATCATTGTTGTGCCGGATTTTTAGCGCACTTTGCCTCTCAGACAAAAGCAGCTATCAAGCCTATCAAACCTAAACGTAAAGCCATATTTAAACTGTGTATTTTTGGCATGAAGCAACAGCTTCAAAATGCTTCAATACTTGATTGCTTTCAACAATCAGACACAATTTATTTAAAGGATTTGCAAGTCTAGTTTCATTTCATGTATCTTAACTTCAACATAAATTCTGCCATTTTCTGACCCCAGGGGTTTCTTCTGTCCTTTTTTCCAATCTTTATTGGTGCAGGGTTAATCTCCTACACCTCGTCAAGAGTGTAAATCTGTTCTCCAGGGAGTAGGCTGGACATATACAAGCACTTTCATTAGATTTAGAGACAGGGATTGATTGCTGAGACAATATTGCACTAGCTCTATGGCATACACCTTTTTGACAAGTTGGTGATAGAGTCACCAGAAGTTTGCATAACCATAGCCATCATGCTGTTCCCAGTGGTCCCTCAGGCAAACATGTTACTGGACAAAGTCTAGATCTACTTCTTCTGACATGGTGAAACAAACAAAAAAAATCTTCCTCACAATGGCATGCTTGAAAAGTGATTTCTAAAAGCTTTAGGAGCAACTACAAGTCTTTCTTGTACCTTCCAAATGAGACCAGCTAACTGGCTCAGGCTTCATACTGCAGTGGCTTAATTAAGATTGAAAGGTTTTACCAGGTAATCTAAGTGCTTTGTGTGTTTTTTTGAATTCCTATCTAGCTCTTGTCTCATTCAATCTATATCAGAGTGAATATGTTTCTCCTCTAGTACTTTGTTCAGATGGTGAATTAAAGAAAAAACAAAGTGAATTCCTTTGGCAGTTGGGTGCCACACTTAGCAGCAATTCTATTTAATTTTCTGATTTCAGAAGGTCTGACTGACAGATTTTTTTCCCTCACAAAATATCACCACCTACCAGAGAAGATGAAAGGTTTCTGTGAGCCAATGTCTTTCCCATTTCTTCTCTGTGTTTTTGACATGTTTGGACAAGTTGCTGACACGACTGGAGGGTACAAGTGCTGGACAGCAGCTCAGAGCTTTAATGTCTGTGAGGGGAAGAGGCAGTTTACATGCTGTTTTTAAAAACACATAGGCAATGTGGTGATAAAGACTTGAGGCTTCTGGTTTATTGAATTAGAGTTGAAGGGTCCAAGACAAAAAAATAAAAAATAAATTGCTACTGTTTTCTCAGCCACAGGAGAAATAAAGCAAAGTACGAGCTTGAAAAGATCAAGTCAGAGTTCGGGAGAGTGGTATGTCAAGTGACAGGGTATTTTCTAAGCCCACGAGTTAATGTGAAACTGCAGCAGACAGAGGGAGGCAAGAGATGAATTGGGAACTCTGCTAATTACTGACATGTTGTCTCAGAGGGGATCCTTTTCGTTGTACAACCAGTAGTCCCTTATTAGCAATAGCTTTTCACATTGTGTTGACAGTCAATGCCCAAAGTGCGCTGTCACACATGAGAGCTGGACCATATAACAAACAGGGTCAGACAATTGGATTTTTGGGGAGTTGTTAATGTGAACAAAGACAACTGATTCATGTAAACTTGTGCTGTGCATCACATCAAACATGACCATTTCTGCTGCTGTGTTTTGACACGTAGCTGTGATTCATCCTCTGCATAAATATGAGACACCTCTGCTTCAAGTGGCATGCAGAATTCATTTCTCTGCCCCTCTGTGAGTCCTCACATGGCAGATGCTATGTGCTAAGTGATTGAATGAGTGGACGAACCAAACACTTGTGTTGTGTACCTGTAGACTTGCACAGGTATTTATGGAGTCGCATAAGGACAAGCTTCAGCTTGGAGATGACCCCTGCCCACCGAGAACCACTTCTGTAATCAAGCATGTGGCAGAAGAGTAAAAAGAAAGTTAGAGACCCTGGGCAAGTACTGCCCAGATCTTTATTTATGACTCTAAACCCTTGATAAAATTAGATGTTGGCATATCTTGCAGAAAAGCACTTCATTTTCTGCTTTTTCTATATTGGACTCATTTTACTTGTCTGACTTTAAAGGTTTTAGGAACTATGTATTTTACTGCAGGCATTGTGAAATAACTAAAGGGAAAATTAATCAATGATCATATTAAAGTTCAATGCTATAGGCAAGCTGTTTTAGATAAAGTAAACATTTTATATCTAAAGATTTTAATTCCCTCCAAAGAGAATTTCCTTTTCCTTTCCTTTGGTGACTGCCGGGGCAATGACATAAATCATTGTGTGTTGATAGTATGAGATATAGTTCAAAAGAAAATAAGCTTTGAGCACTTGAAGATTTTATATAGTGATAAGCTTTTGTCCTGGAAAGGGTAGCAGTGCATTTCTCTTACTGAGAAATCATACATGTTTGATCATGTTGGGGATCCCCTGTTCAACGGTCAATTTTTAATGTAAGGACATGATGTGTTTCTTTTAAAAAAAAATAAATCTTTACTTTAAGTTGCAATGGCCCCTGCGACAGACTGGCGACCAGTCCATGGGTGTATCCTGCCTTCGCCCATGAGTAGCCGGGTTGGGCTCCGGCAACCCCGTGACCCCGAAAGGGATACAGCGGATTGGAAAATGAATGAATGACTGAATGAAGTTGCAATGTCAAGGTCACCAGCTAATTTGTTGCCATTCTTTGGCATCTTGATAAATCCAAGAAGCAGAACAGAACACACATTTACAAATGTCAACCAACCGGTCCAGCTGTGTGCTGAACTGCCCTCCTGTGGCCTGCTTGGTTTATCTTTATGAAGGGCTAGGGATTTTTTTGCAGTTTTAAGATTATCTGCAAATAACGTGTGCATCCTGAAAATACCAAAAATTAAAAATGCAAAAAACAACAAAAATTGTGCTTAGTATCAATGTCCACCTGTAAGAGATGTCAGATTCATAGTTGTGAAAAAAAACATTTTAGCATATGTTAGAAGGTTTTAGGCTGCAAAACTGTTTTGCAAAATATTGTTTCCCTTCTCAAATATTTTTTAAGGTTTTCAAAGTTACATAAACACAAAGAGTTTTCTTTATGAGTTACAAACTTGAACTCTTGTTGCAAGTTTTCTGTGTCAACTTTTCTACCAGTCAACACATTTCTCATGCTCCTATTGTCATGCTGCCTCTCTTTAGCTTTTCAGTTTAGAAAATGTTACTCTAATTAATGGAATTCTTATTGATCTTTCTGAGTCATTTCATGTCACTGACACTTTTGATAACTTACAGCTATCTGTCTACCATTTCGTGCAAAATATGAATACTGGCAAACTGAACTGTACATGGTGACGTTTTCATTGGACATCAGCTATGAGTGCAAAAGGAAGAAATCTCCTTATCTGACTATGCATCTTTACTTAAAAAATGAATGAGTGTTTTTGATTATTTAGGTAAATCTCCCCCACACATGTAGGGGACACAACAAAATAAACAGAGGAAATATTCAAAAATATTTAAAGAAATGTAAGTATCAAGTCTGTTGTGTACTGTTGCATCGTGCTTATAAATTAAACTTATTCAACTTTAATGTTCAATTAAAAAGCATTTATATGTCACAATACTTTGTTTGGTAACAAAACTTCACAACTCCACAATTGTGTTGAACAAAAATTGAATCAGTGTTCTTCTTCACCTCTGTTTTACAAAATGGCTTAGTGGGTGAAAGTGGGATGAAATCGATAAATGGAAAAGATGATTGAATGATCTGTTTCAGTAAGAAATGAAAAATCTAATTTTTGTGGCTTTGTAAGAAGATTTGGTAGCAATATCTATCAGAAATCTAACCTCCAACATTACTTTGTGTTTGTTATTATAATGGTTTGCTGGACGTGATTATTGGAATATCTGTCGGATGCAATTTTGCTGCTTTTTATAAAAAAATAAAATATAACATTGTTTCTAAAACAGAGGTCAGGGTGGCCACAATGATTAAAAAAGGTGATTTTAAGATGATGTTTTCTCTAGTGCTGTACAGGAAATGCTAGTGATATTTTCTGACACAAATTTCTTTCCTTGAAGCAAGATCCGATTCCATTTTCCTGTAACCTTTCCTTTGAAATTATTGGTACAGTTTTCTTGGAATGGAAGCTATTCTAATCTAGTCAGGAAAATGAAGCCATAATAAAATAAAGATTTTTTTCCCTTAATGATCAAATTTCTACTTTTTTAAAATGTTCCTTTCCTGTCACGTTGTTTACCAGGGAATTAGTCATAAAAGAAAAACTTGTTCAAATCAAATATGAAAAAGCCAAATTTGAAAGTCAAGGAAGGCAGGGTTCTCTCAATAGATCTATTGTGAACATGAATGAGGAAAAAGCTCTTATAGTATACGTTATTTGATAAATTGCCATACATAATTGTGCTCTATGTGTTACATAGAAAAATGCTGTGGAATCTCTATTTTCTGACATTACAATGATGCACTGTGCACAGATTTAGGTAAATACCATGAGTGCTGTTGAAAGGGGATTGGTTTGATCCATCCTTTAGTATGGATCATTAGATCCATACTAAACTACACAACCAGTAGATCATTTCATGTGTGTTTTGCATGATATAGTTCAAGTCCCATTAGCTGTCACACACCTTGGTGTGTGATATTTGTTCCCTGTATTAGACCCATCCCCTGGGGGAGGGCAAGCTGTTGACAGAGGCATGCTCAGGAAGCATTTGGTGATTTAGCTTCCCAATCCAACCCATTAATGTTGAGTGTGAAGCAGAGAGGCACTGGGTCACACTTTTAGGCTTTAGTATGAGTCAGCTGTGGATTTGAACTCATGACCTACTGGTCTCAAGTGGCACACTGTACCACAAGGCCACTGAGATGCCATAAGTGTTGGACTGCCAGAGAAAAAGTAGTTCCATGTTAAACACGCATGTGTGTGTGTATGTGCTATCCTTTTATTACACAAAAGCACAGCATTATTCTGCAATTGCAGATTATTTTAGATGCGCACATTTGGGGGAGACGAAAAACTTATTTACATGTGAACATCATGTTAAAACAATAAAACACTTTTGAAAGCAATGTAAATGTATATTGTGGAAAATAAATCAATTTCAGTCATGTATTATAAATAGGCTTTGTGACAAGTGACAATGAACACCGGTCATAGCTTTGCCACCACAGTTTTGGTTTGGAGGCAGCTGGTCACGACACTTGTGGAAGCTAATTTAAAGTTCTGCTTTCTGTTATATTTTTTGTTAACTTTTTTGCATTCCACATGTATTATTTCTTTTTTATTGATTCTGGTTTTCCTCCTGAACAGGTAACAAAGATGCTTGCTGTGGTGGTGGTCCTCTTCGCTGTGCTTTGGATGCCTTACCGGACCTTGGTGGTGGTCAACTCTTTCCTAGAAAAAGCCTACCTGGACACCTGGTTCCTGCTCTTCTGCCGTCTCTGCATCTACCTGAACAGTGCCATCAACCCAGTGATCTACAACGCCATGTCCCAGAAATTTCGCACAGCTTTCAAGAAGCTGTGCCAGTGTGGACCTCAGCGCATTGAGAAACCGGCGACCTACAGTGTGGCACTCACATATAGTGTCATCAAGGACACGTCCAATGGAGAAAGTCCCGACCACTTTACAACTGAAATGGATGATCTGCAGTCACCAACTGACCAATACGTACATGCCAGCATTTTGCCATGTGCCAAAAAGATGCAGTGTGAGGAGAATCCCCTCACTAGTCAAGACGGCAAAGCCTTACTAAAGATAAACTTCTTTCCATCTAGATGTTAGGGATTTTGAAAATGTACAATTGGATTTGACTTAAGTTTGAATCAAAAGCTGCTAAAGATGTGCTGCTTAGTTTCTTTTTGTAAATAATACTTTATAAAAAGGGAACATTTGCTAAACAACAGCTACAATATACTGGAATGCGCTGTCATGCACTCAAGGCTTTTAAAATTATGCACAAAAAAAAGTGAATACGATGAATGAGGACTTGTCTAGAACGGACTCTTCTGATACTTTAACACAGCGCTTATTCGCTTAAGTAAAGTTCACTATTACACAATAAACTTGAATAAAAAAAAGCTGCACAGTGGATCAGAGAAAGAAAAAATGTGGCAAACTAAGTCTGAGAGACATTTGGTCCTTCTCATATCATAGTCACTGGCATCCCATAATGGATGTTAAAGGACAAAGATCCTGTTTCTGTCATTTTTTAGTTTATTGTGACGCTGTGGGTAATGTTATTTTACACTTTGTTCTCTTAGTGGTCTCTTAGCGTCTCTATCAGCCACAGCAAATAGACGTTTACAAGAAAAAGCTCCAACTGCCATTTAAAACCACCTACCCAGCGACTCATAACATAGAAACGTGCATTTGGTGGTTGTCAGCACAGAGGACTATTAACCAGTGACGAAGCTTGATGTTTTCCAACAGTCATTACCATTTAGGAAAGTATTGTAGGTGTCAGGGTTAGTGGGATAAAGTTTTTTTTTTTTTCTTATGGCAATCCAGTTATGATTTACCTGTTGTTCCAAGGGGGTGACCTCTACAAAAACACAACTTCTATGCTGTTTTTTTTTTTTTTTTCTAAACCCTATTATAGTCACTTCTTAGAAAAACAAACATGCCATGCTTGTCACTCTCTAGATATGAGGTCTAATACTTCACATTTGCACTTAAAGCACCATCACGAATTTTATCACTTTGCTTCCTTTCATACTTATGTCATATTATTTAAAATGATTCATTCTCTGGATCTTCTTTTAATTATAATTTTCTGAAGTGCTTGATTTCAAACGGAAAATCAAAACGTCATTTTTTTCTCCAAAATGAAGAGAAAGAAACAATAAAAAGTTCACTGCAAATTCAAACTTGGAGATTAAAATAATATTGTTTTATTCAGGCAGAGCTCTTTTATAGGCTTTTAAAGCCTGTTTCCACTTAGACAAACCACAAATCCAGAATGGTTAAGAGACTGCATAGAAACTAAATGAAAATATGTTGGACAATTAGCTGTTATGCACTTCAAACACAAGCTGGATGATGTCTGAGTCCTCAGTAATGATGACCACTCTTTAATGACGGTGTAAAGAATGGTGAATGAAACCAGCCAAGGCAGATAAATCATTGGATTACTGTATAACATGCAAAGTCTGCAAAATGAAAACCCTTTCATTTGCACTGTTGACTTAATTTACAAGTGTGTGGGTTTTACCAGACTTAAGGAGCAAATATTTTTTACAAATTAACATAATGACACTTTTACTTGTTGTTAATGTACACCCCAAATACTTTGTCATAATCGGAAGTTATTGGATTTTTTCTGAGTGAAATGTAGACAGTGTAATATTTTTTTTCCACTAACAGCTGTTATTCAACAATAAGAAATTTGATTGATGGATGTAGACCTCTCCCCAGAAAGTCAATACTTTCTGACATTTACCTTTATCAGATAAATGTCCTAGTTTCACATCTGCCCATGTGTAAATGAAACTCAGGAGACCCCAGAGTGGTGTTGCGTATCCAAAGCAGCTGTTATTTCTGGCTCAGAGTACAAACAGAGAACAGCAGCAAACTGTTGTTTATTTTGGAAAAGTTAGTTACATATTAGTTCCCACTAAAAGTCCCACTCTAACAAAATTTATACTTATTGTAAAATCGTTCCCTGTGGTCTTTTAATTATAATTTTGCAGGTTTCAGCCAAAATCTAAAAGCATAAGGACATCATTTTCTGCAGAGCAGCAGGAGTTCATTAGAAATTTGCCTCTGGGTTGTGGGCGTGACTGTTGACATGGAAATAACCCTACATTGATATCCCAGCATTCCTTTGTTTACAATCTCTCCCACTAGCCTACAGATCCTCCTAACCCCAAGCTAACATTAGTGTACCAAGAACAGCGAGCAATGTCGAAGCTATCCAATTTTAAGCCAGATACCAGCTCAGACATGGAAAATTAAGGCATGAATAGATCTATTGTCTTCAAGTGGAGGCTTTAGTATTGGAGTGGAGCAGGGAGACTGGCCCACCCATGGCAGTCATTAATTCATTCATTTTCCAATCCGCTTTATCCCTTTCGGGGTCACGGGGTTGCCGGAGCCTAACCCGGCAACTCATGGGCGAAGGCAGGGGACACTCCTGGACTGGTCGCAGGGGCCGCAATCACACTCACATCTACACCTAGGGACAATTTAGAGTAACCAATTAACCTGTGAAGCATGTTTTTGGACGGTGGGAGGAAGCCGGAGGCCCCGGAGAAAACCCACGCATGCACGGAGAGAACATGCAAACTCCACACAGAAAGGTCCCCATTGATGACACTGTTTCAAGACCCCCAGCCAGGACTTGAACCGGAAACCTTCTTGCTGTGAGGCAGGAGCGCTAACCACTGCTGCACCACCGTGCCCCCCCCCCCCCCATGGCAGTCACTGCGTCAAAAACCTGAGCTTTTTAGAACAGCTCAATGTTGTCTGCGCCTGACATCCCAGTTTCAATAAAACCAAAAAAAATTTTTTTTTTTTTTTCATAGGAGTGATCATTAAGTAGAGATAATGCTGCGATCATAGACGCTAACCGGTTTACAAAAAAAGCGATAAAGCATTTGAGAGCAACAGGTAGTTTGAAATGTACATCATTACATTTGTATAGTTTACTCCAAATGAATAGAAGGAACCTTGCTGCAGACAAGATGGCACCTGACATCATTACCCAGAAGCGGACATTATACAACTTACCCTAACCCTAAACCAAAAATGTATTATTTTATGTTATGTATAGAATTGTATAGAAAAACTGTTATTAAAGCTTAAAACGGGAAAAACTGTCACTGTTGGGCCTCCAATTTAAATAACGTTTTTTTTTCCGAGCAATGTTGGGGGACTTCTGGTTGCAGTCGAGGACTTCTAGTTCTAGAAGTTGATGTTTGCAGCCAGGTTCTTTTGAAGGAATCAGATAATTGACTACCAGGAAGACAAAAGTGTATCGACGGCCGCATTTCTACAGCCAAATTCCAAATATTGGATTCATCCCAATTAGATTATTGGATTTTTGTGAATGGATTCGAACACATTTAAAAATCAAGAGGTGGTGAACTTTACTAGTGTTTAGCGAAACAAACTCTAAAAAAGATAAAATAGAACAATATTGTTAGTACTCGGCAAACTGAACTTGTTTACATAACATGTCAATTTTAGTCTCAATAGAAGCCAATATAAAAAAAGTGTAATTATCTGATATTTGTATAAATCCATGAAAAAGTTTTCTTCAGCACAAGTGACGCATATAGTTTGGTTAGATAAATATTCAGATGTTTCTTGTCTGAAAAAAATATATTTGGGGATTTTACCCTTTTTCAAGAAACATTGTTCATTCCTGGTAACTTTTGCCCATGTCTGTCGTAAAGGGCCTATATCATGGTATTGTTTAGACTTTCAGAGTAAACTATGCTATGCTGGGATAAAGTGTACAGTCAAATCGTGCCACATACCCACAGATTATATCAATTTCTGAAGATATGTTGACATAATAAATATTAATCCAGACTTCCCTTGACATATAATTTCACCCCTTCTTTTGTAACATGGCTTTACACTGAAATTGTATTTTCCCCTTTGAGTGTGCAGCTGAACCATATAATTCAAATTAATCCACAAGAAAACCACTGTGACATTTTAACTATGCTACTAAAGGAAATGCTCAGATGCAGAGTTACATGACCTTTGGAATAAAAAAGACATGCCAGCATAGAAAAATGCAGATATTAGACACTCACTTAAATTCACCTGGATGCTAATTAAGCCAGCAGGGATTAGTTTGATTAGTCGAAACATGACAGGGACACTGAAGCCTTATGCTGCTTTGGTCACTGTGAAGGTGAACATGGTGTACTCTCTGCAGGGAGCCTTTAAAGGTGCATTGGGATGAGGGGATATATATACTCCTGAGGAGCAGTCGGAGGCTGTTTGAAAGGACTAATTATTGCTGTGGTACTAATTTACTGAACAGGTTTGTAAAAATAATGTCTTTTCAGAGATGTTTCTGATCCCCTCGGAGAATGACAGCATGTGTAAATAGGCTGCAGGAAAGTGCCGTGCCTGAGCTCTGCGTGTGTTTTGTAACACTGGTTGCAATCGGTTGTGCAATGTGGTGTGAAATTCATGGCAGTATTGTGCTTTCAAATGTGCTTTGCGTGTGTTTTTATAACGATAACCTGTTTTGATCTGCTGTTCTATCAGTCATTTCAAACCCGTGTTTGAAAGCTAGTCACCAAAGTGGAACAGATGGAAAAATCATAAAAAACAAAATCAATTTAGCGTCCATGCTTTATAAATTATTTTACATCTGTAGTGTCATTTATTTCTTTTTTATTTTCTTAAAAAATGTTTTGTTTTGTTTTTTTAGTGGGGAAAAAGACTTGAAAATGTTCTGGGTCATGCACAGCATGAATGCATTAGCAGCATGAACACATTTTTTGTGATGTGAACACCAAAAGTGACTCTATTGACATTCTCCACGCTCTGTCTCGAGGTGGTTTTTTGTCTGCTCTTACTGCTAAATGGCTTGCTTTGGATTTTGTATTGTTCTTTGTCTATAATAAATAAGTACACAACACAGTGAATACTGCTTTGTTTTCACATCTTGATGCAGACTGCTCTCTCCATCCACACTCTTCACATCTCCCCCACTTTTGAGCCATTACCAGCCGTTGCTGCAGAAAGTGCCTCGTCCAGCAGCTCTGGCATGAGTCGGGCTCTGGGCTATTTTGAGTTATGACCACGCTGAAAGCATCAATCTCTGGGGATGACAGCTTCGTCACTCTAAGCTAAGTCACTCTACTTGTGGTGTCTCAACTTGGCTCAGATTTATGTCACTGAAGCTACCAAAGAGCACGCTCTACACAAACAATGTTAACATTCATTCACTGCTAATGTACAGCTTAACAATATCATCATTTAAAAGAAAAAAAACTCAACTTCTGAAGCATTTCTTCCTCCTAGATTGTCAGTGCAGGTGTTGCATTTGTGCATCTCCCTGTCATGCCAGTTTGGCAATGTTAAGTCCAAAACTCGGAGGCCAGCTCATTTTTTGGGCCTTTAAATCAATTCATGGCTGTCAGAAATTACTGCTTTTTAGACAAAGCTGTATTCATGGAAAAAAATCTGCTTCTCTATGTGGCATTATTTTTTTCCTTATTAATTGCTGCTGAGTGACGCCACTAGAAAACAAAAAATCTTAGTTGGATATTCTGTGATTGCTAGCTAGCCTGGCAATAAGCCTGTCCAAAGAGGAATGTTTTAAGCCTAACTTTGAATGTAGAAACTGTGTCAGCCTCTTTTACATGAGCTGGGAGTTTATTCCATAAAACAGGAGCTTGGTGGTGAAAGGCTCTACCTCCAACTGTGCTGTTAGAGATTCTAGGAACTACAAGCAGTTCTGCACTTTGTGAGCAAAGTGTTCTGTTTGGTTGTAAGGCACTATGAGATCTTTAATATAGGATGGGGCCATACCATTCAAGGCCTTAAAGGTTTGCAGGAGGATTTTGAACTTGATTCTAGATTCAACTGGGAGCCAGTGAAGTGAAGCTAACACAGGAGTAATGTGTTCTCTTCTGCTGGTTCCTGCTAACAATCTAACTGCAGCATTTTGAACAAGCTGAAGACATTTTAGAGAACTTTTAGGACACGCTGCTTGCAAAGAGTTACAGTAATCAAGCCTAGATGTAACAAATGCACGGATGGGTTTTTCTGTATCACTTCTCGATAAAATATTTCTGATCCTAGAAATATTGTGTAGGTGAAAAAAATGCAGTTTTACAAGCCTGTGATATGTGAGCCTTAAGTGATAAGTGAATAATTAAGTGTTAATGATAAATAAGTTAAGTGAATAGTGCAGTTTCAGTGCTTTTGTGTAGACTAAACCTTTACCCTCTTTAACTGACAGTTAAAGATCATGCCAAAGCATCATAATGGAAGTAGGATTGTTTACTTTGTCTAATCATCCATGTAAACAAGAAAAAAATGCTTTCTGTGAGGAAATTAACTGAAAATATGCCAATGTAAAATATGCTGATGATATAATAATGAGGACACCAACTAGAGCAAGTGTTGTTTATGATATAGAGGTGTAAACTGTGTTTCAAGCTGCTGTGGTTTGCTAGAGTTCATTTGAATTTGGAACACTACAAATATCTGTGATGGTGATAAGAAATGCCCAAAGAGGTGGAGGTGTGTTTTTCAGGTTAGACAATTGGTAATCCTCCACCCATGGAGATGATCTGTCAATCTGCAGAACTATTTGAGTGGTTACAGTGCTTGCTTCTGTGGGTGAACAACTGAAGCCCACACTCAGGTTCTAGTTGAAGGCCATAGAAAGCATCATCATTGCTAAATAAAACTTCAAAGATTGTTCAAGACTTATGCAAAGTATATGTGAGAGATTAACAGGTGGTCAAAGAAGAAACTGGGCAAAGTCTCTTCTGATTTGACTTTCCCATTATGCATCCTGCTTGAAGGATTATTAATGTCAGTCAAAAGATAATTGAATAAACAAAACCACGTTGTTGCTTCATGGGCCTGTGAAGCCTCAGCTGACAGAGAACTCATAGCTCCCACTTTCCTGGAGACTGACTGTGGGGTCACATCAGGTACCTTTTCAGCAGAACTGCTGACAAAGATAGAGCATGAATCTGATCAAAGGGACTTCCACACCTCTGAATCTAAAGTGTTCTCTAAAACTTGCAAAAATGTAGTTCATATTCATTTTTTTCCTGAACCCAATAACATCTCCAAAAACAAAGCTCAAAATTATGAAAAAAAAAGAAGTCTTACTTTGATGGCCACCGACTCATTCTCCCCCTATATGTTTTGGACAAAATATTATTCAAAGAACGTGAAGAAATTTTTACTAAAGCTCAGTTTATTTTTTTTTATCAGAGACCATGTACAGAAGTTTCCCAAAAGAAACTTATGTTTTGTACCATAATCTGCTTTCCATCTGCAATTGAAGCGAACAATGCTACAAAAACAAATTTTAGGTATTCGTTTGGGATGAGAACTCATTGTTTCTTGTCAATGACACATTTCCTGGAGGATAATTTACTCTGTTGTTAGGACAATAGAGTACAGAGTTCAACCAATAAAAACAGGATTAAATGACAACGATTCAAGAACATTTAGAACGAGAGTACAACATAATTTGGTCTACTTATAATGACAATCCTGATTATTACAAAAAAGCCTTTTTGTTATTTGGGAAAAAGCAATAAATCCTGTGAAGTTCAAACAGCACATTATTTTGGGATTATGCTGTTTTTCTGAGCTGTGGAACAGTCTGATCTTTCAGGCCAAAGGTGAATACATTTCGTCAGATAAGGCACATTATTAACAATTCCGAATATGAACATTTAAATATTTGATGTATTTATCAAAATTAAGCATATCGACTTAATATCTACTGTTGAAGATTTTTCTTTTTTATTATTAAAGCCCCTGGGCTTCATTATGCAGGAAGCTCAGTGGTTTCACTGCAAAGGTAAAAGCCAGAGACCAGCAGGAGATACAAAGCAGATGATATGAGAGGAAGATCATGGCATTTAAAAACACAGCAGGTACTCCACAAGACTACTGCCATCTTCCATGAATGAAGGCTCTTTTTGTATCATAAAATGTGTTTGTGTATTTATGCTTTTAGTAGTTCTTACCAAGAATACTATTTGTGTTATTTTCTTCTTTCTCTATTCATCCATTTTCAGAATCTGCTGACTCTGTTTTGGGGTCAAGGGGCTGCTGGAACCAACCCAGCTACTGCTGAGCAAAAGCGGAGTACACCCTAAACAGGTCGCCACTTTATTGCAGGGCCATACAACCACCTACACTCAGGCTCACATGCACACCTAAGGGGCAATTTAGAACCTTCGATTAACCCTATTAAATATGACTTTGGACTGTGGGAGGAAGTTGTAGTTCCCAGAGAAAAAACACAAATCGTCTCTGTTACCGTAAATACATCAACCCATCCATCCATCCATCCATTTTCTTCCGCTTATCCGGGACCGGGTCGC
>BSAI01000207.1:21455313-21577991 GCA_036245035.1 Adrianichthys oophorus
GCACTCAAACCCCTCCACCACGTTAAGGTGCCGGTTCATGGAGGGGAATACATCAACATCGTGACAAATTTCCAATGACTAACCGGAACATCCAAAAGGATCTTTCGATTTGAGTGGTCAGACTTTAGCTGTGACACTGTTTAAATAATTGAAGGGAAGGATGAGTCAGAATCTGCTAATGCAGAGATGTCCATTTTAAATTCATTGTAAGCCTTTCCCATCTTTGATCCGTGACTTGTTCCAAAATTGTCAAGAAAAAAAAGGAAAGGAAAAGTAGATATGTGGAAATTATTCAGACAATTAAGACGAACAACAGGTCCTGAATTGTGATCTGATCAACTGGTTTTCTCCGGCATGATTAACGTCCTTTTCGTTTGCCCTTGCTTCAAAACATTTACAATTTACAACAGCAGTCAGAAGGCTTTAAATGACTAAAAACATGTGGCTCTTTTCATCTTCCTACCTGCCAAGCAGTGTTCAAAAGTGATGATGAAGTGGCATCCCATCTTCTTTGGCCCTGGTGAACAAAGCAAAACATATCAGGATGCTTTCTTATACATTTGTCTTCAGCACACTCTTGTCAATTATACCAAGTCATAAACCAGCACTCTATGACTCTCTATGCAAGATTCTCTGATCAACAGTCTGTCACATTTTGCAGTCATGTTACATCTAACATGACTGTCAGCACTGGTGCTCCCCAAGGTTGAATGTTCTGCACTGTTTTTACACACCTGACTGCGTCCTGCCCTACTTCAGTAAAGACATCATTAAATTTGCAGACAACACTTGCTGTAATCTCTAACATCGTCTAGTCTGCAAAGTAAAAGTAGTAGAGGACATATGTATCAACAACTCAATGCTAAAAATACAAAAGATGAGATTATAAAACTCTGAGGAGGCAGGAAAGGAGAGACCTTAAGACTTAAAAAAAGCTTAGCCTAAGCAACGGCAACCTGGTTGACGATAGCTTCGGAAGGGATGATGAAGACGATGAGTAAAGACCAGAAAGTTTTACATTCTTTCACCTTCCTCACCACTTTGAACTGAAATACCGATAAACAGAAAAAAGGTCACTGTTGTGCTTCTATAATTCCAGAGTTCCCATGTAATCAAAATATTACCCTACGAGTAATGCTTTTTAAAATATCAACTAAGAATAATCGCCATAAGAAAATGTGTCCTGAAGCACCAGATATATGTTCAACTCCTCATGCGTGACCTTTACCACACTGCTACCTGCAGGAGTTGAATGGGGAAAGCTAACCACTAGTATGAAGCTCTACATTTACAACCCAGCTGTGTTCAAATGGTATGGCATTACAAACTGTAAAACTACATAGATTTTAGCTCACTGCTCTATTTTGTTGTGTTACCTTGATATCGATCCTCTTTTTGACCATATTTACTGTTGGTTCTAAATTCAAACACTGATGACCAATGTGTTTTTGTAGAGGTTGTGTAGTGTTGACCATTATGTTTCAGAGCATTTTCAAAATGATTCTTTTGAATTTGTCCCATTTATTCCAGAAATGATAATCCACTTTTTACGATTCAAGCCCCTTTAGTTTAGAATCTCTGAGACATTATTATCCTGGATCCTTTCAAAGAAATTCTGTACATAAAAAAGATGTGCAAAATTTAGCAACAAGAACGACTTCTGCTTTCTTTTCAAACAGTCTTCACGGCAGCATTTTCAGTCACCACATGGATTCTGCATGATGCAGCCATATCAACTGCAGAACAGTTCAAAACTCGACACACCCACTCACTTACTTTGAGACCAAAAGTTCCCAATCTATTTGCCTTTGGTCCCTGAAACCTATTTGTCATTTAAGCATTCAAGCAAGATACCTCGACACGGAATGGTAATTATGTTAGAAGTGGAACCTTTTCAACTTCTAAGCAAATTTTGGACTGTAAGGGGCCCACTGTCTCATCTTCTGAATTGTTCTTAAGCAATGTCTAAAATCTTTTTGCACACGCACCTACACATATTGTGCTTTTAAGATTCCTTGGTTAGACTTTTACTTTATATAACACCTTACATAAGGTCTAAAAGGATTGGCCCTTTGTAAATAAGCCAAATTGAATTGACATTTGCTGTTTTGAGCCTCATTGAGGTCAAACTTGGATATTAAACATTGCTATTAATTTGAAACATGTCCTGTCTGCAGACCGCAAAACTTACCAAGTACATCTTTAATACTAAATGGCTGATTCATATTACATTAATGTGTGGTTTCTGCACATAGAAGAGGTTAACCGTTTTTAACCTGGAAATCTCCCTACAGAAACCATGTTGGTGTATGCTGTACCTTTACTAAAGAGTCTGGCTAAACTATTACCTTGAAGTGGATCTTGAGTGTTTGTTCTGAACAAACAATTTCAAATGATCCTTCTTGTTCTTAATGTTAAAACACACATGAACATGATCACCATATTAGCTGCACATAGGTGATATGAAAGATTTAGTACATTAGCACTGTCAACACATTCTCTGTTAAGCCTTTTTTGTCTTTTAGCTGCTCCCTTTGGGGGTCACCATAGAAAATCATCCGCCTCAATCTAATCCTCTCTTCTGTATCCTCCTTGCTCACACTAAACCACCCTTATGTCCTCCTTGGCTACATTCATTAACCTTCTTCTTTGATCAACACATTTTAAGTTAAGTAGCATGGGGAAAATATCTCAGCTGTGAGATGTCTCAAGGTCTGAAGAGGACAGTTTTTCTTTATATTTCCTGCGAGTAGTAATGTCTAACTCATGTAACCAACTGTTTTCAATCTTAAAAACATTCTTTGAGAGATCGCATGTATACAGAATTGTTTTGCCGCGGGGTTTTGATTTATGTTATTACATAAATGTAAAAAAAAATTTTTGCTTTCTTCCTTTGGTGGTCAACAAATAAAGAAAGGAATCAAGGCACTTTACATCAGACAAGAAAATATTTTTAAAAGTTCAAAACTTTTTCTTGCATGGAACTATTTTCTGCTGTGACAGTCAAAGAACCTAACTTACTAAAGGTCTGTGACTTAAGGCAGGTGTATGGTGGAACAACTTTAAACAAAAATGGCTGCAGTCATTGTTTTGTGGATTGGATTGCCAGGGTCAAAGACAGAGATATTGGATATTCCAGATCCAGTGTTGTGATGCTCTTGGATGAGCAAAGAGCTTTCATGGATATTCCACATTTAGCTAATGTCGCATTTTGACCCTGAATCTTTCTTTTGTGCATAGTCTGCTGTCCTCCTTCTTTGCTGCACTCTTCTGAACACACTCTAATCAAGCTGATAAATCCTGACAATCTCCTGTACCACATTTTAGACGCCTCCTCCAAGGGCAAGGAAGTGTACTGGCCATCATCAGCGCAGACACAGCCTGACCTTTTTTATTTCCCCCAGCAGCACCTGGTTCTTTGCACTCATACTCTATTCTAACATGCACTAACCATGATGCATGGTAAGCCCCATTTATATGTGCTCCTGTTTATGCCTGATATCTGTTGCACAAACAATTGGTTACTCATTGGCACATTGTTGTAGTGGGCAGGGTGGGGGATCACAGGTTAGTGGTGGTTCACAAAGCAGGCAGGCAGGAATGCATGAGAAACCAGTGAAAGGTCAACCAAAGATCTGGCACTGAATGAGCTGTGAGAATGAGCTGGGTTTTATACTACTGGAACTGTGATGAGGAAACTGGCTACAGGTGAGTGGGAGGTGGGACAGGTAGAGACCCTGTCCAACTGATGGAAAGGGACGGATGTCCAGGATGTCTTATTCATGCATCATTAAGTATTGTATGCACTGAATTTAATAAATATTAGTGTCCCCAGAAATACAAGTCGGAATATCTAATAAGCCTTAGTGTCATGGAGGACAATCACAGGCACATTTCTCTGTGCAGATTTTAAGACCACTGCTCTCTGTGCAGTACATGATTCTGACCTCTGCGGGCTTTTGTCCTTAATTTGACAATAACAAATTCAAATGATTGGACATCTATCAAGTGACATTTTTTAACTTTATTTTCACCACAGTGCTCTGAAATAATCTTTATTCTGAGTCGGTTCCTTAAAAATAAGCTAAACTGAATCTGCACATCTCCCTCAGAACAATACCTCTTAATGATTGCATGATCAAACTTCCACATTGGGCTGTAATACAATGAAGAATCCTGTATGGTGGTCCTACTTGTGTCACACATGTATTGTCCGAATGTACCATGAAAAACATTGTGTGCTAATTCTAGTCAGGATTAGATCTACTGTAGCTAAAACTAACAAATAACAAAATATCTGAAACACAGCTTGCATTTTTCTCATGTTGTCATTTTTTATGTATTTAAAGTTTGGTACTTACTACACAAGATCTGTTTATTTTTTCAAAAATAACTCTTGCATCTTAAGATTTACCATATATTATATTCTATATTTAATATTTAGAAAACAGTTACATTTTCAGGGCTGCACGGTGGCGCAGTGGTTAGCGCTCCTGCATCACAGCAAGAAGGTTCCCGGTTCAAGTCCTGGCTGGGGGACCTTTCTGTGTGGAGTTTGCATGTTCTCTCCGTGCATGCGCGGGTTTTCTCCGGGTACTCCGGCTTCCTCCCACCGTCCAAAAACATGCTTCATAGGTTAATTCTCACTGTATCACTGTAAATTGTCCCTAGGTGTGCATGGGTGTGTGTTTGTGGCCCCTGCGACAGACTGGCGACCAGTCCAGGGGTGTACCCTGCCTTCGCCCATGAGTAGCCGGGTTAGGCTCTGGCAACCCCGTGACCCCGAAAGGGATAAAGCGGATTGGAAAATGAATGAATGAGTTACATTTTCAAGGATTCATGGATCAACATTTCTCTAAACTGTTTTGCTGTGAATTCCCTTCAGGTTGTTTAATAAGTGACAGCTTGTTGAATAAAACTCTTGACATATTTAAATCACAAAGATGCACGAGCACTGATCTTGCTCTTCAGGTAATGACAGGAAAGCCATAAAGGTCAGGTCTTTAAGAAAACGGCATGTTTTTTCCCCTCAAACATTATGTGTACATGCCACTTTTCATTAATTCACAGGTTGGTTGATTAATTGTACAAAGTTGTGTCTGGCATCAAGCTCCGTGTTTCTTGTGAGTCTGATCATATTTTAATGTGTACATTGCAGTTATAGCCTGTAGTTTTGGTTTACATTTTTTGCACTTCAGTCTTTAAACAGCATGACTTTATTGGACTGTGTTTTCAAATTGTTGGTATCCATCTTGTGTGTAAAGTGTCCATGACTGCTGTGTGATTGTCTACAAGGCTTTGGTAAAAATGACTGCAGCAGCTAAAATTTCAATTTAGCTAACAAGCATCAAGTGTGGCATGCACAATTGAGGCTGGAGACGGGCAAATAAGATGGTGCTGCCTAATGTTTCCATCACCTCATGTAATCAAACAGCGCACAGAAAGAAAGAGGCCGTGACATGAATGTAATCACAGCTCGTTTCTCAGGCGCCACAGGAAATCTCTCACAGGAGCGCAACCTTTATGAAACATGTCAGTGGTCGATAGGATTGAACAAAAAAAGAGGTTGAAAACACTCTGTGACAAATGAGCGAGTGACTAAAATGGTTGCAGAAACCAGTGTTGTGAGCATGACATTTGTGCACCACAATTTCAGAAATATTATATTAAGTTAAAGCTGAGAATTTAATCGCACATCTCGTTCCTCAAATCCAAGTCAATGTATATCCATTAATCCACAGTTAGTCCAAATGTCAGCAGAGATAAAGTGAGACAGATCCTGAGGTTGTGAGGATTGTACCCTTAGGTTTGTTTTTTTTTCATTTCTTTTTCTTGGATTTAGTCATGTTCTGTTTTGAGTTGTCCATCTTTCAGTCACACCAGGTTCAGGTTGATTTGTGATCCATATCTATCTTTATTCCAGTCATTCACCCCCAGTGTGATTAGGTGTATGGTTTTCAGTTCTTCATTGTCAGGTCAGGATTGTGCAGCTTTACCTGTGGAACCATTTTATGCTGACTCTGGAGTTTTGAATATTAGCTCTCTGAAACTTGAGAAGCTCAATGTTCAATGCGACGAGAAGACGATATTTTGCGGCCCCCACCTAAATATGAAACTTTAATGTTAGTGACCCGCAAGTTTTGTATGAATGGCACTTTTCCAGTGTTGTGTGAGGAGCTGACAAACCGACCAATCACAGTGGGGAAAATGGCTCTTTGGGGCGTGACATTGACCGGGCTTGAAGCACATTTAGGGCAGGAAACCTAACATCTCCCTCCCCAGATCACATTACTAACTTCCTTACTTCTATTTTTTAGAAAGTGTCTATTCACACGTAATTTTCTCAACATGTGCAGCCAGTGCTGAACGTTTTTTTCTTGGCCACACAGACTGGAAGGAAAGGTCAAGGTTATGAAACAGTTAATACGGCAAATGTTTCTCGAGCACTCTGTGTCTGCAGTCCACTGCGCTCCCACAGGGGATGGGTCAACTGCAGAGAATAAACGCCGGTTTATACTTCACAGTGATCAGCCATCGCATCCAGAATCACACGGTCTATGTTGGCTGGTTTTGATTGCGACTGATAACCGTGATAAACTTCTAAGTGGTGTTTATACTTTTCAAGCGATGCAACCTGCAGCATTTATTTTTAACATAAAGAACATCTTTCTTACACTCGCTGTGAACACGCTGGCACTTGAAAGGCAGAGGAAGCGGTGTGTTTGTCCACTAAACAGAGGCAGGCTGTACATAGGCGAAAAAAAAAGCAATTTTTAAAAAAGGGCGGATCGCATTCTCTAATGCTCCAATATATGAGATATGACATAACTTTCTAGTAACTTGCCCTATTTTGTTTCTAGTTGTCTGCTCTCTGTGTCTGTATGGGGTTCGGTTTTTACAATAAGTTTTCATCATTTTCAGTGTTTAAAAGACATTTTTCTGGACAGAGTTTCCTCTGTAGACGCACACTCTATTCGGTGAAATAAATTGCACTCCGAGCACAAAATTCCAGTCACGAGTGACATCACCAACAAGTGTCACATTCTGCAGTGACTGGGGCGATTCTGCTCTGAAATCCATGCAACCACTGCGATGCCAGAGATTAAAAGACACTTGGGAGCCCTTAAAATATACGTGCCAGCAGTGCATTAATGTGCATCTTGATAAATTTGAATTTCCATCAGATTTTGAGCTTGTCGCATGTAAATTCGTGTGAATGACATCAGTCTTTCTTTGATCTCAGGTATGCGTGACGCTTGTTCCAATCTCCAATGAACAGCAACGTTCTGTCACTGACCACAGTTTGAATTATACTATAAAAATATAGGAGTGAGTGACTGGCTACTCTAAATAACTTGTGACCAGAATCAAAATGTTTAAAAAGTAAGAAGAAAGACAACATTTTAAAAACGGTTATTGATTTTTGTTTCTCCCTCACTGATTTGGCAATTTAAAAAAAAAAAAGAAAAAATTCGGCACAGATTCAAAATTGGGAGCACATACTTGTGCCAAAAGCGCTTCTCCACCTTGAACTTCAATAAGGTCCAGACTTAGTGACAATCACCTTCAAGGTGATACTGAGAGTCTCAGCTGCTTCCTCCCTCAAGCCAAATGTGGCTCAGCTATGAAGAGAAAGCTCTGCCAAGTGTCCAGTAAGAAGTAGACAAGAGAAGCCATGTTAAGAAGAACCCATTGGTTGAGGTAAAAGAATTGTGAAACATAAGTCTTATTTGGCACATAAATTCAATTGTAACTGTGTTAATTGAACTGTGTTAAAAAGGACATTTAAATCTGAATGGATGAATGAAAACTGGCATTTATTACTGATGTACTTCTTGATTTTTAATATTGTTTATGTATTTGTTGATTGAGAGTTTTATTAGTTATGTTGTACAGAAAGCAGTTAATAATAATAATACAATACAGTTAATAATACAATGCATGTTCCATACAATTTTACTGCCGAAGGAGGGATGTAACTAAGGAAGTTATAAACTTGTTTACAGCAGGGTCCTTCATTTTTTTGTGTGTAATAAAATAAAAAAAAAGAAACTGAGAAGATTGGAATTCCTTAAATTTCTGATTTAAATTGCCATTGGCTCCCAGACACCCACGAGCTGCGTGCATTCAAACTGAGGTTCTGCCTTCAGTGGCCCTAAGGTAAATTGAGTTTGAGACCCCAATTTAAATACAGTGAGACAGAATGCATGTGTCTGAAGGAAAAGGAAACTAAGGAAAGCAAGAAGGTTACAAAGAGTGAAGGTGAAGAAAGTGCAGGAGTTTAGTACCTGTGGTCAGCTATTCAGAGCAAAGGAAATAATAACTGAGTTAAAGAAGGGAGTGCGGACAGGGTGGAGAAGAATGTCAGAAGAAAAATGTGACTGAGGAATGGAAGCAAAAGTCAAAGTGGAAATGAACACACTGCTGCTTTATGATATAGAGATAAAGAAAAGAAGGAGGCAAAGGTAAAAAATGTTCTGCTGCGTTCACACTGCGAATTCTGTGCTCACCACGTGGCCAAAAATGTGTTCCTTAAGCTTACCGCCCTGGCCGCGTGTGGGAGGAGCTACCAGCCAATGTTTTTAGTCTGATTGCTACATGGCGCTGTAATTAGCCCTTGTGCTGTGTCCAGATGACCCCATCCTTACGTTTGTGTGTCATCTCTCCCATGACTTTGTTGTGTTTGTGGGTTCCAAAAGGCAGGAAGAAATCTAAACAGGTATTCATTTCTTTCTCCGGCCCCGACATCAACAGCAGAAAAATCCCCCCCTCTCCATGACAGGGTTCATTCGGTTTGAAGATCTCGAGAGGCGCTGAAGCTTCCTGGCTCAGCCTCAGAAGAAATGGAGGCTGCACTCTCATCATGTCACCAGACAAGTAAAAATCCAATGTACTCAAAAATGACATGTAGAATATGTTATAACTCATTTATACGCAATCTCAGCTTGATCATTTTACTTCGGATCAGTGTCCAATAGCTTCAAAGGGGAGCTCATTAGTCACAGTAATGATGATGCCTCTGAAAGCAAGATTTCTACCCGTCAACTGACTTTGCATAATTACGTGCAGAGAACCTTCAATAAACCAATCAATATTTACAATACCTGATGCTGTTCCATGTTAACGTGCAATCTGTGAGAGGCTTTCATTAAATAAAATAATCACATTTTCATAGAGATGGTCTCACAGCAGTTTCACCTATAACTCCACACAAAGAAGACTCTTTATAGATCAATGCATCATGTCTAATTGAAAGCAATGTTTCTTTCTTGCTGGTAATTTTACAGAGGTGACACTTTTCAGGAGGTTATTTGATTTTATATGAATGCAGTAAATCCTGACTGCCTGTTTAAAGCCTAAATGAAAATCTTCCTGGCTGCTTCTGCGGATCCATTCATTTTCACAAATATGAACTTCTCTGGGACACACTGTGGGCATGAAAGACACAACGTAAAGAGGGAAAGCAAACTTGTATGTAGAGAAAACTGCAGCAACATCCGAGGAAAGGGAAAGCAGGGAGCGTGTGGACTCAACAAAATCAAGCTTACAGCTTGGACGATGAAGTAGAATTACAGAGTTGTGCTCAAATTAAGGATAGAAGCTATGACCTTAGATCCAGACAAAATGTTTTGACACCCAATTAAACAGTGAGTTGTTCATATTCTGCATGTGAAGAGACCGGAGAGCAGCACAATAATGCATGTTTGGCTTTTATTGTTTCTGTGGTGCCTGTTCAGATAAAAACCCTCAACCAGCCAGTTTCAAAATAAGATTATATCAATTTTTATTTCCCCCTCTGCAAAAAGCAATTTGAAATCTGCAGCTGAATGGAGCCTGCACTTTGATTTTAAAGAACTGAGCTATGTAAACAACCCTCTTCTATTTGTTTTAGTAGGTTTTCTTGTTCATTTATTTGTTCTCCATAAGAACATTGTATTTAAAGCTACAAAGATGAAAGAATAGGAGCGCTGAGTCAGATCAAGTGTGGAAAAGGCAAGAAGCAAAAGCTTCTTTCATGTTTCAAACTTATGCAAAATAACCTATATTAGACAACAAAACATTCTGTTTTTAACTTATTTCTTCCAATTGCTTTGATGATTGTGATGCAAGAGTTAAAACAACGTTTCTTTATTGCTTAGACACAGTCGTCCCATTTGAAAGAACAACTCATTTGAGTTCAAGGAAAAAGGCGGAAGCGTTAAATAATGCACTAGTTTGTATTTGTTAAGTAAAGTAAAGCTTTTAAAAGAGTGCCTGTGTGCAGAGTCGGTCAAAGCACATTTCTTTTCCTAAGAGTATTTTCTAATTGGCTCCTCAAATGAAACCAGGGGGTTAGTCGATTCTGCATGGAAGTGGTGGATGGGCTATTCTGCAAACAATGTTACCTTGAGCTTTATATTTTCATACACAATGATTCTGCATGTTAATCAAGACCAGCTCTTGAACTGCTGCTGAAAGTGACCTTACAAGCAAAAAAAGAAAAAAAAAAAAACAGCAATATTCTACTCTTTAGAAAATCAATTGCCAAAAAAACAAGCCAATATTTCTTAGTGAAGTGATTTATTCTCTTGGATCATTAAAAGGGCTTCAAACCAGCAGCAGAGCAGAAGCAGTGATAACGATATCAGTGTCACTAGTATCCAAGCACTCCTTTATTTTGGGGCAAAGACTCTATTTGCTCCCTGTTGGTGCTCCAGAATCTGGCCTTCACATGTGAAAAACGTCATATAGATGTGTATTGAGCTTCAGGCCATTTAGCTTCTATCTGCTAGAGGGCTGTGACCCGCTTCTTCCATCTGCAGGCCTGTTTCATGTGAACATAAAGTTTTGTGGGTGTTGCTGGTGGCATGTTTTAGCTCGGTGTTAAGAGAGTCAGTGATTTATTGTGGAGGTAAAATTCACCCAGTTTTCTGCATGATAACATAAACAACATGATAAAACACAGCACTATTAACTAGAAGGATTAATTGTGTAAAACAGTAATCATGTGCACAAAATCTGTTTAGTATATTATTTTCTTTTCTGACTTTCTGAAAATGAGTGAGTTTGTTTGCATGTGTGTGACTCCAACATCTCCTGTTTTCAGTGCATTGTGAATTAGCATATTATTGGAAATAAAATTTCCATGAGTCCCTTTTTGGTTTCTGCACGTGAAAACAAGTTAAGGTATCTCAAAACCAGGACTAAATTGCTTATTTACAAGACTCTTTATTCACTTAATGAGAGAATAATTAATCTAAAAAGAAAGAAGAAAAAAGTAATTCAAAGTGGTTTCTAAATGCATGATAGATTATTCAGAAACACCCACAGACAATAGAAATAAGGGGCAAAACAGAGGTTTTTCTTGGTGTAATGGTTGTGAATTTCCTTCTTTTTGGATCATATCTATTGTGTCCTTGAGGTGCAACTATTACTACAACTTACTAAAAAAAAATCACTTGCAAAAATATTTTAAAGATCACAACTAAAAAAGTTACCATAAACAAATTATAAAAAAAAAAAACATTACATTTTAGTTATAAAAACAAAATTCTAGAACACCAAAACACAATTACCAAAAAATGAAATTAAATTAGAATGAAATGAAACACAAAATGAAACTGAAAAGGAAGGTATTATGGGATATTTCGAATTGGATACTGACGTTTGATGTTTGACATTGATTTTTTTTTTTTGTAATGCATCTCCAGTACTTGCATACTTATAAAAGTAGTTTGATCAGTACAGGGCATATCCAGTATCGCTTCATGCCAAATGACTTTTGATTAAAATGATGGACAAACGTAATCATCCAATCAATCATCCAACCTTTTCTGGTTTCTTACTGTGTTTTATTTTTCAACATTTCATGTTGGTTTCTAGAAATGACTTTTGTTTTCCAAAAGGTTTTTTGTTTTTTTATGTAGAAAAGAAAAGTTAGGTACTATGGGACATTGCCGATTAGATTATGACATTTGTCCATTATTCCAATAAAACATTATTTCGCATAAAGAGATACAGAATATGCTCCGTACTAGTCATAAAACTTTCATTATGTTGCAGACATTGAAGACACATTTGAAAAGACTCAAACATCAAAGCTCAAATCTCATCATCCAATCAGCAATGTCACATTATACCTAACTGTTCAAGTTTCTTATTATGTTATTGATTTCTGGAAATTACTTTAGTTTTTTGAAATGTTTCCATTTTATATCATTTATTTAATGTATTTTGGCTTCTGGAATTTTGTTTAAATTTTATAAAACGTAATGCTGTTTTTAATAATTTGTTTAGCTTTTTTAAATTGTCGTTGTGATTTTTTGCATCTTTTTGTATCGAGTGATTTGTTGGTGTGGTTTGCTATTAGGATCACCGTACTCGAAAGGTTACTGATGGGTTTGAATCTTTGTTGTCTGAACAGTCTGCTGGTGCTACAGTTATAAAACTGGTTTCACTGAAGTTGAAGTATTAGCAACAGTCCATGTGTTTGCAGTAATAATTTGTGCTGTTCATAATATGGATAAAACTCATGTCCCTGTCACCATAGATAAGCTGAAAACTTGTCTTTTTAAAAAACAAAGAGCAGTCCAATAAGACTTGTTAGGTTTAAAAAAGATCTAAAGAAAAAAATTTAGAATTTTGTCATCACTTTAGATTAGTCTCTGCTTTGTATTTGAACCTATAGACTTTTTTTCTTCTTACCTTTACCGTTTTTTTATGCTTCTTTTAATGTTAGTGCAAACTTTTTAATATCTTTGGTTTCTTTTCCAATTTTCTAGAAGGAGATTCCTGAAAAGCTTTTGTTTTTCCTCTCTTTATCTGAACGGTAGTTGCTTTGGCAGCGAATAAGCCTATAAGCCTTGCTTATTCTGTTATTGCCTTGACTTGTTCGACCTGTGAAAGTGTGGATAAAACTTATACCTGTTCAGGATTGTGTCACATTTTGTTTTGTTATTGTACCCAATTTTTAGAAAAACAATGTTGGCAAATCTGCCACGTTTCTTTTAATTTCCTGTAATACAAAAAGGTTACTACTTATCACTGCAAAAACAGAACCTTAAGAAAGTAAAAAAAAAAAAAAAAAAAAACATTGTTTCAAGGAAAATTGTCTTACTTTTTGTTTTTCAAGAACAATTTCATCTTAGTTTGAGAAAGCATGTTTTAGTGACTAGATTGTTTTCCCCTAAAATAGGAATTCTTGGTAAGACCATTTTTCTTATCCCATTGTGTGGAATTGCTGTGTAAAGTGTCCTCAAGTTTATTTAGTTTCAGATAAATGTAGTTCTTATTTTTACCAATAAGGGGCGCTAGTCCTCAATCAGAGATATATGACGTCATTATGTTGAGCACTGCTGAAAATATGACTGACTTTTCCTTCCAGTTTTTTTCACTTTGTTTGGGGTTAATGGTCTGTAGAAGAAAGTGTTATGTCAAATACATATGCCAGAGCGGCTGAAGATAATCATTGACTCTGTCGCATTTTCCCTCTGAGTTCTACACCAGGAAAGCTGCACTGCTCAACAGGTTACGGGCCCAGTGCCAACCCAGAGAGGAGTTTAATTATTGAAAGTTGTGACGCATAACGTGCTAACAGCAAGATAGGATCATGGATCAACGAGGGGAACAGCAGGTTGTCTCGACTGATGTTTGATGGAGATGAAGGCAAGTACGGGCTTTTGGAAACTAAAGTGCTCGGACATTTACACTGGTTAGGATTAAAAGAAACGGTTCTCAGAGAACCCGACGGTGACGCAAAAGTGGCGGCTGATGCTAAGAAGAATGCTGAGGCATACACCGAGGTAATTTAATTGACTGTTGGACGACAAAAGCCTTTCGTTAATTATTAGAGATGCTCCCGATAATGGAAGAAAAGTGATAAAAATACTGAGGGACTACTATGCCGGTAAAGGGAAACTGGGCATCATCCACCTTTACACCACGCTGACTTCACTGCAGAAGTGGAGCAATGAGATGGTTGCTAACTACATTGTTAGGGCAGTGACGGCCATTACAGTTCTACGGGTGAGACAGAAGCGATGGCTTATTGATTGATGTGGTTTTGAAAGGACTTCCTGAAAGTTTTGAACCATTTGCTATGAATATGACACAATAAAGACAATATAACATTTTCTGAGTTTAAAACTGAGCTGCGAAGCTTTGAAGAGACAGAAGTTTACCGCGGCTGACTCGCCTGACAATGTCATGAAAACTGCAGCGAAGGGTCACGGGCACACAAGGTCAACCATGCCAAGCAGAGATAACAGTTATGCCAATGTTGTCTGTTTTAAAAGTGGATTAAAAGGTCACAGAGCAAAAGCCTGCAGACGAAAGACATGGTGCAGTCACTGCAAAAGCATCATACACAATGATGCCGCTTGTAGACACAAGGGCAAACTGGATGGAGTGAGGAAAGTGGCAGATGAGTGCAGGAACGCATTTGAAGCAGGAGCAGACTACGCCTTCGGGGTCAAAGAGGCAGAAGTGCCACTTCAACAACCACCACTCAACATCAAGGCGAGGGACCTGATGGTCAACACCAGATCCACCTCACGCATTGTTAATGATATCACAAAATGTAAGAAATTTGATGACACCTTCAATCCCGAGACACACTGTGTTGAGCTTGCAGATGGAACCTCATGCAAAGGCTTCGCTCAGCGAAGAGGAGATGCAGAAATGTTCCTGATGGACAGTACGGGACAACAGCGATTTTTTATTTCACTATACAGTTTTTTTCATACCGGACGATAACGATATATATCACGATATAAACCAAATAACTATATATCATTCTGTGGCTCATAGGAGAAATTTGTAATCCTCAGCAGGTTGTTTAGATTTAAATATGTATTTCCTATCATACTTTAAACAGAACAGATGCACTAAAGCAACATGATGCAATGTTTTTTCCTACAAAACTAAAAAAAGGCATAAATATTACAAATTAAGTTTCAAAAGAGAACATAAATAAAACACAACAATAAACTGCTTGATCAGTTCCATTTAAAAACAAAGCAATAAATAGATTTTAATGTTTTTAAGTTAAAGGTTAGCTAGGAACTAAAAGCAAATCTCTGAATTTCTTCTTGTAGTTTAGACTGTTCCGAAGGTCTTACCTTTGTTGTTGTTGCTGGAGAACTTTTGTTTATTTCAGTCTGAGATTGAGCATGCTTGGTGGCACTGCTTCAGGTTTTAAAAATGTTGGTATTTCCAGTTTTAGAAGGAACATGTTTCCTGCACAGTTTTCAGTGCACCAAACTCTGTTTTTTGTCTGATTTTAAATGACTAAAATACCTCCGCTAAGGGGCCAAAATGTTTTATCTTTGAGACACTGGCCAAGTTGGCTGGAAGATAAAAAAATAATATGTATATTTTGTCAAATTCAAACACTTTTTTACACATAAATGGTACAGAGTTCACATGCAAAGATTTTCAAACCCTTTTAAAAAGAAAAAAAAAACATCTGCTCCATATTCACCACACCAAAACGACACAGCTAAAAGAGGCCGGCGTACTCCTTTTGAGATGGATAGGTGTACTTTAATCAAAAGTCAGTTACCAAAATCTCTGTGGAGCTTTGCTGTTCAAACAGCCTCCACTGTTAGTTTTCTTTTTTTGAAAATCTTGCTTTGTTTGACAGTGAGTGCAATGTAGGAGAAGCACAGCAATGGTAGTTCATGAAACACTGAAAACACGGTACTAAAGCAGTCATGCACTGCCAATGTGAAACGTATTATTGTGAAGCACTGACCATCTTATTTACCAAGAGCTACAGAGTATTATGTGAAAGCATGTGACCCCTTGATCAACTAACGAATCCACTGAAAAGTATAGAACTACTAGAGGACAACATCAGTAGACACTTATCCAGATGCTGCTATTGTTGTGATGGCAGAATTCAATCAAGCTATTGCTTTTTTTAACCATGATAATTATATTTACTTGGTCATAAACATGTTAAGAACAACATTTTTATATCTGAAAACAGTTTTGTGTTTTCTGTTTTCTGTTCTGAAACAACAAGCATTTAATGAATGTCAACTGTAGTGGACACCAGGACCATTTCAATGTATTTAATGGCTGCAAATTATTTTGGGAGAAAGAAGTGAAACAGAGAGAATTCTATACCAGATAGCAGAGGGAGATTCAGATTTGGAGCATTCAGATGATGAAAAGAATGAGATTCAGTCTGTCATAGGTGAAGATGATGATGAAGAAGATGATGTTTCAGGAGAATCCGATGAGTCCGAGAAGGAGCAGCAAAGTCATTGTGCTCTGTGGGCCAGGAATAACGTTAATGTTTTATTTAGTTTCAGGCTAATGTATTATATTTTATAACCATGTTAGAATATTGTAGTATTTGTACTATGATTAAATGCTGTTAAATATATGCAAGTTACTTAAAAAATTACGCGAATAAAGTTGGTCAATAGTCATCTCACGTCCATGAAACTCAAATTATTGCATTAACCCAAATGGATGTGAAAAAAAATAAGTGAGATTTCTTTTATTTACTTGAATTGTAAAATAAAACATGTTTTTTTAAACATCCATTGTATCAGACGTGCTACCTGTTTGCCCTGCTTATCAAAGTGACTCTAAAGTTTGTGAATACTGGAGTCTAATCCAGTACTTTTCACAGTACATTGATGACAAAAGTTTTGAGGATCTTGCAGCTTTTGCAAATCAAATACAGCTGCAAACCACAGGAGTGTCACTGAAAACCACTGCCCAAGAAATCCAGATTTTCTTGCAGGAACAAGCTATGGCCTTTAATGGCAAGTCATACATCAGGTGAACCAAATGCGAAATGTCCCTCTGTATAATCAAAAAGAAAACATGCTTCAAGGATTATCACAGTTAAACTATCCAGAGAAGGAAGACATATTCTATGTTCTTTTGTTCAATGCTGAACTGAATACAAATTTTGCATTACATTGATGTAAAAAATGTACATTACTAATGTAATATAAAACATGCACATTGTACATACATTTTGTCCTTGGAAGCAACAAATAAAATGAAGATTGATATAGAGCTGTATGGTTTTTGTTCAAAATTGAATGTGTCTTGGGTGGATATCTCTCTAAATATTTAATTTGCTTTTTTTTTCTGATTTTCTAGATTCAGGTTTTTTTTTTTTTTCACACAGATATTGTCCTGTTGTCCTCTACAGTAGACATGCTGTGAATTTAAAATATGTATATATGTATTCTTTAAATTTTAAATTGTAAGGTGTTGTTACATCTTTCAATTACAAAAAACAGAAATTGTAAGACACTTATTTTCTCTTTGGTTCATAGACATTAAGGGTGTAGTCAGACTGGACAAATTTAGTCTACTTAAAGTGAACCAGAGTTCGTTTGCCCCAATAATCCAGAAGAAATGTTCAGTCTGAAGTCTTTTGAGGTGGTCTCGTTTTTTTCCAATCAGACTGAGCTTCTGTTCGCTCTGAGATTCCTCAGTTTGAATACAAAACGCTCTGGGAGCAAAGTAACTGCACCAAAAAATGGCTACCGTAGGCAAAAGTCATGTGATCTAAACACATTAGGAATGAAGCGACCGGTGAGGCACGGACAAATGTAAAGCATTGATTGTCGTGTTATCAAGGAGGAAATAACTGGTCCAACTGTTTACTTAGATTGTTTATGTAAACACAGCTGAAAACGCTTCTTACATGCGTTTCTGTCTCATCGCTGTCTCACTGGCACGTGCTGATGTGATATCATCCTAAAAGCTAGCTTGTAGTTCAACGATGAGACACAGCAAGTCATTGAAATATTGTTGGGTGAATGCAGGCTGGTTGGTTAAAAGAACTTTTAACCTGATACAGATTGCTTCTCACTGTTTTCCCAACAATATGTCATAAACACTTAGTGTACCTTTATACCCGACATCACCTTAGTACAACATCTACTAACATCCTCAGAGTTAATGTTGCTTGTAACGTCTTGCAGCCTGTCGTACCCAAGTAACAAGTAAAAATTGTTGTTCCTGACCTTCAAAACTGGTAATTGAAACAAAGTTTTGATAAGTTAACCATCCCGAAGAGGATGCGCAGCACCTCCGACTTTCTCTTGTTGTTTTCACCCACCTCGTACTTGCTGGCCAATGACTGAAGAGATCTTTAGTCACGTGGCTATGTTTACAAGATTTGATCAGAAACAGCAATTTCCTGTAGACGCCAGTCTGAATAAAGACCAAACACAAGGTTTAGAATTCAATCCGAAGCAAATTTAGTGGCCTCTGTCTGAACCAACGGACTTTCCCAGTCTGAATACACCCTAAGTTTAGATTGAGTTTTTCTAACCATCAAACTTTTTTTCAATCTTTGTTTTCATCAAAATAACAATTTATAGTGTTTTCATATAAAGAATAAAATTAAATACATACGCGCCGTGAAGCGATGCAGCCTGATATGGTCAGACTGACGGAACATGAGTGCGGGCAAGGCCCACGCTCAGTCACGAACAAAAATTGCAATTATTTTAAAGATAAAACAACTTCAGTTCACCTCAGTAATATCATTATTATTTTATTCAAAGAAGATTACAAATAAAAACAATCTGTCTGAATAATAAAATATTTAGAAAACTCACTAAGTCCCACATGACAAAAAAATAGACGTTTTCCCAAAATGACAAAAACATCAGAACTTTATCTGTTTTTCACTCTCATTCTCCCCTTTACGCTCTGCGCATAAAGATGATGTCTGGAATCTTTTTGTTGGCTGTCATGAGTCACATGGGTCTCTTCAAAAGGATTTGAGTGCCTTTCAAAAAAATAAATAAATCAATCAATCAACTTGTAAAACAATTAAAATAAGGTTACAGTTTCCACTTTTTTCATAAATTTCAAAATGTAAATTGTTTCAAACAAAACAAAATAATGTAAATTTTAAACCTTTAAACAGTTTTAATTATGGCCCGCAGCAGCAGGGTCCTGTCTGCAAGGACCGTATTGTTTTTACACGTACGAAAAGACCCAAAAACATACAAAAAGCCTTTGACCGACCTGAAGGAACAGGCCTTTAAGCCCACAGACCTGGCCAGTGTGTAGTACAAAAAAAAGTGCACGAACCCACACAGTCCTAGGCGCAAATTTTTTTCTACATTGTATCTGCTTTGTTTATTATTCTCCTTTCTAACGACACCTGTTTGCCTAAATTTGACCCCCGCCACATACCCGAAAACTCCACTTTCCAATTTCCACAGACCTAGGGAAAATTGTAAAATAATTTATTTTGAAGTGAACGACCACCCCCCCAAAACGATGACATCACGGCGAGCGATACCACCTAAAAAATTAATGGGCCGAAATTTGTTTAAGGAGCAAAAAAAAAATTTTTTGAAATACGCACACGAAACCAAAACACACGCGTCAGGGGTATCCAGGAGAGCTTTTGAAATCATTATGGGGGGGCTGCACGACCCACGCCGTGGCGGCCATTTTGTAGCTAAGTGCGAGATTTGGCGATTTTCGCGTTTTTCCACAATATGGGAAAACGACACTTTGGTTCTTCCGATTTTTACGAAACATCCCACACATCACGCCAGCCGGAGTCTACAACCACCACAGAAGTTTCGTTGACCTTTGACCTTCGGAAGAGGCCGCCATCTTGAATTGTCAAAAAAAAGCATGTTTGCTACGAGCTTCAAACGTAAACTCGTCCTAGGAATTTTCATCAATCGTTTTGTAACTTGATGAGCATCAATGGCCAGGAACTGTGAACAAAATGTTGGAATTAGAAGTTGTAGAATTCGAATGGCGTGCACGTGGCGAGCTCGCAACCGCTATGGTGTTAGCTAGCTCGCACATGTTTTATTGAAATGTCACGAAGCGCATATCCACGCGTCCGGTACGTCAAGCTGAACGTGGCAATATAACATTTGAAACTAAAACGTTAAAATTGGGGCCAGGGTAAGCAAAAAACCGACGAAAAAAAAACTGCTGACCCAGGCAAAAAAAAAAAAAAAAAAAATTCGGATTTTTTTTTTTAGAATTAACAAACGAAACCAACGTAACTTTATCAGGGATATCCAAAGGAAGTTTTGAAATTATTACGTGATTGCCACACGACCAACGGTTTGGCGGCTATTTTGTTTCCATATCGGAGATTCCGCGAATTTGAAGTACGTGAAAACGGACCTTTTGTTGTCACGATTTTAACGAAATTTCACCCACATGCAGCTAGCGCAAGTCTACAATGACCCCTAGAGTTTCGTTGACTTTTGACCTTGGGAAGAGGCCGCCATCTTGTATTTAAAAAAAATGCTAGATTGGTACTAGCTAAAAACGAAAACTCGTCCTTGGGAATTTTATCGATCGTCTTGTAACTGTTTGGGCATCAATTGGAAGCAATTGTGAACAAAATGTAGGAATTAGAAGTTGTAGATTTTAAACGGTGTTCGCGTAGCAATCTCGAAAAAGTGGCGTAGTCTTTATACTCGGCCATTTTTTGATGGATTCTTGTGAAAACCTAATATGTTGAGCCCAGACCAGAAGTGGACATGATATAATAGGAGCGGATATGACCATATTAGGAAAGTGGGCGTGGCTAGCGCATAACCTTTGTTGCTAAGGATCTTCTAATGTTGACCTTTGCCGATTCTTCTGAAACTTACGTCTATCTGTTCGGTGTCACAGGGTGATCAAAACATAAAATGGTTGCTATGGCGATAAAACCAACAGAAAAGCCGCCATTTTGAAAAAACTGCTTTTTTTTCATCAATTTCACACATAGAGCGTAATGGGCTTTTTTGGGTGCTGTTTCTGAGTTAAGCCAGTGCTTTAGCAACATGCTAACTTTTTCCACTATGTTGACACTGAATCGGGTTTTTTGGGCTATTTCTGAGTTAAGCTAACATTTTAGCAATATGCTAACTTTTTCCGCTAATTTGGCTTATAATGGGGTTTTTTGGGCTAATTCTGAGTTAAGCTAACATTTTAGCAATATGCTAACTTTTTTCGCTAATTTGGTTTATAATGGGGTTTTTTGGGCTAATTCTGAGTCAAGCTAACGTTTTAGCAATATGCTAACTTTTTTTTGCTAATTTGGCTAATAATGGGGTTTTTTGGGCTAATTCTGAGTTATGCTAACATGTTCGCCACATGCTAACCTTTTTTGTTATTTTGGCATACAATTGGGATTTTCTCGCTACAAGTGTGATAGGGTAAATGTTGGGCTGCGAGGGCGGTGGGGGGGGCTCAGAGGTGGGCGGCGGCGGTGCGTAAAGGTGGCCGGGGAGGGTACAGCGGCGTGTAGAGGCCAGGGCTAGGGCGACGGGTAGCGCCTGAGGGTCATCCAACGCCGCTCGCGGCTTTAATTATTTTTTGTTATTCAATATACCATCTTTATTATTTTTTAATATATAAAGGTTACTTTTTCGATTGCTTTTTGCTTCTAGGTTACATGTGGCATCCACAATGCTGACATGTAGAGATGGAACCAGAATTCATACAGCTGGAAAAGACTTTTAGTGATGCAGCAGTAGTCCTTTGTGTGCTACTGCAGTCAGTTTTCTTTGGGAATGTTATAAAATGTAACATTATATTTGATTGCAGAGTATATTTTCTTAGATAAAAACCAAAATATTCTTTAAACGTTTCTTTCTCACACCACAGTCAACAAATACCCATTGAAATTGTTTCCTTTGTCTAGGAATGATCACCAGTATAGAAAATAAATTTCCTTCTCCCACTGATACAATCTTTTCATTATATTCTCCAGAAAGAATAGAAGTGAATGAAATGCTCCAGGATTTGTGAATTTGCTGTGTATATCAACACATCCTGTTGCTCACAGATAGAAGTTGAATCTGGTTGAGAAACTATCCTTTCTAATCTTAAATCATGTTTAATTTTATATTGCATTTTGTCCATGCTGCATGGAGCTGACAGGTCTTTAGAAATCTGCAGATTATAAAACTGACATTGGAAGGCACTGTGAGTCTGCACGGTAATTCTGAAAAATAACCGAATGATCTACTGGGGGACACATCCCACCTCTGATCTAAAGACAGCTCAGATAGGATCTCTTCATTTTGTAAACCTGAATAGGGGGGAAAACAAGGTAAGAAAAAGAAATTACATACTGTTAAGGAAAGCAAATAAATAAACAAATATATAAAAAAAAACTATCTTTTTCACAGGTCCTAAATCCTAAAATCAGGTGTTAAATAAAAATGCCAAAATTTCACTCAGAGCTTAAATTCTTGAAAATATTTAAAGTAAAAATCCTAAAAGTCTAAACGTGTTAAAATTCCTAAATTCTATATACATTTTCAAAAAGAGTTCAAATTCAAAGCAAAAACACGATTGATTGCAGCAGTCCTGGACTTTTGACAGTGTGTAGGTGTGGCTTGTTGCTTGCCGAAGCAAAAGTTGTTGTTCGTGGGTGTCTGTGTGCTGCAAGACAAAGCTGGTTCAGCATTGGAGCAGACTCACTGCGAACGTCAGCATGAGGGGCTACTGGGAGCAATACAGATATGCCTGTTTGACACTTCATGACACCCACCACGCCAATTTCCTCACTTCATGTGATGCCAACTTCAGGATCTAGACTGTGTTGCCAGATATAGTCAGGGTTTTCCAGCCCAAAAGTCATCTAAAAACCACCAGACCCCACAAAAAAAAAACAAAAAAACAAAAAAAAAACAAAAGTGAACAGTGAATTATTAGCTGTAATTATTTATAATTAATCATTCATTATTACTTTAGGTTTTGATTAAAAGTCCAGCTTTGAGGCTTTTTCAATGATATTACACTTGCCATTTTTGTAGTTATTCGGAGCAAAACATCAGATAACAGACTCTAATCAAATATTATTAACCACCACAGAAGACTATAGAAAACCAAACATGAGCTCACATATCCTTTTTTTTTTATTAAATCAAACATTAGGAATGATAATGTGAAAAATATAAAGAAAGGGGAAAAAGACAAATAATTCAATTCCAGGGGTTCTGGTGTAACTTATGATAAAAAAAATGGTTGTATTTTTATTTAACATGAATTTAAGTGAAGTGAAACATAAACAAATCTCCTTATGAAATGATTTAAAGAATAAAAGAAATAAAATCCTGTTCTTGTTCTTGTTTTTTAATTAAAAGGCTATCTAGCCATCTATATGACCTATCAATAGATAGATAAATAGCCTATTACTATTTTAGATTTAAAAATGATTAAAACGATTATACTTATGCTGCTGCTGAGGATGTGAGGAAAAAAAGAAAAATCTATTGTACTTCCCTATCTGGTGTTTTCTCATTAGTATGCCTCAAACCAAACCAAAGAACGTAAGAATAAAAAAAAACCTCTAGAACCAAAATATTTACGATAAATTCTTGGTCAGGAGAAACAGAGGAGGCGTTGGCACTAGCACAGTTCCATGAATCTCTTTTTAAAGTGTATTGGTGTGTTAACACCAATGTTTTAGTTCATGCCTGTGCTCCTTGAATGCTGAGTTGCATAATATCTCATCCAAATGGGGAATAAAGCCCACGTTCACAGGCAGAGAGAGTTTTTTTCAACCCAAAGGTTAAGTGCACCCTGGGGAATGTCAAGTGACATTAACTTCTGCTTTGACCTCTCATCGGTATGCTGTATTACTAGCTGTATTACGAAAATGATATATATATTTCACTTTGAATTGATAGCTAAATGAACTTAAGTGCAAAACCACAGTTTATAAACATTTCTCTGCCATAAGTTTTTGTTATCTAAAGATCTAAATGTCCATTTTTTATCAATTTGTCAGGATCATTATCCTTCTTTAGAAAATGTAAAGAGATAACTATGCTTTTGGATTAATTAAATCACGGCATGATCAATTCTACACTGAGAATATTTATATACCCACAAAAATCAAACAACTGGGAATAAGGAAATATTTACAATAAAAATTTGATTTAGAACCAGAATATTTTTTGAATAGACACTAGAAATGGGATTATCATAACATCTGCATGTTTCAGCCCATTATTTGATTGATTTAAGATATTTGAAGTACTTAATGACATAAATTTAAACTTCTTTTTCATTTCCAAAACTTTCCCCAGTCTGTTTTTTTTTAAACATGGTGGTAGCAGACGGAATTTGGACTCAGTCCTTTAAATTGAGGACATTTTTTCTGCTATTGAACCATCTTTGGTTAATGACAGTCATCACAAATAAATATGGCAGTGTTGATGGTTGCTAGCTTTGCTGTTGTGGATGTCAGTATGACTGCAAAATGGGTGTGTCACTTGATTGTCTGGTGGCGTGGATATGGCATGCTGCTGTGTCTTTATGCCTTCATGACTTCTGTTTGGTTCGTATTGCCTACACTAGCTCAGATGTAAAACTGAATGAGCGAATATGATTGCAGGGAAAATATCAGCTTTTTGGGAAAATATCCAGATGTACTGATTTAATTTATCCTCATCAGATTACTGCTATTTTCTAAGATATTTTGTATCATTTTTACATGATAAACTTGACAAATTGGATATATCATGGAATCATGTAAAGATCAGATATTTGCAGTAGCCCCCAAACACCGGGACCGGTTCCGTTTTGGGGGAGAGTTGTTACTGGGCTGCAGAGAAAGATGAAAATGATCTTCATTTTTTTTCTCTTTTATTTATAATCTGTTTCTTTGGGATTTTTTACTTTGAAAAGGTACCGGATTTTCTCCACTTTGTACATCTCATTCTTGACGAATGTCAAGTCGTTCGGTGATGTGTCAAAAATCCATCTGTTATTTTCTTAAACGGGATGCAGTGACTGCTAAGCTAAAACCCATGAGCTAATTTAACAAAAAACAAACTTCTTTGTAAAGGTCGTTTTAACAGAAAAAATCCAGGAGGAGGAAAAAGAAAAACGAAATCTGCATTAAACAGACAAAAAACAGGGGGTTTTACTCAAAATATGGACTTCTTGCAAAATTGTTCCCACAGACCATAATAATCATGTATAATTTTCAGCAACCGGCTGTCTAATGTTGCAAGGATGCTGCTAATAAAGTTGTTCAAACAGTAAATTCACTTTTTTTTTTTTTAGAAAATACTTGCTTTACTGCTATTTTTTTATATTTTTTGTATTTATCCGTTGCACGTTTAAAGTCAGATGAGACTGAAGTTGGCACCTGATTTTTTGACAGCTATGAGTTAAGGGAAAATCTATATCACGTTTTAATGGTTCCTTCATGAAATGAAGTTTTAATCAGCCTAAGATATTTTTACTGAAGATGAAGATAAACTTCACATTGAAAGGTTAAGGGAAACATGAACAAAAAAAAAGTATGCCCACTTTATCCTTGTACAGGCCGGTCTGCAAAGATAGTGTTTGACATTAAATCAGCCTGTGGCCTGAAAAAGTTAAGGGACCGCTGCTGTGAGGGGTCTTTCTAGTTATGTGCAAATCGTGATTCTGCAGCTGCTCCCAATTTTCAAGGAAAGCAACAGCAAAAATATCAACACTATTTAACAGGAAATTACCTGCTTAACAACAAAAACATCCATCACATGTTTTCCTTTCAGACTTCATTAAGAGCTCCCTGAAAATCTTTCAGTAAATCTTCTTCTCGCTATGTAAACAAATGCTGCTATTATTTAAATTCTTTGCATTTGAATAAAAGTATGCAGTACTTCAGTGGGCAAATTCCTGCCTTAGCTGACCTAAATTGTGACAGCTCAGACTGATAAGGAGGTGCTAAGTGGACAAATCAGAGGTGCAGTATGACCTGGCTCCATTAACATTTATTCAGTCTTGAACTTTTGTTATAAGCCCACGTCTACTTGAATTTGGTTGAAAGAGCCTTACAGCACATTCAGAGTGAAAATAGAGAAAGCCTTTGTGCGCCAGGGAAGCAGAGGAAACAGAAGAACTACATGTGTCTGGGCCCCATCTCATTTGAAATGTTAATGCAGTGTCTTTTGAAAAACCTTAGTGAAGATGGATTTGTACAATGCTTGCTTCATCCACGAACGATGAATGGCACTGCAAGGCTTTGAAATGGTTGTTTTTGTATGCTGGGCTGTGCCATGGATTGCTCTAAAAATACATTTTGAAGAGAAATCTAATATTGATATGAAGAAACGTTTTCATTCTTACTGGTCACACATTGATCACCACTTCCTTTTTCCCCACAATTTTTAGAACGACACTTGACCACTGCCTGCTTTCCTCATGTTAGAAAGCAACAATCTATATTGTCTCTGGAGCAGCAAGCAAGAAGCCAAGCACACCAGGGTTCAGCTGTAAGTGACATTTCTCTTGTCACGATAACCAGTTTGGTCCAGATGGAGGCGAAGAAGTCTGCCACCCTCCACTGAATCTTACCACATTAACTCACAGCAGGAAAGTGCCTCTGGCAAGATGGACTCTTTGTTTCACAAGAGATTATTGAATAAGAACTATTCCGAATAAAAAAATCCTGTCTGCTTCTGTGAGATGCCTTTGTCTTAAGCGGTCACTGTTTCATTTCCCCTGATCTCTGTCTTGTACTTACATGTTTGGGTGTCAGCATGAATGAAAGTGGTATGGCAGAGAGGTTACTTAGCGTTGGCATCCAAACTAGTCTGACAATTATAATTTTTTTTTCATATTTTCATATTAACAAAATGTTGATTTAGTGTCTTTGTGGATTTAAGTCTGCATGTAAAACAAAAATGAACAAATAGTGTAGAGCGTAAAATATTTTGGATTTTTAGCACATGACAAACGCATGAACCCAAGAAAACACTATATTGTTATTCTGATTCTCCACTCAAATGTGTGGGAAGGAGACGGTTTAATTTTAAAATAAATATCTATTCATTATCCAATTACTTGAATTATAAATTATAATGCAATGACGTGAGATGAGCAACTACTAATTGAATAACGTGTCTTTTGTTTGGTGACTAAAGTTATCTGAGAAACCTGATTACCACATGTAAATTTCTCCCCACAAATCTAATAATCCCTGGCATGTATCCGCATTTATCAAATGTATCTTTTACATTTGTAAGTGAATAAAAAAATGCACAGTTTTTGTTTATTTTTTGATTATTGCATTTTAGAAATAAACTTGCAAACATTAGTTTACTCTTCTCACAGAAATATTACATCACAGATAAAGGTGGAATGATGATAAAGCCTCTTACTGACAACAAAAACAGCTGCTGTTACAACCTATTTGGCCTTGTATTTAAAGAGCATTTAACCTTAGGTCCGTATAATACGGGATTGCTGTGATAATGAGACTCTGCAGTCCGTTGTTTTACTGGTAGCAACATTTTCAGTATATTTTTCTGCTTTGAGCTTTAAACATGTTTTGGTTGTTGGAGTGTGTGTTGGTCTGGGTTGTTGCTTTGTGTTATAAATGTTATGTTTGTGTAATGCTGTAATGGACATTAAAGTAAGGAAACCATGAGAAATGGACTGTGAGTGGGTCTCCCAAACACCAGCTCACTTAAAAACCTTCTGGGATGCTCTCTCTAGCAAAGTGTGTGTGATTGATTATAATTATCTGTATACAAAACAGTGTTGTTGTTTGTATTACTTCACTTTCATGCTTCATGAATTCTGTCTCGCTGTTTGGTGGCACTGAGAGTTAAGTTTTCTAAAATCAAACGTCTTAAATTTTTAACTTATAAGGAACAAAATTACATTTCATTAAATCTGTCATTCTTCTATTGGGTGTTTAATATTGGATGACTCCACAGATGACCATTCAAGGTGTAAAATTGTAGAGCCATGTGGAAACAAAGATGGAATTAGACACAGGATTCAGAGCATGGTGGAGAAATCTAACTTCTTTGCCTTTCAATAGGTCTTCCTCTGTTTCTTCCTGATCACTTCATCCAGCTCCTCCAACACTTTAGTTCCCATTTAGGAATTTGCTAAATGCTCTCAGTAGATAAGCTTGGACTGCACAAAGTCTTGATATACACCTGGATTTTTCTAGGATAAAGACATGGTAGTGTAATGGTTACATTATACGGTTTTGCCTACAATACATATTTGTATTATGTATTCAGGATACAAGGCCCACTCCAATCATCTTTTGATCTATTTTAAAAGCATGATCTTTTAATTATTATGCTCTTTTTAGACAAAATCAAAAACCTGTATCATTTTCTAGGATATATTTCTGCAGAGCAGCAGGAGTTTATTAGAATTCACATCTGAGTTGTGAACGGGACCACAATCCTGCCCCTTCCCGTTGCTGAGAGCTTTCTGTTTACAACCCCTCACACCCCCTACCTAATGATACCAGTTCAACAAATAATGGCAAGCAATATTGGAAATGTCCAGTCTATTTTTTTGTTTGTTTTCATCGGAGTGAGTCTTTTAGAAACTGTTACCCTCTTGTTTTTGGTTCTTACTCATGAATTTGACCAACAGCCACATGTGTAATAATAGCTTAATTGCTTGATGTGACAAAAAAAAAATCATTGCATCCTGAATGTATATTAAATGTAGATTAAACCAGAAAAATCAATTAATAAAAGACTCCTTTTGTAACCATTGTGTGTGAATCTCGTGCTTTAAGGTGCGTTGAGCTGACTGAGTCTACATGTTGTGCAGCAGCTTGTATGTTTTAACAATTCCTGTTAGCCATGAATTGACCAGATTTAATTTGTTCTGGTCTGCAACACCGTGTAAAACTGCAAATTTCAGATCAAAATCAACAAGACATGCAGGTTTTTGTGCATCGAAGACATTTTGTAAGAGGATCTTTGAGAGGGTCTTTGTCACACAATTTGTTGATCTGCATGCACTGAGAATGATGCAAACTAATAATAAGTTAATGACTGAATTAGTAGAAAACCTTAGTACCATTTGATGACTGGCAGACCTAAATAATTGGTATTAGTCTGACTGTAAATCCGGCTTCTTTGAAGGCTGTTTCTCTGTATTAGAACAGAGGGCCTTTTTTATGAATAATTCCTAATGCTTTGCATCATCTTTGAAATTAGAGATAGGAGGTTAAGCAACAAACCTGTCCTACTCTCACAAAGATGTACACTCAAGCTCCTCATCTGCTGCTCGTCGGAGTGAGGGGGACTACACTATAACAGCATCTGCATGTACTTTCTGATAACCAGGACTGGAAAGGAAAGTGCACTTTTGTGTCAGAGTGGCAGAGACGAAAAAGAAAAACTAGGGGTCATTTTAACAATGTTAAATGCGAATACATTTAAAATAAAAACACAATTTTGTGAAGCATTTAAGTTTAGAGACCCAACATACAACAATTGCAATGAAAAAACTCAACATTTAAACAAGTTTATCTTCTCAAAACAAAACATGTTACATTGTTTTAAGGAAAGGTTTACAAAATTATAAAATATGATTTTGTATTGAGTGATGCTAGACCCAAACACATAGACCCCTTTTGTCAGTAATACCTCTGCAACTACCCGTTAGGGCTGTACCGAATATAAAGTCTGAATCGCTCCAATCCCTAATGAGTCTAACCATGGAGCAACATTGACTAAAAGTGGCAATTCTTTGGTTAAAACTATTATAATCAGAGCAGACAGAGCAGTCCCACCGGAGGTGTAGGCCAGGACCAAAAGTGACCAACTGCAGCTGGTCTAGGTCGACTGATAGAACCTCAGAAACAAACCAAACTCTATTGTGCTTGTAAAATTTCCAAATGTACATGGAAAATCAGCAGCATTTGTAGAAAACTGTATTACAGTGTTCCATTGCAGTCGCAAAAAAAAATTGATATCACAAATTTAGTTTTGTTTTCTTAAATGAGTCAGTATAACAATATAAAAAAATGACTTACTCACCTGCTGTAGAATTTCTGCTGGCTAAATATCACACAGATTGTCCTCCAAGGTGATGGTTTCTATGAAGTTATTCTGTTTTATTTTTGGTATAATAATTTAACACAACTAGAATTTTGACAAATATACTTATTAAGGTTCAGAATTTTTGTAGCTGACCTCAACTAAGGTGAAGTAAAAAAAGACAGTAAGTCTTTACCATAATTGGATGACTTTTTTAGTTCCAAAACCCAATTACTGTGGTAAGTTTTGCATGCCTGCTTCAGCTGTCTTTAATGCTAAAGTAGATCTTATACTGAGCAGCTGACAGAAGAGTCCGTGGGGAAGCTGGAGTGAAAGAGAATCAGTGATGCAGAGGTTGAGTTCTTAAATTGGAAGGACAGAATTCGTGTATTTGGAAGAGCTCCTGATGATTTTGAATGGAGTTTGTTCAAAAGTTGTGCATGCCTCATTTACCAACAAGAGAGCTTTTCCGCTAAAGCTGTCAGTGACTTGCATCGAGACATTTTTTGTCTAGAACGACTGCATATGTTTGTGTGCTTTTTCATAAATGTTTTTTACTTTAATCTGAAAAGTTATATTTATTTTCTGAGATGGTCTGACACTTTCCATCTTCTTCAAACTAATAATTATCAGCTCATCTAAAGGACTCAAATCTGTCAGACCACTGATTCAGAAAGCATCACCGTTGAACTTTATGGTATTTTAACTTGTGTGATTTCTAATGATCAAAACTCTAATGATCCGCTTAGTTTGAAGTTGAGTGGTTAGGATACTGTTTACAGGTTTATGGGTAAATGCTATAGTACACTTTATATTAAAGCACAGTCTTCATGGTTGCCTGGTTCTCTAAATATGTAGTGAACAATCTGCCATCAATTTGTTCATCAAAAATGTTCTTTTCAATAAACAAACGAATTTAGAGAAAAAAAATGAAAAAACTAAGCTGACAAGAACCTGTGATTAGTAAGCTGTGCAGCACATTGACCGAGCTTTTTCCGTTTTTTTTTTCTTTGATTATATTCTTGGAATAGTTTAAACAGAGGTTCTTTACCCAAAAGGAAATGGGGTGGAATATTCCATCATGTAGCACACTTAGCACACTGCTATTTTTTCAAATCCTAATTTTTTTTTTAAACTGTCACTGTCATGTTAGTCATAACTTTTTTTTTTTGTTTGTTTGTTAAAGTAGTCATAAAAGCAGCTGTTATGTTTTTCACTCAGTAATAACCTTAAAGAAAATCGCTACTGATTAAAGGTTATTCATGGTACAGATTTATGCAAAATAATTCAATTTTATTTTCCAACATCATTACCTTCTATGCTTATCGTTCATGTTCAAGACCCATGCAGCTTGTAAAAATGCAACTGTGAGCTCACTTCAGGGCATTTTCAGTCATTTTGGGGCCTGAGGCAACCAGGGATGTGCACCCATCTATTTTTTTAAATCTTTTTTTCAAGTACAAACATTCAGAATGACTTGCTTTTAGTGTTCCTCCTGACTGTGACAAAGATTAAGGAACTGTGGCTCAGAAGGTAAAGCCTGCTGACTTTAAAAAAATGTTTGATGATTGAATTTTCACCCTAACGGTGGGCATAGCCAATGACCTAAAGCAAGAGTGTTTCATTATCTAAAACACTTTGGGTTCTGTGTGATAGAATATTCCTTCTATGCTTCCTTTGGCAATGTAAGAGTGTGCCCTTTGCCACAAACTAAGCTTTGCAGCCGTGCTACCTTGTTGTGCATTGTTCACGTTTATCCTTTTGTACTGCATTAACTTTGCAGAAATGTAATTTCAATTTGTGTCATCTTCAATGCATAATCCTGAGGATGGGGAAAAAAAATCAACTTTCACAAGTCTCAAAACTACTTAAATAAACTAGACTACATTAATATAATTAAATGATTGATTTTGGCTAATACGAGCCTCACACCTGATTCAAACACTTTTTAAAAGATGTTTACAAACATGTTTTTTTAATTTGTGGATAAGCTTAATCGACAACAACAATCTTACCTTTGGCTGGAACCCATATTAATTTGCAAATATGTACTGCTAGAGTAGATGTGATTGCTATAAATAAATCAAAAATCAAAATAGCACCTGGAGGAGCGTGATTGGTAGGAACGGCTTCCCTGATCTGAACCCGAGCGGTGTTTTATTGTTTGACTTCTGTGCCCCTCATAGTTTTTCCACAACAAACACCATGTTTGAGCACAAGGGTGTCCATCAATACACATCAATTTTCTGCGGGCACTGTTTTCAGTGCAGGTGGGGAGCTGCTGACTTTGACTGGGGACATTGTCGGGCGGTGGAAGGAATACTTTGAGGATCTCCACCATCCTGCTGACACGCCTTCTCTAGAGGAAGCAGAGGCTGAGAGCCTTGGGGTGGGGCTGTCCAGTACCCAAGCTGAAGTCACCGAGGTAGTCAACAAGCTCCTTGGTGGCAAGGCACCGGGAGTGGATGAGGTCCGCCCTGAGTACCTCAAGTCTTTGGATGCTGTGGGAGTATATTGGCTAACACGTCTCTGCAGTTTTGCATGGCAGTCAGAAACTGTACCAATGGACTGGCAGACAGGGGTGATGGTTCCCCTTTTCAAGAAGGGGGACAGGAGGGTGGGTTCCAACTACCGGGGAATCACACTCCTCAGCCTCCATGGGAAAATCTATGCCAGGGTACTGGAGAGTCCGGCCAATAGTCGAACCTCAGATCCAGGAACAACAGTGCAGTTTCTGTCTTGGTCGTGGAACGTTGGGCCAGCTCTACACCCTCTTTAGAGTGCTGGAGGGTTCGTGGCAGTCTGCTCATCCAGTCCATATGTGTTTTGTGGATTTGGAGAAGGCGTTCTACCGCATCCCCCGCGGTGTCTTGGGGAGGGTGTCGTAGGAGTATGGGGTCCAGGGAGCCTTACTGAGGGCTGTCCAGTCTGACTGGAGTAAGAGCTTGGTTGGCATAGCTGGCAGTAAGTCAGACCTGTTCCCGGTGGATGTTGGACTCTGTCAGGGCTGCCCTTTATCACCAGTTCCTTTCATAGTCTTTATGGGCAGAATTGCTAGGTGCAGCCAGGGTCTGGAGGGGTTTTGGGTTGGGAACCACAGGATTTCCTCTCTGCTCTTTGCAGATGTTGTTGTCCTGTTGGCTTAACCAAGCATACCTTCAGCATGCATTGGAACGGTTTGCAGCCAAGTGTGAAGTAGCTGGAATGAGGATCTGCACCTCCAGGTCTGAGACCATGGTTCTCGACCAGAGAAAGGCAGTTAGCCCTCTCTGGGTGGAGTGCTCCTGCCTCAAGTGGAGGAGTTTTTGTATCTTGGGGTCTTGTGCACGAATGAGCGAATGTCAGAGCATGAGACTGACAGGCAGACTGGCAAGGCACCCACCGTTATGCGGTCACTGTACTGGTCCATTGTGGTGAAGAGAGACCTGAGTCAGAAAGCAAAGCTCTCAATTTACCAGTTGATCTTCACTCCACTCACCTATGGTCACAAGCACTGCCTTCATTAAAGACCCACTCCAATCATCTTTAGATCCATTTTAAAAGCGTTCCCAGTAGTTTTCATTTTGATGATGCTGTTTTCAGCCAAAATCTAAAAACCTACGTCATTTTCTAGGACATTGTCTCTGCAGAGCGGCATTAGTTCATCAGAGATTCACCTCTGAGTTGTGGGTGGGATCGTTGGTGTTGTGTTCTGCTATTTTAATGCCACTAGGCGAAGCAGTGAGTGAGAGAGATGTGTGTGTGTAAGAAGAAGAGCTGTTGTAACCTAAAGCCTGATGCAGTCTGCACCCTGCTGAGGTTGAAAATAAAATCTAGTAATAATACACTGATGTGAATTATTTCGACTGCCACATCAGCAACATAACAATTAGCATGGAGGAACCCTACCTTCCCTTTCCGTTGCTGAGAGCACTCTGTTTACATGTTCTCCTGCTAGCTTAAAGCCCCTTACGCCCCCATCCTCCTAACAGTGCAACAAAACTGGTAAGCAATATCAGCGCTATCCAACTAAGGAAAACAAAGACGTACATGGATCTAGTTGTCTACCAGTGGATGCATCAGAATGGAGCAAAGCAGAGAGCCTGTGGTCCACCCAGTGTATTTTCTACGTCACATATTCATTCATTTTCCAATCCGCTGTATCCCTTTCGGGGTCACGGTGTTGCCGGAGCCCAACCCGGCTACTCATGGGCGAAGGCAGGGTACACCCCTGGACTGGTCGCCAGGATGTCGCAGGGGCCACAATCACACACCCATGCACACTCACACACACTCACATTCACATTCACTCCTAGGGACAATTTAGAGTGACCAATTAACCTGTGAAGCATGTTTTTGGACAGTGGGAGGAAGCCAGAGTCCCTGGAGAAAACCCACGCATGCACGGGGAGAACATGCAAACTCCACACAGAAAGGTCCCCCAGCCAGGACTTGAACCGGGAACCTTCTTGCTGTGATGCAGGAGCGCTAACCGCTGCGCCACCGTGCAGCCGTCACGTATACAGTCTTTTCAAATTATTTCTTTTGTCTGGACCTGATTCACAACAACTTGAACAAAGAAATCTTCAGAAGTGCAGTTTAATGCTAAATTTAACTTATATATGTCTTCGATCCTGAGAAAATGCCACAAGAAACACGCTAAAAACACCTAAAACACAATTTTCCTTGGAGTGGGTCAATAAACATTACACATTTACTTACAATCTTTTAATTTGTAGGGATAAAACCATTAAAAGAAAAAAAAGTACTTTCTTTTTTCCCTTCTGTTATCAAACATGATATTCTATTAAAAAAATACTTGAATACTTTTGTGAAGGTGAATTGAATCTATTGTTCATTGGAAGACAACTTGTTATTTTCATCAATCTGGTGATTACTTTGATAACTGGCGCAATTTAAGACTTTGCTTGTGAAAAAACACAAAAATTAGTCTCTGACCCTAAGTTTATAATAACTGATTTTTTTTCTCAACGTTGACATAATGAATTTGCAAAAAGTAAAACAGGATTTTTTTTTTCATTTTTCAAAGAATAACAAGTTTTTGGCTTTGTTTTATATTACTTTAGGATCACAACTCTGCATATCGATGTTGCCTCGCAATATTAATGGGAGAAATATTGACATATAAATGCAGTGAAAAATAATCTTAAAGCTAAGTGTAGAAACATGACATGCAACATTTGAAAAGTTTTAGTAATGAGTACTTTGATTTGTGCATTCCTCAATCTGCAGAATATTTTGATGGTAAATTATGGATTCTTCTGAAGCCTTGGAGAGATTTTGTCTTGCATCCTGAAAAGCAAAGCACTGAAATGACAGAATGTAAGCAGACATGTTGAAAACAGATCCCTACGGCTTACTGGCCCTTGATTCTAAGCTGGCAACTGCACTCAGGTATGGTAAGTACAGCAGTGTGATTGCAGTGAAATAAATCTAGACCATCTCAAGAACTGGAGCTCAATTCAGCACCAGATAGACCACTGAAAAGTCTTCAGAGGCAATATAATGGTATTTTTTTAAAGAAGTCAAGGCTGGAAAAGGCTGAGAATGCCTAACGAGAGCTGCAGAAGAGGATCAGAAGAGTTCGCTATCAACCACAGAGGGGATTGAGTAGCAAAAGGGATGAACAGGGGTGGATCTGCTCAAGTGGTAAGAAGCAGCTGGCAGTGGTGTGATCTCACTGTAAACAAGTTACCTCCTAATATGCATGACATGTGTGGCGACTGACAAAATCCCTGCAGGTGATGTATGCAAGTTCTGGTCAGGGAGTGACCTGCGTTTTGCGTTTGCGTGTTTAGAGTTAGGAATTTGTGTTTCAAACAGTGTAAACTTCCTAACTCATGAATCATACTGATCACACTTTTTCTTGTGAAAATAATGAATGTAGATGTTACAAATCTTGGAACGTCTTTATATGCTCATGATCGGACACCTGCGACACAAACAGAGAGGAGATCCTCTTTACATAGAAACATTTAAACAGGTGAATTTGTTAATTGTAGGAGTTTGGTAAAAAAAAAAAATACTTGTTGCAAAAGGTAAATTAGAATTAGTTTCATTTTTGCAGCAAAAAGTAATTGAAACCACTTTATTAGCAGAGGAATGTGGAGTTGAAAGCTAAATTGAACATATTATGTCTTAGCCTTCTTTACTGGTCTGTGGGAGGGGCAGAATAACCAGCTTCAGCATCAGCAAATGTTTGAAAAAGTGAAAACTGACATTTCTCTTATCAATTCCCATTATTCCCCAATACCTCTAGAAAAAGTCATTTGTGTTCCTGCCCCCCTTCCTTTTCCTTTTGCTGCAAGACGGAAGGCAACAGTTGGGAAATGGGACCAAAACTTCAATGGAGAAAACCCACAGCAGCTCCGTGGCTTTGTGGTAGAGCGTAACCCATGAGACTGAAAGGTCGTTAGTACAAATCCATGGTCAAGTCAAACTAAAGACTAAAACTGGGACCCAATGCCTCCCTACTTGACACTTAGCATTAAGGAAATAAATTGGTGGCTGGTGGTAAACCACCAGATGTTTCATGAGTGTGGCTGTGTCTGCACCCTGAGGGGATGGATCAAATATGGAAAACTAATTTCATACAGGGCTGCACGGTGGCGCAGTGGTTAGCGCTCCTGCCTCACAGCAAGAAGGTTCCCGGTTCAAGTCCTGGCTGGGGGACCTTTCTGTGTGGAGTTTGCATGTTCTCCCCGTGCATGCGTGGGTTTTCTCCGGGGACTCCGGCTTCCTCCCACCGTCCAAAAACATGCTTCATAGGTTAATTGGTTGCTCTAAATTGTCCGTAGGTGTGAATGTGAGTGTGCATGGGTGTGTGTTTGTGGCCCCTGCAACAGACTGGCGACCAGTCCAGGGGTGTACCCTGCCTTCGCCCATGAGTAGCCGGGTTAGGCTCCGGCAACCCCGTGACCCCGAAAGGGATAAAGCGGATTGGAAAATGAATGAATGAATGAATTTCATACAACCAGATGCGTGACAGCTAATGGAACTTTAACTTTTAACAATTCATGGCCAGTGTGTTTTGAAGCAATTTGAGTGCTCAAGTGGAGTTAAAATATCTTTAGAAAATGAAAAAAAAAGTCAAAACTGTTCAAAGAAGTGTTGAAAATGTCTAAATTTTTGTCACTTTATTGCTATGTTTTAACTTTGGCTCTAAGCATGACTAAGCCACTTTGGAAAAATAGTCTTTCTGTATTTCTATCAAAGAAACATTTGGGATAGATTAAAAAGAACAGAGATAACATTGAAAGTGAGTTTAGATTATCTTTATGGCAGCCATAAAATATCTGAAATGTTATAAATAGGCTACACATTTTTTTTCTAATGTATTATTCAACAGTATCTCTCCTCTATTACACTTCATGATCTGCTGTGAGCATTCAGTAAATGTCACCATCAGAGTGCTTACAGATGAACATTATGACTGTGTCAAACAAGCATTTTTTGTTTTTATTTTTCCTTTTTTTGCAGAATGCGTTATCTGGCTGTGAGTACAGACATTATCAAACAATGATCTGACTCTGCTGAGCAAACAGAAATGATTGTGCTGGAAGCAAAGATCAATATGAGGAGAGCCTAAGGAGTGAGCCAACAGGCATAACTCTACAAGGATGGACAGAAAGATAGTAACTGTACCACAAAAGGGAATTATCAGTTCAGACTGATTCATGTTGGCATGCAGTTGTTTTTCATGTCAGCTTTTGGGAGAAGCCTTCAGTCTCTAGATTATCCAAACAGTGTTCTTTTTAACAATTTATCTCATTTAGATGAGCTGGAGTTCAGTCTGAAAAAAACAAAGGACAGATGGCCTCTCAGAGGCACAAGTGTCAGTCAACTGAGATGGAGGCAACAGAAGAAAGTGGAGAGCCTGTAGATGTTGATGCAAGAAGATGCAAATGTACTGTGTGTATGCACATACATGCTCACAAAGAGACGAGCGCACACTCTCAGACCAGCAAAGCACATCTTTTAGACTGATACTATTCTTTTAATATTGTTTTCAAGTCCGAGCCAAAGCTTTCTATCTCATTTGTATTCATTCTTAAAAGGTGTCATCCTGAAATCCCACCAGTTCATGTGCACATAATCTGGAGAAAACAACAATAACTGGTTTATGGCAATTTCACAAATAGTTTATGGGACCATGAAGCCAACGCACCCAGGAAGACAGTTGTTTTTTTAAGGATTAAAATCACAAAGGAAATCTTTCAGCTTCCATGCTGTCTTTATGGACAATTCACAGTAATGAAGAACAATTACAGTCTGATACTGGCAGCTGGAAAAGGGTTTCAGGTTTACTGACAGTTAGTTTAGAACTGATGAAGCTCCAAGAGAAGCTACAACTCAACTGGAGAGGATTTAATCCAATGTGTCTAAACTTAATGGAGGTGTTTAACAACATTAAACCTTCAGCACTTAAGCTAAAGCTCCAGTTATGAGGTTCTTTGAATTACCGTAACTCTTTAATTGTTTAAGCTATTTCCAGCTAATGCCAACAGATTCTGAAGTGGAAAAAAGTAGCTTTGCACTTTGGGAATTACGTAAATTGTGTAAATAGTCATGGTAGTCCTAAGAGCATGTTTTTTTCGTGTCGCAAGCAACATCTTCAAATGAAAGGGTTAGCTTGATTCCAGTACGTCATGACAAAAAAACAAACTACTCCAAGGGATTTCATTATTGTTTCATAATATCTAAACATCTTCTTTTGAAGACTTCTAAAGATTTACTGTCTTTTACGCACTATAGAACTCACCGGATTATGAGGTGCACCACCACTAAATAGCCTATTTTTGAATTTTTGACGCACTGAACTATAAAGTGCACTGATCAAGACAAAACAGTAAGTGATGCGTCAGAGTTTATTAACTGCATTCACAGTATCTCTGTGACACGACGCAACCCAGAACTCATGACTGAAAGAACAATGTCCTGAATACAAGTGGTTGAAATGAGCTTCCTGGATGATCACTTCCTTAGAGATATGGCGAGAAGCTCTGTCACCTGGAGAGAGCTCTTGGGCATATGCTCAAGATGTCTCCTTTGTTCAGGGGATGTCCCACTGGGCAAAAGCCCCAGGGAAGACCCAGGACACGCTGAAGAGGCTACATCTCTCAGCTGACCTGGGAAGGACTCGGGGTCCACCCCAGAGGAGCTGGAGAAAGACTGCTGCCCCCGCAACCTGGTCCTGGTTGATCGAAAGAAGATGGGTGGATGGATGGAAGGAATGTTCTACTTTGTAATTCTTTAAAAAGTTCAACCAAAAGTTTTTTAATCCCACTGAAAGTTGGGGGGCAGAGGGGATTCTTGAAGACAAAATGTTTCTCAATAAATTGCCACAACTAACTAACGAATTTCAGAAAGAAAGTGTTGGAATATGCGTCTAGTTTCAAAGTGGTAGAGCAAACACTTTTCCACCTACAGCCCCAAATCTAAGACAAACTTTTCTAGACTCTCCTATTACTGGACATTTTAAATCTGATTACTTTTCTTCATCCCAAATCTTGTTTTTGACTTGCGATTGTGAGAACTAAATTGCCACTGAGCCAGTGGCTTGTATAGGGATTTCAGTTCAGCAGAGGAGGAGCTTAATATTTATTCTTCTGACTTAATTTCACATAAAAACTTATAGTTTGAGACCAATAGGATTTATGTTGTTGGATTCAACTACTAATGAACTTTACAAAAGTGAAATAATTATACCTGCAGTTAAGCATCATTTCCTTTTAGTTTTTTTGTTTTGTTTGTTTGTTTGTTTTAATTTGTAAACTAATTTAGAAGTTTCAGTATCTTTTTTAAGTCTTTTCCAGTGTTTGTCATTTTGCAAACTTAGTTAACATTTTTGCTTCAGGAAATTTCCAATCCTTGAGCTATTTTCACATTTAGGAAATTACTTAGGCATTTCATTCAAACATCTTCAGCAATTTATAAAACATTTTTGCTCAATCAAAATTCAATCACTTCCACTGTTTTAAATTAAACAAATTGGATCTGAATTTCAGCAAATGGCTTGAGCACCTTCAGTGTCTTAATTCAGCTAAGAATTAATACTTGTTTTATTGGAGGTGGTGCAATTCCTCTCTTTAAAAGAAAGTTTAGACAATTTGGCTTTCTCTAAATAATCAGGAATACATTTAACAAATGCAGTGAGTATAGTTTCATCCATTTTATTTTAATTTCTTTTTGTGAAGCCCTATAAGAAAACCTTTGTTCCTTTACAGTGAGCTATAGCTTTTTGTACTATACATATAAAATTGAATTAATGTCAACCTTAATTACAAAGATCAGTTCTATATCTGCTATTAACTCATCCAGAAGCTCAAACATAAAAAAAAGTCAAAAAAAAAAAAAAAAAAAAAGCAAAAGGCCTTTTGGGAAGAGGTGGATCAATAAGCAGTGTGTTTAGTACCCCCCGTTAGCTTGTGACTGCAGTCAATTTGCTTTTAAAGTACAAATAGTAGCAGACCAAAAATAAGACTGAATCTAACTAAACATATTTTCCTCGTCTAAAAACATTATTTTTGTTAAACTCTGTAAAATGGTTTCACCTAAGAGTGACCTCCACACAGAGTTATAATTCCAATAATAGCAGGAAATAAAATGTGCTGCCATTTCTACTGAAGCCATCCCAAAACGATCCTCACAGGTTTTCGTTAGTGACAAATGGTACCAGAAAACAGACCATTTTTAAAGGCAAGCCTCGATGATGTTGCCTTGGAGAGTTTAGAGGCTGCTGCAATGGATTTTTTTAGTCCATACTAAATGGGTTTTTGCCTAATACAAAACTACGCTACAGTTTAACTCTCACTGGGGTCATAGGTTGTAATCAGTGTTCATCGTGAGATTTTTTTAAACAAATTATCTAATTTTCTAGCTTATTAGTGATTAAGTGTTTGCTGTTGGAGGTTTCTGTCTCTCACAGTGCTGATATTGCTCACTGTCTGTTGGTCACCTGACCAGAATCAATGGCTGGCACTAATTATTATTTAGGCAACAATAGACCTTTCTTCAAAGGAAACAATCTAGCTTGTCGCCCGATGAGAGGCACAGGAGAAATAAGCAGCTTTAATGATGATCCAATTAAGTTTCATTAAAGGTCCCAGTCAGCATACGTGGTGAAGCGACATACTGGATGCAGCCATCGTTACTGCACGTGTGCTTTTCTGACCCTGTCGTGCACTAAAGGGCTTTTGTTGCTGAGCATCATTGAGCTCTTCTCTGTTCCCTCCTTTTTGCTTCACACTAGATGAGTTACATACATAGTTAATGGAGGAAAATGGACATCCATACAGTGGAAAGGCTTCAAGCATGTTAAGAAGTGATGCCCAACTATCACATATTTGAGATGAAAACACATATTTTTTCTTTTTTTTAGGAACAGTAAATTTAATTCACTTGTACTTTTGCTAAAAGTATTACAGTGGAATTATATAGCATGCAACATAACCATGACACATGAAGTGCACTTCTCATTATAAAGTTTCTGAATTCTATCAACGTAAAATATGCAATCTTTTTATTTTTATTTTACGGGATTTTTATTTTCCTATTTGGCATAACAGTGATATGTCATGTTTACAAGTGTAAGGTAAAAGCTTTTCAATTATGTTAACAGATTGGTGGAGCAGAGCAATGAGAATGGGTTGTGTAATGCTGCCTGGCTCCCTAAAATGTAGATAAGCATATAGTCCGTGTGTTGCTGTGTTATAATGGGTTTCCCTTCAAACTTTACTGTTGAAGCTCTTATGAATTATACAGCAGGATGCTTCTTTTTTATGTGAACTGAGTTTAAAAAACAGAATAGTGTATTATAAATGTCCCTGAACGTGAAATTACAGAATTACACATTTCAAACAGGGTAAAAAAAAAGGAGAAGTGACGACAGAAAAAAACATAAAAATAAGATATTATCCACTTTTGTATTTGTTTGTAACATTAAACATCGTTCCTGTGAATGTAATGGAAAAATAAATGACTAAATGAAGACAAAAAAGTATGATGGAAAAAGCACAAGATGAGGTAGGAGAGTTTTTGAGGTGGTGCATTAACCTTTTCCCAATAATGACAGACACTCACTGACCTCTTTTTTTTCCGGGACTGTACAGCGCATTGTAGCTAACAGCAACCAATGTCTTTCTATTCATTATGATCTATTTGTCTGTTACCATGGAAACATGACAGAGCAAAGAGCACTTTTACAACTTTGAAATGACTCATTTTGTAATGCGGATCAGCAGTATCAAGATTGGAAGTGAGTAAGCATCATTTGATTAATAAAAGAAGCTTAGCTTTCATATGATGAGGAGAAAGAAGAGAAAATGTGTTAAATACATGGATGGAAAATGATGCATAATTGCTGCTGCGACCATCACATTTGTCATTGCTGGAAATCATAATGCCTTTCTGTTTCATTCATGCAACCTTTGACTAAACTGGTGACAAAAAACACTGGTGACTAAAAACACTATAAAAAGACATGATGTGCACATTTTATGCTGGTCAAGCTAACTAGCTTCAGAACAAGAGTTTGGTTTAACTTTTGGGTAAATTTCCTTTTAGATAAGACTTTGGTCATCGGCAGTAGAAATATCAAAGGTTTCACATTATAGCCACACAAAAGTCATGACTTTTTAGCTTAATATTGAATGAACTTTAAAAAAAACTCCACACATGGGGCATACATTCTTTGAAAACATCTGAAAAAATGGAAAAACTTTCTTTCTTTTGTCAGGACAGGGGAGAAACTTCTGGAACGACGTGAGACCCCAATCAAACTGTTAGCAGTGGCTTGTGACACTTGGACCTTGTGAGGCAGCTAAAGTTCCCAGAGTACATTCTCAGAACTTCACTCAGGTGAGACGTGCTGCTAATATCTGACTCAGTTAGGCAGTTACAGCTGCTGGAGTTTACTGTATTCGGCGAACAGCAAATGAAGGAGGTGCATGAAGGGAAGAAGGCCAAATACCTGGAGTTGGCTGAGGCATAGAGACAGTGACTGGAAAAACAGTCATAAGTCAACTGCTTTGCTGGACAATCCATGTGTAACAGAATACAATCTGCCTTTTTGTTTTAATTAAACAAAATGTTTGTCCTGAAGGTTATGTTTCTCCTCTGTCTCAAAACCTTTTTAATTCCTCAAAGAAACTAAAGCTGATGTTTCTAAGTGGCCACATTGCACACACCAAGGACTATTTCTCCACTGCAAACTTTTTTATTTATTATTTCTTTTAGATACTGTACCGCTAAAACAAACTTTACTGTGACTACGTTAACTCCCAATCCTATTTGAAATACATTCATAGTCAGGTATAGAATGATAGGTCAGACACAAGCAGCTCCAAAATAGTGTTCGTATATTATTTCCCGACTATTCCTAACAAAAGGGAAGAGTATTAACTTTTTGGTTTGACTTGGTTTTGAATTAAAAACGAAAATGTTGGATGAAATGGATTGTTGGATTGTGAGTGCCGCCCGTTTCATGACGCCATTCTAGAGCATTGTGCCGATAATTAGTGTGCGTTAGCCTGGGGGCGATGCAGATGCAGCACAGATGCTGACGTCACAATATGAGGACTCGCTCATTTTCATAAATTGGGAGGGCCTTATGCTCAGAGCACTGGGTTTTAGAGGAATACTCAGAGAAATGGAGCACATGGAGCAAAATACTTTGGGGTGTTTTTTGTAAGGCGTTAACATTGCAATTAAGGCTGTCAATCGATTAAAAAAGTAATCAGATTAATCACACTTTTGGGATGTGATTAATCACATTACATTTTCTACGACAATATGCAGCTTTCAAACAAAAAAGGCCAGAAAGAAAATGTTTTCTTCTTATTTATTGTCTGAAATGTTTAAATTTATTAGGTGTTAACTCAGACGTTTAATTTGTATACACAACACACATCAACCATAAGATCAGTAGAAGTCTAAAGACTTTAATGTCTGCAGTATTACTCCAAGAAAACAAACATGCTGTTATACAGCCATAAGAAATGTGTTTCTGCACTTTAAACAGTTCGGGTGAATACTCTATTCTGATTGGCTGTTGAGTGCTCCGGAAAAAGTTCCGGTCACAATGTTCTATATTTGCAGGCTTCTTCAAAACAAACTTTTCCTCATGATCTGGACAAAAGAAAAGCGGTAAGAGGTTAACTTTCTCTCTGAACTGATGTTTTATTGAACCTATCGTGACGATCAGCACATTTCGCTTTCCTTTGCCGCTGCAGTCGAAGTCTGCCGGTTCAGTGATGCATTGTGTTACAGTGACAACGGGCCGCATTATGTATCTAATAGTCTGCCTTTTGTGAAAAAAGTACCAAAAATCGATTGAATATTTATTTCTTTAGTAAGTGACCATGTTAGAACTAGAACTGTGCTCTACGAAGTGTGCATTCAGAATTTGGCGCACGCCATGGAAGCCTGAACGGGCGGAAGATGGTTGTTTCACAGAGTGTCATTAATCAGCATTAATATGTATTAATACGTTCATTTTTTTATTTAATCACCCATTAGTGCGTTCATTCATTAACGTTGACAGGCCTAATTGTAATACACTTAAAAGCTCAAAAAAGTTGATATTGCATGATAGGCCCTTTAAGCTCTAATTATTTGCATACATTTCTTTCATTATTGTTTTCAAAAATATCCTTATTTACTAGAAAAACCAAAAATTAACATATTTTATATTTATATTATGTTATTACAGTTTTCCTTTTAAGTTTAATTAAAACATGGGTTTTTCTTCATTAGTTTTTGAGTGAAACAATTAAAAAAAAAAGCCTGCATTCATTACCTTGATATATTGAAACATTTCACGAAGGTTTATGATTTCTAACATGGATTTTTTTTCAGATTTATCAATCAATTCTTTTAGACAGCTTGAGAGTTAACCATAGATAGATTGCTTTAATTAGCTGTGCAAGGTTTTTTATGCTTCAACGCTTCTGTTTAGTTTAATGCAGTAAGTCACATGGCTAGAGGCTTTTTTCAAGGAAAAAGAGAAGAGGACTACAAATGGAGAGTGGAACTGAAATTTGGTCTTGAGAAACCCTTGTCCTGCAAAATGATGATTCAAGAGGTGACCTGCATTCACCAGTCAGAAGGTCATTTGGTTAACAATAACAGAGTAAGAGTAAGTACTTTTTACACCAATGAACAGAGGAGTTTAGAAAAGAGGTAACAGACGGAAAAAAAAAAACTAAAAGTAAAGGATTACCCCACACTGTCTAGACTTTAAATTTATTTGATGCTGTGTTTTGGTTTCCAGGACTTCATCAGGGAAAATCCCAAATGATGTGAATGAAGTTTTTACTCCGTGTTGGATATTAGACCTAAAAATAAAATGAAGGAAGTTTTGGGGGCACAATGTCTGTTGTAAATGGTGGCAGCTTTACGCTGGAGTGTATTGGGACTGTAGTTATTGGGTAACACATCACCTAGTGGTTACCTTGTGAACTGACTTGCTCCAGCTTTATTTGTTTCAAACCAGACCTAGGAGAAAGTGTCCATGTTACCCCCTGGGGAAAGCAAAAGAGATCTGCACTTTCTGGGATGTGTTCAAAGATGTCATCTTCTACTACATTTCACGTTTCTTTCTTCTCCTCTTAGGTCTCCTTTAAGCTGCAGGAGTCTTCTGTGTCTCCTTCTCCTATATTACATCTTAACTGTCTCCTGAGTGACATACTCTCCAGAGGGCAGCGAGAAACAAAAGCTGTCTGCCTTCTCCTGATTTTCGTGTGCTTCAGAAATAATCAGGCTAAAAAAAAATTGCTAAATTCTGACGGTCTCAGAAATAAACTTGCTGTAGCAGCGCTTCATGAAAAGGATTTACCAAGCAACCAATAGTAGAGATGTGGAAAATTCTCAACCACATTCACATCAGTGTTTCAACTCTTTCCAACTTTAATGCTATTTCTCTGGTGTGTTTTTTTGTAATGACTATGCTTTTTACTTCATAGCTTATTTTATTAATTGCGCTCAAGATTTTTTCTGCTGTAATTTCTGTAACGGTGACTGCAAAAATTGATGTTATCATGTGAGCATGGAGTATTCAATCCGATCTCATACATTTAGATCTAAGATAAACCAGTAGATAAGGCCAAAAGCAAACCACACAAAAAGAGGAAACACAGGCCTATAATTATTCTCCAAAAACATAAATTAAGCAGAGCATGCAAATACATTACACAAATAAAGAGTTTAGAGCCATGTAGTCCTTAACAACGCCTCAAACGACCACTGGGAATTCATCAGAGAAAGATCGTTTCAGGTTTGTTGGTGCTCATTCCATTACAAAATCTTAAGCAAACAAGTTAGGTTTTTTTTTTGTTGGTGTTTCTGAAACTAAGCAGAGCACATCTACCTAATATACATTTATAAAAAGTGTGAAAGTTACGTCTACAAATAAACTTTAAAAGTTGTATTTAAAAATATTAATTTGGTTGAAAATGATCAAAATGACCTTCTTGTGAATCAAGAAAAACCGTGTGAAGGGAACATTTTTGCAGCCTCATTAAATGTATGCAGCTTTTTAAGCTGTTCAACTTGCAACCAATATAATGGTTTGTAAACTGCTATCTGTGAGATAATAGATGGAACAGCCAAAAGCCCAATGTGTCGGTTTAAGATGCCCTATCCCCATTTCTATATGAATCAGATGTTGATCATAAATTCATGTGCCTCTTTTCCATGTTTACAGGGGCATGGGAAGCATTCAACTGATAATGCTTCACTGAGTTTAAAATGTCAATTTAGTTCAACTGCGCATGAAAACAGGCTTTGTTGAGTTTCATTGCATTGATATTGTATATGCTTTTCAAGTAGCAGTTACAGGGAGGCAAATGGTGGCTGTAAATAAAAAACAATGTTTTTTGGCTTGTGATGTCTTTTACTAATAAAAAAAAAACAAAATTTTTTGTGTAAAACAAGAAAATTAGAAGACAACTTTAAAGTCCCACTCCAGTCATCTTTTGATCTTTCTGCAGAGCGGCAGGAGTTCATCAGAAATTCACCTCTAAGTTGTGGCATGGAGTAAGCCTGCGCTCATTTCCCATCATCCATCTGTTTACACTCTCTCCCGGTAGCTTACAGCCCCTCATACCCCCAACAACTGGCGCAACAAAAATGGCGAGTAATAATGGAGCTATCCAGCCATGCATATTTGAGCCAGATACCAGCATGGGCAAGGAAAACAAAAATGTACATGGATCTGTTTGTCTGCAAGTGGAACCATCAGAATGGAGCGCAGTAGGGAGTTTGTGGCCTGCGGCTTGTAGCATCTATATCACTGCTACAGCTTTTTAGTGGGATTTTCTTGTCTACTCCTGATTCATGATAAAAAAAAGAATACTCAGAAACACAATTTTTGGATTTATTTTCTTCATGTAGGTCCTCCATCTTCAGAAAAATGCTAGAACATGATAAAAAAAAAAAATTTAATCAGGAGTGTTAGGGTATGTCTCATGTCAGGGTATCTGAGCTTCAGAAAGAACCTTCATCAAGGAAACAAAAAAAAACAGTCTGTTGTAGATCTCAGTAAGAATTGTTGCATCTGACACATGATATCTGGGTTTTTACATTTTAAATCTAACCTGTTCCACATGTTGGACATCAACTTCTTGAGCACAGAGAGAGAAACGGCGCCTGTGACCCACTTTTTTTTTTTTTAGTTAGACTTGAACAAGTGAGTCCAATTCAGAGAGTCAGTCATGTAGAAATTTGACCTATAGCAAGATGGAAAAAATTAGATAAACCTGAGTGCACTTTTTGACTCTTTCACAGCTGGATCTTTTTGGTGGTGTTTGTGATATGACACGCTGTTGAAATCCTTCTTGAAATTGTTCATACATTTTGTGTAAAAAAGTTTGAAAGTGTTCTTTCAGATACAAAATTTGAAAAGCCTTGCTTTTACCAGCAGCCAGAGAAGAAAAGTGCCCACTCATGGTGAAGTGGAAATCCAAAGTAAATGATCCTTATTTTTTACTCCCAGACAGATCACTGAGGAGGTGGCAATGGCGGAGGGCTTGGACCACGAGGCTCATCAGTGTGATGATGAATGCAGAGTTGTGACAGCTCCTCAGCTCCTTCATCACTGACACCACAACTGCCTCCTCATCTCTGTAACAGCTATAAATACAAAACAACGCTCTGCCAGTGGCAGAAAGCATCTGCTCGGTGGAGCACAGAGTCAAATGCAGATGTGGCGGAGGCATCTGTTACCATGCCTCTATGAGGGAGCAAAAGTTTCCTACAGAGGGGGACATTTATTGTCAGTGTCTGTATCCCCTCTGATGTGTACAAACAGGAGTGTGAGCGATGACACCAAGCTGATGGACCCCACCACCACCACCACCACCACCACCCATCCTTTTCAGTTCAGCAGAAACAAAGAGATCTCACAGCACCAATCATCTAAGAGTCAGCTGGATCATCTGCAAGACTGCATTATTCACAGCTTGAAAAACACTTTGGTGTGAAGGTGGAGTTTGCTTAGAGATACTATGGCTGGAACTGTACCTGCAACTTGTCAATGAATGCCTCACCTCCTGCGTATTCTTTGTTCCTAAAGCAACATCAGGTGCAAAAAAAATTGCAATAATCAGAAAACAACAACAATATCTCCAGATCTGTTTCCAGTTGGTCCATTCCTGAGTGGAGCAGCAATGCATCACATTAATGCCGTTCTCAAACTGTGACATTGACGTATGGCTTTTTTCTGTAGAAAGCGTTGTAATATATTGTAACATTGTAATAAAGGTGTTTATGTATTTCCTTTGTGCTGTCTTATCACACCATTGCAGAGTTTGTTTGTGTGTCTGCCACAAAATGTAATTATTTTATTAAACAAAACCTGCTGCTCTTTCTAATGTTTTGTTACACTCGCTGACTTTGAGCAAAACACATTTCTGTTTTTCTTTCAGCTTTCTAACTAAAAACAGACAGTATTTTAGTCATTTCAGTTGTATCTTTTAGCTTTTAAAAAAGCTAAAACAGAGGTGATGTGGTCCACAGTGCTGACAGTAGCTTAAACCTTAGTCACATGTACGCGCACAGCGACTCCGTCCGAGGGCTCCTGGTTTTTAGGCTGTCCAGGCCGGTAGATTGTGGTAGAGAGGAGGGGCTGCATCTTGAAGGGAGGGCAGTGTCGGTGTGTTGCAGTTTCTTTTGAGTCTCATGTGGCCACCTTAAGGGACGTCATGAAAATGGAACGTCCAGTTGTTGACTGTGGTAAATGTATCTAGAAGTATATGTAAGTTTAACCTTAATCACAACTGCCTTTACAGGTGGATCAATTATCTATGGTGTGGGCGACAGCTCGTAGTACACATGTAAACAACATGTAAGTGTGAGAAAGTAGGTGAGACGCAGGTGTGTTGTAAGGATTTTTCCTTTTGTCTACCCCCACAAACCCAGCACACTGCACTAGGAGCCCGTAAGTGCTTTTCAAGTGAATTGATGCTCCTAGCACAGCTTTGCTGGTAGAAAGGATGAAATTTGACAATCAATGTAGTTTATTTGGGTACTTATGCATCACGTGCACACCCTGTGCGTGCAGCATTTGTGCACAGTCAGTAAGTAGTCAGTACTTGCGCTTAACTTACTTCAACCTGTAACCCACAGTATGCTCGTAGAAAAAAAAATGTGCATGAACATTTAAGATCCGAGATCTTAAAATGTCATGCAGGCCACCTGCATGCCTGCATGTTTGCCTATTGCCCGCAGACATCCCATATTCACTTGTAAGGCAGGTTGTGACGAAGGCATTGGTCTATGCTGTCCCTTCCTATTCTAAATGTGAGATCACTGAGGTTTTCTCATTTTGGTACAAGGTCTCTATCTCTTTGACTCGTTCTCTGATTTTATTGATTTCCCTGAGTGTTCTATTGGTGGTTGTCTGATTGTCCCAGTCCATAACCTCCCATCAGATCAATTATAGTACTTCTGAGAAGAACTGCAGGTAAGGTAATGTAAGGAATCCAGGAAAAACCAACACCTGTCAGAGGAACATAAAACTGGAAAGCAAAATGAACTTGACATGAGTGTGCGTACAAAACAGGAATGCTTGATATATTTACAAAGTTTATATAATATGACATAATATTAAACACACAACCCTGCCGAATGTCAAGATATTTTTTAAATTAGAAAATGGCCGTCTAATTTAAGGGGGCATCATTCATGTTAGGGTTAGTGGTGTGAAAGACTCACACACAGGCTGCAAGAATGATTTTAAAAAAAAAGTTTTCTTGATAATGAGAAAAAACTTTTTTGATGTTTTTTTTTTTTTTAATCCAGGTCCCGTTGCAAACCGACAGAATATTCTGAATTATTACACAGACTTAAACATGACAAAATAGAACTGTGGAAAAACTGGAACAAGGTGACACTTCAAAGTAAAAAAAAAAGTCATATTTAAGGAACATGGCATAAACATAAAGTACAATGCAATGGTAGATTATGGTTTCTAATACTCACCATTATATCAGGTTTAAGTTTATGACAGTTTATTAATTAGAGTCTATTATAAAACTTGTTATAATCCACCATAAGTGGCAGACAGTCTCTAAATCAGGGATATGCTGCCAGGGCCACATTACTGTGCGTTGTCCAACATACCATGCTCTGACACACCTGAACCAGCCATGAGTAGGGCTTGGACACCTGCTTCATGCAGACACTGCGGCATTCGAGGCCTGGAGTTGTCTGTGCCTGCTCTAAGAGTTCTCCTGTGAAAACAAGACTTCTAAACTGGAATTAAAAACATTTTTAATAACAAAGATAACTGAGAGTGGAACATTGGGAAATGATAAATTCATTTTCAGCATAACTGACATTTGAAATCTAAAGTTTGAGTTGAAAGATGTTGTGTATCGCACTCTTATGAGGGTGACAAATAATGTGATGCCTCTTTTTGTTTTACTGTGGGACGCTTTTTCTGTTTGTTTAAACCAGACGTCTAGCATTTTAAAGCCAGGAAGGAGAGCTACGGAATTTTCAAAGTACACATAAAAATTAAGTCTTTTTCTTAGCTGCATTTACTGTAAACTCATTTTATTTTAATTTAAATCCTAGTTACACATAAACAAACCTTCAGAATGATAGATATGTTTGACAAAAACTTTAATGACTTTCACCCGGGATAAATTTTTCATTGACGCCTTACTAATTTAAATAAATTAACATTAACATGACACCAGAGCAATGACTTTAAATTAAAAAGATTGATAGTAAAATATTGCCTGTATAAACAAATCTGCAAATATACTTTTTTTTGTGATAGGTCTCAAGAGGAGCAGAGGTGTGGAGGAGTCTTCTGGAAAGTTGAAATCCCAGGAGACAATGATGCTTCTCATGGGGGTTGAATGGTCTGTGGAGCATGAAGATTGCTTTGATGTTTGTCAATTTTCTGTTAGTGTGCATTCTTCCACTTACATCCGTAAATGCAAGGCTCTTAATGTGCCTCATGGCGGGTTCATAGCTGAGCAATGGTCCTTAATTCCACTGGCTTGCTGAAGGGTTCATTCTGTGGCTTTTCCAACTGTCACAATGTGTTTACCAACATCAACCTCGTTAGCTGAAAAAAATTACAAAAATACTTAAATAGTTAATAACACCAAAAATGCCATTTTTGTTAGTGGGTTTTTAAAGAGCTCTAAGTATAAATTGAGAAGTCCTCTAAATCATAAATGGTTACTTTTTTTGTAACAAAATAAATGGCTAAAAATTAATTGTTGCCGTTGCATTCCAAGAGATAACAGTTGGTGCTGGAAAAAATTTACCATAAAGTTACTAAAACTATAGTTTTATTTTGCATGTTTATACTGCATTTCATGGACAAATTTGGCCCTGTTTTGGAAGAAAAAAATATTGAATGTTGTGTTTGCCATCCTTCTGTGTGGTCTGGGTCATAACAAAAGAATACTAATAAAACTTTCACACAAATCCACAAAGCAAGCTGTTAACGTCAGTTCTAAGCTTCCAAACTGGAGTAGCCCTCCAAGCTTTCCTTAAACGGCCTCATGTTGCATCAACTCTAATTGGGTTAAAATGATGTCATTTATTTCTAGTTTCTGGAGGGAGACACTGATTGTTGTGAGGCTCATCACACAAATGCCACTGCATGAGCTATGGCCCCATTTAATGTTACAAGTGGCTCATGCAAGAGTTGGCTGGAGAACTGCTCCTCTGGGTTTGCACCCACAGGAGAAAACAACAAAATAAAAACACATTTATTTTTATTATGCACTTCAGTTTCTTTCTTTAGGTGCTAAAGGAACATTTAGATTGGTTATCATTCTTTGGAAGTGAAATTATGATGAGAAAAAACAATGTCAACCTGGAGAGGAGACCTCAGGAAAATTTCATGGTTTTGAAAAAATCGACTGAAAATTGATGCATTGCCAGGGCATAAAGAATCTTTAATATATAAATGAAACAATAAAAATATTTTGGATTTATTGAGAAGATGTCACACACTTTAGAGAAAATATTATTGTACTACTATATATATACATATAAGTCTAAAAAGAAAAAAAAAACATTAAAAACTCAAATCTCAGTCAAAGTGCTGCATTATCTTATTAAATCCACCTTTTATACCATGTCAACCAAACAGTTAGACTTAGAGATCTCAAATCCACATAAGATTAGGAGGATGTGATTCATGCCGTCATCTGCTGCAGACTGGATCATCTCTTCAGACACTTTTACCCAGAACCAAGAGAACATCTTTCCAGTGGTGTCCGAGTGAGGACACCACAGGAGGGATTTTGGTGTCAGACAAATCATTTTTACATCTTGAGGTCCACAAACCCATCAGTGCAAAAACAGGGTGCCATAAAAACCAGTCAATAAAATTTGAACTAAGAAAAAAAAAGCAATTCAATTTTGACAATGGGATAAAGAAAGTGTTTTACAAAGAATTCTAACTTTAAAAAAAACATTCTAATCACTAAGACAGGTTTTCCCAAACAAAATTTTATTTTGCTATTAAAAAAAACTTCTGGTTTCTTCTGTTGTTTAATTTTTAACATTTATTTTAATTTATGGAAATTACTTTTGTTTTTCAAAATGTTTTTTTCGTTTTTACAGAAACCAGAAGAGGTGGGTACTATGGGACATCGCTGATTGGATGTTAATGTTTGTCCATCATTTCAACCAAAGGTTATTTGGCATGAAACTGGATATGCTCCGTACTAATCATAAAACTTTTATTAGTTTGCAGACGTTTAAGATGCATTTAAGAAACACTCAAACATTAAAAATGAAATGCCATCACCCAGTGGACAATTCATGATGGAATGACGTTTCAACATCAAAGCTCAACATCAAACTGTGGTCATAACAAGTTTGAATGTGCAAATGAAAAACTGCAATATCAATTTGACATGTTGATTTTTACCACTTTTTGATGTCAAGTGAATTTTTAATTTGGATCAATAAATATATACAACTAATAACAGAGGGATAAAACATGTAATACATGGTTTATTGGAAAATATGTACTCAAAAAAATCATTTATACATTTATACATCATGCAATTTTGAAAAGTATGTCCATCTAAATCAAATATGTTAATTTAACAACAAACATTTGTGTCTTGAGATCTGAATGCAGTTTGTGTTGATGCAACTGAATTTATAAATGTTGCTGTAACATGATTGCAGCAGATGACCTGATCCTGAATTTCAGGAAATGGTGGCGAAAGACCCAAAATGCAGGAGACCAGGCAGAAACGGATATTTATTCAAAACTGAAACATGACTAAACCATGGAGACCAAAACCAATAGCAAGGAAGAGTAGATGACTGAAAACCAGACACTTAAATACACTAAGGTTGATTAAAAAAAGGAGGACAGCTGTGGATGATTAACCTGAAACTGCTGTGACTGACAACTTAGAACAAAAATAACAAAACTCAAACTAAACCACAGAATCCACACAAGTCTGCTCTAAAAACAATTGGTTTTAGTAATCTTGATGTTATTTGTGGTTTATTAATTTTCATGACAGGGTTTTTTCTTTGAAAAAAGTGATGCAAATAAAGGCAAATGTAAAAATCTCAGAACTGGTGATTCTCTCAAAGTGGGATCTAATCGTTTCAAAGGACCTGTGGACCCGCCCTGCTCCCAGCATTGTGATCAAAAGATTATAAGCATTTGCATTCAAGTTGACTTAGTGTTATTTCAGCCTGGTTTGTATTTTCTCTAGACACCAGATGCAGTTTAACTGGATGTATGTTTAAATTACTGAATATCAATTATTTTATGAATGTTTTTTCACATGAACAAAAAATACTTTTGAAACTTACACCGTTTCTGATTTTTAAATCTACTTGGTTTTGCTGGGTTATTTACATTTTTATTTTGTCGAGTAACATATAAAATTAAGTTACAACTAACATTAAAATCCAAGTTGAGATAACTCAATAAGATTATGGCAGATTATAGCTTTGTTGCCATAACTTCTGCAAATCTAGTTAAACGGCACCTTGATCACTATTTTACAGCAACATTTATAAATTGTGTTTTCACCAACATTAATGCATTCAGATATCCTGAAAAAATGTTTCTTGCTATAGTAACACATTTGATTTAGATGAAAATGCTTTCCAAAATGTTCTTATGTTCACCCAACAAATAATTTTTTTGACTATGTATTATAATAAACCATTTATTGTATGTTTTATACCCCCATTATTTGTTTTATTGCATTTCTTGGTACAAATTAAAAATTCACATGACATCAAAAAGGGGTAAATATGATGATGTCAAACTGATAAAGTTTTGACGTCAGATTGATTTGCACATTCAACTTGTTTTTTTTACCCCAATTTGATGTCGAGCTTTGATGTTGATTTGGCGTCATTTCAACATCAATTGTTAACTGGGTATTTCTAGACTCACCTGCTGGGACATGCAGCAGCGTTGAATTATAGGCTCCATTCTAATTCAGTTTGAAATGAAAAGAAAACATCAAATATCATTTTAAGCCCCATGCTGAGATTTAATTAAGTCTAAATTAATTTAATTACACCTAAATCCTTCAGAAACAGAAGAAGTGGTAGTCAATTTGATATTAAACTTTTTTCAATTTTGACGACACGCCGACATCAAGGTGCCGACTGGGCATCTAATCAGCAATGTTCCATAGTACCTACTGTACCTTTTTCTGATTCTTATTGTGTTTCGCTTTTGACGTTTATTTTTCTTTCAAGAAATTAACCTTGCTTTCTAAAACATTAGATTTTGCTTCCTTAAATTTTTTTTATTGTGTTTTGGTTTCTGAAATGTTGTTTGGATTCATGAAATGTAATGTTGCTGTTTTCTTTTATATATATATATATATATATATATATATATATATATATATATATATATATATATATAACATAAAGAAAAAGACATAAGACAAAGAAAAAGAAAGAAAAAGAATAAGAAAAAGATATAAGACATAAAAAAAAAGGTCCTAAAGTGCTAACTCTTTCTTTCATGTCTTTACTTTTCTCTGTCTTGCAGGGGCCACACTTGGCTGCAGTTCTTCGGCAGTCGAGATCTATTCCACCTCTGCAAACTGGCTTTGGTCCAGATCCCATAATCATGCCCAGCAAAGATTAAAGCCCTCGCACAAAGCAAACAAATCATATTTTGGAGACAAGCATACGTATGGATTCCCTGATCTGAGTGCGCCCTTGTTATCTAGAAAAGGGTGCAAACATGTTTATTAGTCGCCTGTAACACTTAGCAGCTTAAAACAAGGTACTTCTTACCATCTTAAGCTTCATTTTTTTTACAGTTTAGTTCTTATTAAATAATGCATCTGGCTTTCACCTTTATTTTTTTCATCTTGCCAAGTCTGAAGAGCAATATTATATAAATAGCACACCAGATATTGACCTTCAAGAGTTTCCGGTAATGTTTGCAAGTGAGCAACACTAATAAACAGACAATTTAAAGTGGACAACCAATTTTAGAATGATTTAGCAATATGTCTTAAGACTATGCTGTCAATCGATTAAAACAAATAATCAGATTAATCACACTTTTGGATTGTGATTAAACACAATTAATCACGTTTTACTAGTTAAATGCTAAACGATAACATACGGCTTTTGAACAAAAGAAATCAGAGAGAACATTTTTGTATCATTTTTATTGTCTGAAATGTTTTATTTTGTAAAGTGTCCAATCAGAAGTTTAATTTGTGTGCAGAAAACACATCAACATTAAGATAAGCACAACTATAAAGATTTTTATGTCTGCAGTATTACTCCAAGAAAACAAAGATGCTGACATACAACCATAAAAAATAAACATTGTGTTTCTGCACTTTAAATGGTCTATGTGAATACTGAAATCTGATTGGCTGCTGTGTATTCAAGCGCACAAAAAGAAGTTCCGGTCACATATCCCAAATGTTCTATGTCACTGCTTCTTTGAAACAAACTTTTTGGTTCATCTTCAGAGATGAACTTTCTCTCTGATCTCATGCTTTCCTGAACCTATCGTGACGATCAACATATATGATGCTTGGCTGAGTTACCGTGACAACGGGTCGCACCACCAAACAAAAAGTCCTCTTTTTGTGAGAAAGCGGTCTATTCCAAAAAATAACAAGAATAAAGTACTAAAAATTTAATGAATATTTATTTCATGGTATGAGTGGGATTGTGGGACAAATTGTGTATTTTTAGAAATTGATGCACGCCGCATGGCGTGTAATTAATCTACATTTATTTGTAAGTTAATTGCGTGCGTTAATGAGTTACCTTTGACAGCCCTACTTAAGACATTGCCAAAGAGCGCCAAAGGTCTGAGGCTTCAGACTGACTTCAAAGATACGATCTCTAGGAAGTGGAAAAAACTCACTTCAAACTCCTGCGACATCATCAACATCCAGGTGAGGAACATCCTGCTAAAATAGTACCTCCAGAGCAGCATTTTGTCTAGTGGACAACAGTCATTCAAAGCGATTTCAAACAAGGATCCCTGCAGATTGTTTTTGTTTAAAGGGTCCCTCTTTTTTTCTGATTGCTTCAGGCCTTTAGCCAACATGTGCATAGTTATGTGCTGTGACTATGTCACAAACTGGGGGAGAGAGAGTCGATAAGGAATTTCTGGAAAGCTCTGGGTGGGAGGAAAATTCTTAGTGTCACTTGTTGCAGTAAGGCTGCCCCCTTCAGCCTTCAGGCAGATCTGCTCAAGCTTGTCCACTAAACTAAATAAAGGGAAAAAAAACACCTTGGAGTGTGTCAGAGGTGAAGAAATAGCATCCAGAAGCAAAAAACGAACCCCACCCCCGATCTCTGCAGCCTGTCCTCATCTCACCGACCAACTGTCAGGACTTGGGGAAATAATCAACCCAAGCTCCACACACATATCCAGACAGGCCAACCGAGTATTGTAGACCTGCACTCACACACTGCCCTGTTCCTCTGTCCACAGCAGGTTCAGCATTAATTACTCTTGTCATAAGCTGAGTCAGGGGGACGCATTTCCCACTTGAACAGTACAGGAAGCCCCACTAAATCCCACCCTGACAGTTGTTTTTGGACAGTTTTTTAAAAGGCAGTTGGTTTTACACATGCAGTAAAACCTTCCCAGCCTGTCAGGTTTAATGAAAATGTTTTCAGAGTGCTCAGACTGGCCATCATGCAGCGTCCGTCTGCCTTCTGGAGGTTTGTAATGTCATTGAAAAAGCAGCAATTAAGTGTACAGGAGCTACAAGAGGTCAGCAAAGTGATTGGAGCAGAGACAGAGTGGTAGCTATTGTTCATAATAAGGTAAAATATGTGAGATGTTTTGAAATCCGAGCATTTTTAAAGACACGTTTGGACTCAGAAAAGTTCCAATTATGGTAAAGCTGGACAGAATATTTAGCAGTTTGTGCGCTGGACTAAAGCTCAGAAAAATCTTTATTCTGAATTAGTGAAGGGTTTTTTTTCGAAGTCTTATCTTGATCTCAATTCCCCACTGTGTTAAAAAAAGGAAACTCTGGAAGAATCTGATTCAATTACATTTAATACCATTGCTGGGTTTCTTCGAGTAGCATCGCTTGAAAGCCTTTTCATGTGAATTCTCAATTAAGCTCTGCAAACTTTCTCTCCGTTGGCTTCAAACCTTTTTCAACAATAAGGTGACTTACTTGTAGTCTTGTATTTTGGAAAAGATAAATTAAATAAAAATAAAACTGCAGATAATGAGAGTTAAATATGCTTTTTTTTTTTTTACAAAAATTGAAGATTTTCCTTTAAATCGGCGTACCAGTTGACTAAGAAAAGTGGAAGACAGGTGGATGTTTTGATGAGCTTCACATATGTTTTAATAATGTGCTCCAATACTTAAAATGCTGTATCTAAATGGGGAGAAAAATAATATTATTAAGCAGTTGTTATCCTACGTGAATCGAAATATGTGATAATATGTGCAGCCTCTGCAGGAGAACAGCTCATTGTATTCTAAAGTAGATAGAGTCTCCTCCCCAGCAATGTCCAAAACATATTTGTGGATGAAAAACAAAAGCAGGAACAGGTAGAATAAACTAATTAACAATTCATTGTGTTTTCACAGAACAGACTGTCCACCTTACTGCTGCTTTGTTTCCTCTTAGCAACTCTGTTTGTCAGACAGTTCTCTACAAAGGAAGCACGGGTAATGTAAAATGTGGATAGTATTTCCCTTTGTCAGCTTGATGCTCGCCTCCACCGCTGCACACTCTGGGATGCCCTAAACTGCCTCTGGGTGAGGAAGAGGGGGATGCCTGAGGGTGGATATCCTCAGGCTTCCTCGGTGTGTGTGGGGGGTTTGCTTTCTAGCAAACACACCCTGACATGACAACACAAGCCTGGTCACTCCTGCATAAATGCGAATGTCTGACGTGCACAGATTTGAAATATGCGTGCCTGTTTATGCATAAATGCGTGGAAATGGCATGTGCAGGTGAGTAACGAACACGCGGAAATGTGTAGATCTGCATAGATGGGAAATTTTTGCACACAACAGGGGTGTGTTTTGTTTGTATTTGTAAGGAGTGTGTGTGTGTGTGTTTAAATAGGACAGTGATGGTGAGAAACCTCGAGCAAACTTTGTAGTCTATTTTCTTGTCGTACTTTCTTAAAGTCCTCATCAAAGCCCCAAACAAATCATACAACTATCTTCACAACAGCTCACATACTACCTGACCAGAATGGCAGAAGGTCATATCAAAGGCAATGATCAGGTGATCAGAAAAACAATAATAATAATAAAAATAAATTAACCAAATATGTACAACTTTTTTCCCTTATTTTTCCCCAAATGCATCACCAAAATATTGTACATTTTCAGCTTCAGAGGAATATTGTTCAGTTTATTACAGTGTTTTTTTTTTTTATCTTTCTGGCTGACAAACTAAACCTGTTTTGAAAAAAATGTAAAAAATGGGAAATGTTTTCTGGAATGGTAGATTTCTAAAAAGACACCAGACATATGAAGTCACAGGTAACATTATTACATATGCTTAGTATTTGGGGCACCGCCACTGAGAATGTGCCCGATATGCCTTTTAGCTGGAAGCTCTCTGCGTGAGAGAAGGTTTAGTTCTTAAAATCTGAACTGTAGAGCAATATCTGCAGAGTCTTATTTTGTCAATTCACAGCATATGTTTTGCTTGAAAATACACATTAGAGCTTAAGATTTTCAATTTTATTTTTAAAGAAAATGATAAAAGCCTCCTGCAGAAAAACTTCTGCAAAACAATCTTTTTCAGTGAGGCCTTTGTTTTCCTAATTTTGCTTAAGTTTAATGAATCTAAGACCCAGGTCAGTAAGAGATAAATGGACAGATACATTTCTTCTTGCAAGACTCTGTTTTATATTCAAGGATTTTCTTGCATACTGTCAAATATACTGTCCTATACCATCATAGCAAGTGAATTATTTCACAAATTCTGTTCTTGCTTGAGCATCTTTAGCATTAAAAACATCCTGCTCACGTATCAGTTCATTTTTTTTCTTGACCTGCTAAATTCTTACAGCGTATCACATTGTCAGTCCCACTTCTTTACTTTTTAGAAATCTTTTCACTTTTTCTTGAAATAATTCTGAAGTATGTATGATATTATTCATTTGTTCATTCATTCGTTCATTTACTGAGCCAGAAATTCATTCAGTTTTGCTTTTTAATCATTATGCATTTGACTCAACATGGGCTCATCAGTTCTCCAAGTTACAGTATATTAATCCTGTGTCTAAAACTTTAAAAGGTATGGTGTTTGGGGATGCTTTCTGGCAGAAAAAATTACAAACAAGCCAAATGAATATGCATGGACAACAACTATTCCACTTTTAACATTTTTTTACACTTTTAGGCAATTGCAGCCATCAAACAATTTCTGTTACTGCCAGACAGACTTCTGCATCTGTCTTCAGATATTTTGGTTCACTGCTACTGGGCAAACAGTTTTGGCTGTCTCAGGTTTAAAGAGTTTCTTCTGCAGACAGCAGCTTTCTGAAATTAGGGAGCAGAAGTCACTGCAGAATGCCTTGATAGTATTTAGATTTTATTTAAGCAACATATTCAAGATATCCAGTAACAGATACAGCAAAGCAGCTCCAGAACAAACCAAAAACGAATAACTAAAATAAATTATCATACACAATTTTTATAATAAACACTGTAGTAGATAGTTGGGCAGCAGTATTTGTTTTTTTACAAATATGTACTTTTTTGTGTCATTTTTTATTATTATATAACAACCCCCCCACCCCCGTACAAAAATGTTATAACAAAGTTTTTTGTATGCACCCGTCCTCAAACTAAATGCATTAAAACTTTATCTGCAAGTTTCCTCATATTTAATTTAAGTAAACATTGCCATCGTGTGGCCGTAATGAGTACTGCATGTAAAGGAAATGTCTAGGAACCATTGCTGGAGGGTTTGTGTTCTCATCGGAAACTTATATTTGATGAACGTGACTTCTGTCCGGTCGTTTTTAGCGTCCCCTGAGTGTTATCGCTTATCAAACTAACTGTAACATCTAAATATATATATTTAAACCTTTTTATGTTCCTAGCCGTCACGTCACTGACGGTCGACGTGTTTGCTTTTAGTTTTAGCGGCAGACGCTGTTCTGGAGTGAAAAGCGTTTGAGTCATATCCGAGGAAACGTGAAAACACTAAACCAATCCATTGCAGTTTTCACTTGTGTTCATGCGCGATTCTTCTACAACGCAGCTCACGACTATTGTAACACCGGATAGATTTTTTCTGTTGCTCGTTTGCCTTCGGATCAACCAGAATGAATAAAGAGTCGAGATTGAAAGCGACCATCAACCAGAGGCTGACGGAACTGGGGGAAAGGGAAAGGCAAGTCTCTGCTGTTGTGTGTTAAGATTGTGAATTGTGTTCGTCTGCTCAGCCTTTGTTCTGTTGCGCAGACTGAAGGAGTTACTGAGAGCCAAGCTGACTGAATGTGGATGGAAGGACCAGATGAAGGCTCACTGCAAAGGTCATTATGAAACAAAGAAATGATCTATAGATCTGGAGTGCTTTTCAAGGAACTTTAGAACACAAAATAAATAGAATTTTCATTTAAAGTGGTAAAACTCTTTTTAAATGTTGAATTAATATTGTTGTTCTTGATACTTTATATTCATAGGAAAACAGAGAATTATGATTTGAGACTAAATAACACACAAATTATGAAAACAAAATCCCACTTTTATTGGCCTTTATTTTCTTAAATCTTCTCACATATTTAGTTTAATTCATTCATATTTTAATTGAAATTATTACATAGAACAAAGCTAAAATGCTAACTGGTGGTTGTGCTCAAACTGTAAGGAGAGGAGAGGCTGCTGACACATTTCAAGGAGGAGTTTCTGAAATGTTTAGGAACTAGGGATGCAAAAACTCACTTTCGCACAATTCGGTTCAAATCCCTGAATTTTGGGTCGCGGTTTTGGTTCAAAATACGATTTGTGTATTACAAAACTAAAAACGTGTAAGAAGAACCATCTTTCAGTTGGCTTATACTAAAACTGGTTCAATGCAATTAAAAATCACATAATAAAACCTTTTTTTTAGCACAATTGTTTGATATTTTCAACAAAAACGTACTGGTATGCAGAAGGGGTGCAGCAATTCAATTTTTTCATTGTTTGGTTCAATGGTGTAACAAGCGATTCATCTTAAACTGAGGATTGTGGCACTTCTTTTACAAGCATTTCACAAGTTCTTAATGTCCTTATTTTAGTCCATTAGACTTGACTTGATTCATATATTTTCATCAGATCCAAATCTTATTTCTACCTAGACAGACTTTGCTTTTTTTTGTTTTTTTTGTTTTAGTAGCATATACTAAGACATTAAGACAGCTTTGTAAATCGCTGGCAACTTTTACAAGCTTTATTACTAGAAGCAAAAATGTGAATGTAAACAATTTACATCCACTCATAATTATTATGACCGGCCAGACATGCCAGTTGTTTGAGAGTTATCCTGGAGTCATTGACACATAAGTGATGTGAAAGAAATAAAACACTCATTCATGGAATTTTTCCCTCAATATTTTATATTTAACTATTTACAAACTATTGTAGCCAGGTGAAGTACTGGTTTAAAAACATACATGTTTCAGAAGGTTAGTTGTTATGTACAATAAACACTGGGTGCTTTTTCTGATCCAGGTGTTTGAAAAGCACAGCTGTAATTGTTAAAATAAATGAAATTTAGTTTTAATAAAAGCAAAACTTGAAAAACGTTTGTTTGTTTTTGTTGTAATCTTGTAATTATGCATTACAAATAAAGTATTGTCATTGTTGTTTGAACAATTGAGATTAACTTCTTAAAAAAAGCAAAATTTCAGCTGGCTTGCACCTTAAATAATGATCACATAATCATTGGGGCGGCAGTAGGGTGGTCGACTTCTGATCGGTAGTTTGCAGGTTCGATTCCCGCCTTTCCTGCCAAAGTGATGGGCAAGACACTGAACCTCAAACTGCCTCTTATGGAAGGTTGGCGCCAGTGTTCAGCATCAGTGTGTGAATGTGACTGTAAAGCGCTTTGGGCCTTCAAGGAAGGTAGAAAAGCGCTGTACAAGTACACGCCATTTACCATTTTACATTCACATGCACATATTTGCTTGCAGAGGTCATCAGAGAAAAGGGTTTGGAGCATGTCACAGTGGAGGACCTGGTTGTTGAGATCACGCCTAAAGGAAGAGGTAACAGATTTAAACTATGAACATTTTCCTGACACACACTTTAAGAAAGGCACAAAACCCCCGCGCAAAAGTCTCAGTTAGCACACGGTTAAACAAATTACAGCTTTTTGCGCATCCTTTTGTCAGGTGTGGCCATGCCCCCCCCTTTGTATTTGCCACTGTTTTTATTCACTAGAAGCTGGGACTGCATGATTCACAGACTGAGAAGTTCCCTTTCTTGATAATCACTGGGATGTAGTGACGAATCGTAGTTTTATGTAACTTTGGGTTTGTAAAAGTGTTCCCAGTGGTCTTTTAATTGCGATTATGCTGTTTTTAGCCAAAAGCAAAAACAAACCTGCGTCTTTTTCTAACACTGTTTCTGCAGAGCGGCAGGAGTTCATTAGAAATTTACCTCTGAGTTGTGGGCAGGACCGTTGGCACTGAGCAATCCTGCCCCCATTCCCATCTCCATTTCTGAGAGCTTTGAGCAGAGAGCTCGTGGCCTGCCCAGTGTAGTTTCTACATCACAATTGCAATCTTTTTTCTAACATAATTTTTTTTAGTCTGTTCCTGATTCACAACAATTTGAATAAAGAAATACTCAGAAATGCAAATTGTATCTTCATTTTCTTTGTATATGTTCTCCATCCACAGAAAAATGCCACAAGAACATGTTAAAAACACAATTTTCATGAATGTGTGTCTTTTAGCACTTGCAGAGACTAAAAGAATAGCCTCCATGAATGAGACTTCATGTAACATCTTGCCTCTAAAGAGTCAAACTTTCTTGCAGTCTTTTGAGGTTGTTTTCAGTGGTTTATAAAAGGTTTTGTGGTTTCTTAATTTCCGTTCACTTTTTACACCTTGAAATTTCCAGAGATCCTAAGTTATGAATGATTCAGCATAAAGAAACCAAATGACGGAGTTACGCATTTAAAAAAAAAACAAAAAAAAAAACGCCAACGTCCAATAAAACCTTTTGAATCCTTCAGGAGGCTCAGATGTCTGTTGCTCAACTTATACCAGATTCCGAGAAGGCCTGTTTGCAAAGTGTCAGGTGTGATGGTGGATTTATTTCACTAACTCTCCACATGTCTGTCCTCCTACAGCTTTAGTGCCAGACAGCGTCAAGAAGGAGCTGCTTCAAAGAATAAGAGCTTTCTTGGCTCAGCATGCTGCATAATTTGGACCCTTCATCAGAACCTTTGCCAGAAGTGTTGTGATCCACATTTGCAGGTGTTTGTAAGCGCTCTACTTGGACTTTCAAACACTTTAGTTTGATTATTGTTTATTTTCAGCGACTGTGACAGACGTTGCTTGTTTTAAAGAGTTCATGTGCTACATTTCCTGGTGTTAGTGCAGGACTAGTCTTGCCTTGCATATGAGAGATGGTGCAGGAATAACATCTTGCAGGGTATCCTGCTGGACGTCTCATCAAGTCCTGGGCTGCAGAACCTTGTTTTTGTTTGTTTTTTTCTGCAGTGCATTGAAATGCTGCAAGATGCATGCTAACCTTTACACCTGTTTGTAGTTTTCTTGCTGAGGTTGATTGTTTGAATAAAGACTTTTACAATCCTGAATTTGCTTCTGTGAGTTTAATTATTGTATTTAGTGTAATGTTGTCAAGTGTCTGCCCATTGCACTAGAACTAGTGAGCCATTGTACTGAAGAAGCCCATTTGAAACTTTGCAGAAAAAGTTGACTTTAGCTTTATATTCAAATTAATTTTGTTTACATTTACAATGAAGAGCATTTTGGGATTCTCCCAATTCATTTTTGCTGGTCTGAATGTTTGGAAACATTCGATTTTTAGGTAGATCATAAACCACATGATTTACTTAAAGAAAACATAGACACCAGGCTCTGACTGCATTTACCACGCTTTTCAAGAATCAGCTCTTGACAAGATCCTACAAATGTTTAATCCTATGTTTGGAGAAAGTTCCACTCCTGTGGAGGGTGTCCTGTATGGTTGGGATTTGAAATCACCAACGCACTGAGAGCTAACCACGGCAGACCTGTTGTCTTAACTTCTCATCCGGTGATGAAGACCAAAGAGAGAATTGTCCTCAAATGCTTACACTTTCAGGTAAACTCAGTGCTGGGACTCCTCCAGGCTTCAGTCCTTCAAACCTCTTGATACTGGTTGCTTGTACAGTCTCCTTTGCTGCTGTTTGTTCTGGGAAAACAGACAGAAAGAGACAACCTGCTTAGTAAGAGAAGCAGATCAGTCTGTTATGTCGGTGAGACAAGCTGCATCCTTCTCTCCTCTATATGCTCTCTGCTTTCCCTACCTTCAGTATTTCTTTCACAAGACTGACTAAATTAATATATATATTTTTTTAATTCATCAATAATTCATTCAGTGAATACATTAACAAGTCAGAAGAAAATGGTTCAATTATAAACTGATACCATGAAAGCTTGAAAGACAGTATGAACCTACAAAGTGAAAACATTTCTTCACAAGCAGGAAAGACTTTTAACACATACACACCATGAACCCCAACACAATGAATGCTTCTTATAGTAACAAGACATTTTTGTACTTTTGTTTAGTTCTGTAGCCAGTCTGGCTGAGAAATCACAGTTCTGTTGAGCCAAGTATTATTTTGGATCTCAGGAGTGAAGACTTGATAAGCTTCTTTACAAATTAAATGAGCTCTGTCAGTCAACATCTCACCTACTGTAGCCAGAAACCATCAATGAACCAGACACGCTTTTAACTCACTTGTGTCCTCTTAAGTCCTTTGAATAGAAGATAACTCTTCAAGGAGCTTGGATTTAGAGCTCTGATCGAGTTCTGCTAAATGTAACCAGGGATCTCCTTATGGCTCAAAAGGTAAACCTTTGTTTTTTGCCTGTTCCGTTTAGTAACATTAAAAAGCACAGTATAAGCTTTATTTGTATGCTGATGGTGCTGCCTGTTTTCCAGCTTTTTGTGTCCTTCTTACTGCTGATTCTCTGGATCAAGTGTGTTCAATTAGTAGAGATTCGATTATTAGAATGAGGAGACACCCAAAGAGTCTGCCAATCAGCAGAAAGCAGAGCAGCAAGACCACGGTTGGGCAGCCCTGAGTTAAGCTAAATCAGAAGGTGTCCCAGAGTTAACTAGAAAAGTTAGCTAGACTTTGAGAATCATTTAAAGAATCATTTAAAGAATTAGATGACTTATGATTTTCTCATACTAAACTCAGATGAAAAATCGTGTTATTTTTGCATCTCATTACTCACTCAGGAACAATATAATCACACAGCATAGTTTGGCTTTGAGTCCAAATATAAAATAACTTCAGAGTACTTTTTGACAAATACTTGAATTTTAACATACATTACTAAAACAGGACTTTTTCACCTCCATCCTGGAGAGCTAAATTAGTTCATGCGTCTGTTCCATTGAGATTAGAGTGCTGTAATTCCAGAGTTGCCTTTCATCTGCTTCGTTGTTGTCATTTCAAATAATATAATCTCTCTTAAGATGGATGTTCAAATGTTTTTGTGTTCGTCACAGACCTCAGTTGGTCATGCTAGATGGTCGCCCTTACTAATTGCTGCTCTTCTTACTCAGTACCATCACTTAAATACCTGCTTAATATGAACAAAGACAAAGAAAACCCTTCATTATCACCATTATACAATAAGGACAAGTAGGCCTTTTAGGAATGATCAGGACTGAATTGGACCTGTATAACAATTCAAGTATATTCAAGTGCCAGTCTGTCGCAGGGCCAACTAGGCACAACTAAGATATACCAATTAACCTATGAAAAATGTTTTTGCATTGTGGGAGGAAGGCGGAAAAAAACCACACATGAATGAATCGAACATGCAAACTCCAAACAGAAAGGTCCCAGCCAGAGTTTGAACTAGGGCCTTCTTGCTGTGAAGAGTGCCAACCAATACACCACCATGCAGTCCCTTCTAAAACACTGAATGCATTTAAATGCACAGCTATGTTCAGTTTTTGAAAAAAAGCCTGTACCTTGAAAAGGACACTGGCTTGTAAATAATAATAATAATAATAATTCATAGATTCAGAAGAAGCAGATGTTGTGGATAAAACTGTTGATATAGGAATAATCTAGCCTTAAGACTATTCATTATGTCCATCAGAAGAGTCCCATAATGTTTCACAGTTTATTACTCTCTCAAAAGTGATCTCAAAAGTGGTAATTTTTCCTGCCAAGAAAAGAGCTGTTGATAGAAATGGTTGTGCCACACCTGACAGTTTTGGCCACTGACCATGTATTATTGCAAATGTTGTCAGTAACATGTAAACAGGAATATTCTTGTATCTGCAACACATGTGAGGAGTCACTGATGACAGACATTTAGTTCTGTGAGGAAACAGTTCGGAGCTCCGATAAGAGGCAAGAATCATCAAAGCCAACAACTTTGCGTCTGTACTTTCACTAAGCATGCCAGAAGAAAAAAATCAGTCACATACTTATTTCAGTTTTTTTTTGTCTGTCCAGGTGAGATGGAGTTGGCGCCCTCACACTGGCATTGGTTCAAAAGCCAACAACAACAAGCCAGGTGCTGCTAAACTAACATCTTTAACAACAGTCCAAGGTGTCTGAACAGCATCCAAGAACCAACGTGATGAAATTGGCACTAGTTTGGGAATGTTTGTGTTTCGTTTATGCACTAGCTCTTGGATTTGTACAGTTACACACTCAGTGTATGAGTAATGATAGGCTAAGCAACCCTGATCCCAAAAAACTCTGTAGAGCTCACAATGGGCAGCACGATAGGGCATATAGAGCGTTCTTGTCACCTGCGCACAACACAGTGACTGTTTTCTTAGCCGATGGACGTCCTGTAAAATCAGCGTAGGTGACAACATGCTGGCAAACTCCTCTGTGGAGCCCAGATGTACTGTGATGTTTTGCAGCCAAGCACACATATGCTGCTCTACTGATCTACAGCAATCCTCATATTATCAACACGTCTCTGTGGGCTCTTGTCATAAAGTGGACCACAACCCAGCACTAGATAGAGTTACCAGTCATCCAATATTATCGCTCAGATTTGTAATTCTTATTTCAGGGTTCTGAACTTCAATCCATTTTCTTACTCTTTTTTTTTTCACTTTTTCTCCATCATGCATGACGGCGAGGAGCTGTACATTAACCAGATGACTCAGCACATCATTGAGGCAATCAAGGAAGCCAAATCGGTGTGTAAGTGAGAGAAAGGTAAGTCTGAAGCTGCACTCACATCAGCTGCGTCGACCTGTGTTTAAGCGGCCACTTTCAATGGAAAGTCTATGCAAACGCACATAGACCATAATTTCGGGCATTCGCGTGCGGAAAGCTCATGATCGCATGTTGCTATGCAAGTTTGTAAGTCTGGTCATGGGCTCTACAAACAAATCACGCCTTCAGTGATTGCATGCTGAAAGTTCAATCATCTGAACTTCTTGAAGCTTATTCTTGGCAATGCGGCACTGTAACCAATTAGGGACTCAAATTAATATTTGCCTTTTTCTGAATTATATAACAGAGCTGGGAAAACAAAAAACCTGGAGCAAGACTTGCGGAATTTGCACCACTTTGACTTTTGATAGAAGGGCTGTCACAATTGTGGGTGGCAGACAAACACTAGTAAACAGTTAAAGCACAAAAGAAGAATCCCTTTTCTGCTGCTACCTACTTGTCAAGTGCTGGTCTGGTGTGAACACCACCTGCTGAATGCGTGTTCATGAAACCGCGTACAGCATGCTCTTGAACACACCACACACGGCTGAATGCAACAATAAACTGCCTCTCAATTCGATTCGCAAGTCAGGGAGTCAAATTTCAATGTTAAGTCAATGGACAGATGCGATATGAGGTCCTGTGGTTTAATCTGCGCGTTTGGCGCTCCGCGTTTGGCGCGCCTGATTGGTTGACACGACATGTTGCATCAACCAATCAGGGACTGGGACTTATCATGTGACATTTTCAGTGACTCAATAAGGGAGTAGCATACAAATCCAATATTGCTGACAATGCACTGATCTTCAGTCCATTTTCTCAACCCGCTGGACCTGCAGAGTAACCAGATCCTGTCCCAACTATTGTGGGTGATGGCGGGATAAACTCTTGACGGGTTGCAAGCCTGTCGCAAGGGCAGGAGCGATTGTGCTCGCTATGCTGGCACCCATGACGGCTCTCTGTCTGCCGACTAACCAGCCGCCCAGGGGCCAGCGTAGCATGCTCCGTCGCCAGGGCGCCAGCATAGCTGGAGCATTTGCAGAACTCACATGCTATGCCGGACCCTGGGCGGCTGGCTGGCAGACAGAAAGCTGCCGCAAGATGGGGAGGCCTCCTGAACCCGATGATATTTTTCTTCTTTGCATCACAACAATAACAAAAAGATCCTTTGGTTTGATTCTTATTTTTATTTTTCCCCTTTCAGACCAATGCGGTACAGAAAGTCTATAAACTGGGTCACAGAAACACGGAAGTAGAGGCGGAAAGCAGCCATCCTTCAGATTCAGCTTCGGCCGCAGGAGTTAAACTCACGGCACCGGGAGAATCTCTGAATGATCTCAAAAACCCAGACATGGAGACTTGATCACCTATGTTTTTGAAGAGCTTTTAAAAATAAACAAATCTGATCTCCAACCATCCTCTGTGACTTCCATGCATTGTAAATGAGAAACTCGCAAACTCTGCTCCATGTAGCAAAATCACGCTCAGTGTGAATGCAGCACCATGAGACAATGGTCCCGCTAGTAAATCAGAAAGATATTTGTCTGAATAAACCAGTTTGTGAGATGGAATACTTTTAGGCCCAAAACTAAAAAGAACTAAAGTAGCCGTTCAGATGAGAGGTGAAATGTCATCAAGCCAAAAACTGTGTTCCATTGAATTTTTAAAAAACTTTTTGATTTAATCTTTCTCAAAGTTGGAAGTGTTGTCCATTCAGAGATGTTCTTCTGTAGACACTTGTAACCAGTGGTTCTTTGAGTAACCAGTGGTTCTTTGAGTAACCAGTGGTTCTTTGAGTAACCAGTGGTTCTTTGAGTTACTGTTGCCTTTCTATCAGCTGGAATCAGCCTGACTGTCACTGGCATCAACCGAAGTGCCGCTCACTGGACATTTTCTCTTTTTCTGACTATTCTCCTTGAGATAGTTGTGGGTGAAAATCCCAGCAGATCAGCAGTTTCTGAAACACTCAGACCAGCCGGTCTGGCACCAACAACTATCCCATATTCAAAGTCACTTAAATAACCTTTCATCCCCATTCTGATTTTCCTTTTGAACTGCAGCAGATCACTTTAACCATGTCTACATGCCTAAATGCAAGGAGTTGCTGCTCTGTGATTGACTGATTAGAAATTCGTGTTAACAAGCAGTTGGACAGGTTTACCTAATAAAGTGGCCAGTCTGCTTATGTCTGACAACAACCCTCAAAGTTTAAAGGTGAACATGCTTACTAAGACGCTTCACAAAGTTCTCCTATATCATCAAGATTTTCAATTCAATTTTATTTATATAGCCAAAAATCACACATTACAGATGTCTCAATGGGCTTCACACCAGTATATATACAAAATAATATGAAGTCATTCATAAAATACAAACAATAACTGGTTGCTAAACAAATTTTGTCCTCATTTGTCTTGAGATATTTGCACATGTGCAACACTGTTATTATTGTTTGCTATTACTGGTCAGTCACAATGTAAATAGAGGTTGTGATCCCACCTAAAGTTCACTCAGATTTCAACTTAAGCCTTAGGCGCAACTACCCTTCTGGGCAGATACGGGGTGTCTCTGGACGAAAGCTGGTCAAACCTGTACGGGGAACGCAGTTGGCCGCACAACGTTTTAAGATTGCAGGCTGTTTGTCAGAAATGAGACAATCAGAGTGTAGTTTGTGTGGGCATCCTACGGGCAGTTATGTATCATGCCCACACCCCGTGCCTGCAGCATTTGCGGGCAGTCATGAAGGAACCAGTGCATGCACCTTACTAAGAACTAGAGTGCGGCTTGAGGACATAAGACAGCATTTCTCATATATCACAGGTGCATGCAACTTACATTATCTTAGCGTGTACTTTACGATAAACATACCACACGCATGACAATGGTATGTTCCATTTTCATGATGTCCCTTATGGTAGCCACATGAGCCTCAAACGAACTGCAAGACACACCTACTCTCCCTTTGATATGCGGCTGCACCTGTCTACGACCCTCTACGGGCCTGGACAACCTAAAAATCCGAACCCCCCTACAAGTCAACCCATGTAAAGATGCATGTGACTTAGGCATAAAAACTCAAACGTATTAACTGCAGCTACAACATTTTAATGCCTAAGCATTAGAGTATTACTGTTTTAATTCCTTAACATGTCCAAACAATGACTTATTACAAGGTTTTGTTGTTTTTTTTCAGCTAATGGAGTCTATATTGATGTGCTTTTGTGCAGAAAAGAGAGTCCCGTATTCCATGATGGGGCATCTGAACTCTATTCCTGCAGTAATTAATACCAAGTTGTGTCTGAAGAGCATTTAAAGACATTTAAAGGAAGAAAACACCTCTTAATCTGCGTCCATGAACAGGGAAGTGTGTGTAGGTTTGCGCTCCACCCCCAGCTCAGATCACAGCAGAATGAGAGCATCTGTGTCAACAAGTAAAAGAGCCAAAAGTGTGATCCTGTGTGTCGAGTCCCAAGAGAAGCTCCACAGTCCTAACTCCTATGGAACTGCCAACATCCACAGATCACAATCACCTTTTGCGCATGTGAAAGGGTGGATACAGATGGTAGAAACATGCTCACAGTTTGAATCTGAAGAACCTGGCAATTCTGTCCATTTTCCCATTTGGAATAGTCCTGCACCTGCTTCCAAAGGGTGATAGCTCAACTCAAGTTCTAAAATACTGCTTCACAAGTCCTGATTTTATGACACTAATAAATAATATTAAAACTTTTATCACAGTATTATTTATATACTGCCAGAAGTGTTTGTGTCTCATATATATCTCTTTATCTTTTGCATGATAGAAAGGGCACAGAAGGTCCAAAAGCAGAAAAAAAAGGTCAAGAAGGTTGCCTCACAGCAAAAAACAAAAAAAAAAAAAACTTCTTCATGAGCTCCTGCAAATCCCTAAGCCTAGTTCATGGTTTCTTTTTTTACTGTCAGCACGTGTGAAAGCAATGCTCGATAAACTTCTCTTTGAATGCTCTCACCAGAATTTATGAGACGTGCAACACGAGGTTGCCACTCTTTTGAAGCAGGCTTTGCAGCACTTGTCTGCATTCTCCTTGCTAAAGCTGAAAGGGGGTGAGCCCGAGATGTGGCATCCTGCAGAGTGCAGAGTTTTAAATGCATTTACACTCTGTTGTGTCTCCTGGGAACAGTTTCTGCTCACTAATGAGGCTGACAAGCAGCCTTCTCGCTATTATTGCTGGCACCGACGCATCAGTCGCAGTCATGCCGCTCATGCCACCCGCCCCCCGCTCCATTTTTCCTTCTCAGTAGCCCAGGACAAATAAAAAAAATAAAAAGGAAATACATCATTCTTTTTGCAAACCACAAGCCAAGAGCAGGTTTGCCAAAGTTAACACAAAGCAATCTTTGGTAATGATCAGCAAATGTGTATAAGTTTCACAGAGCATGACTTCACATAATTCTCTTTTTGACCAAACAGGCTGGCAGAGTCTCTGTCGTGATGCTGCTGCAGCAGAGAACACACACACACACACTTTCCACCCTTTGTTTTTGCATGATGCTCGACAGCAACACTTTTGTTTTATAAGTTGCTGTAAGCGATTCGATGCGGTGCAGCATTGTGGCAAGGATTAGCTACCAGTCATAAATGACTTAATAGAGTTTTAACTAAAGTTTTATGACATTCATTCTGCACATATTTGTCAGATTTTCCATTTATTTACACACATCAGTGGCACAGATGCAAAACATTTCCTTATAACTGATTTGATCAAACTTTTACAAATAACTTTAACCGAGGAAAAGTGTTTGTGGTCTACCTACAGCACTGTCAGAGAGCAGCAGGAAGGCTGGGGGGTCTCCTTGGCACAGCACAGAGAAAAAATAGGGTCCAGACTGTGTTTACCCTGCTTCAAATGATAAAGGCACATTACTGTGGTGTTCAGCGCCTAACCCTTCATTCGCTTCTTCTGCCTTTGAAGTGTGTATGTGCATGTTTCTACTTCCTGACACTTCCTTTCCTCTCTGTCCTTCACGTCCCCAGCCCAGCAGTTGATATTGCAACTGGATAGGCCATGTTTCTCTTTACAGGCTCTTTACAGGCCTGCCCCGATGATAAAAAACACAAGTGGGGAAGAGGAAAAGGAGTGCTGGGCGCGCAGATCCTCTGTGAGGCCCCAGCCCCGGCCTCAGCCCAGACAACACTGCAGGGGATTAGAGCACACCCTGGCAGCAGAATGGTTTCACTTAAGAATTTCGGTAATCACTTTTAGGAGTGTAATATATAGCTGACCTTCGGCAGCGCCACACGACCCCCTGCTCCCCCAGCCATTTGATCAAAGGAAGCGGCAGTGACTGTGCAAACAGGCGCTATCAGTGGACTTCAATGGATTTACAGCCTGCTTCTTCTCTCTTGTCTCCCCAGAGTTGTGTGCTGATACACACTGAAAGCCAGTTTCATCTTACAGAACCCATTTTTCTCCCAGTACTAATTTACGGGCCAGATCATGACTTGAGGGGGTTTAAAGCAGGCGGAGAAGAGAGGGGAAAGGGGCGATGGTGGGGTGACTAAAGAGGCCTCAGGGAAGGGTAGAATAGAGGTGGGAGCAGCTCAGGGCTTTCATGCGCTGCCTGCTGACTGGGCTGAGAGCAGTTCTCATCATCATGGGAAAACCCAGGAGGTGTCTTGCTCCCAGCTGGATTTGCAGAACATCGTGGGCTGTGCGGCGAGCAGACAGAGGCCAGAGGGCCAAACCAGCAGGGCTTACACGGCGCCCTAAATCTCAGGAGGCTCCACACAAAGACAGGAGAGGGGAGGATGCTGGTATCATAGCAACCATTAATAACCCCGAACACAGCTGCAATGATTTGCTTTTGTGTCATTCTACTGTAGTGTTGACTTTTTCTTTCTCTAACTATACAGACCATGTCATGACAGTGAATAATGTACTGTTTCAAACTTCCATAAGCAATTCCATCCATTTTGATTGCTTAGGGAGACTCTGTGAGAATAAAGTCAACACTGTGACCAAAAGGCTCTCTTATGTTTACATCTGGATCTTGAAATCATAGGATTTCCCAATTGCCCATTGGTAGTGTTCATTTATTCTTGCAAAAATTTGCATTTTCTTTGGAAAATGTTCCCAGTTACTTCAGTTGAACCAAACATGTTTCTCAGCCTCTCACTGAATCACTTCAAGAGAATGATGTCTCTTTAAGAAAAAACTAAAATTTGCTCTACATGACTTCAGAATAACCCTACTCTTTAGTTTAATGTTTTGGGAAAATATTTGATTCTTTGTGTGTTGGAAAAGAAGGAAGTAGAAGCTGCTTTTTGTGGCAATCAGAGTGAAAGTACCGCCTGCTGCCATTTGAGGGAGTCAAAGAACAGATGAGTGATGCTCAGTAGATGAAAGCATTGGAGGTCATCTAAAACGCAGGCTGCTCTGTCCCCCTATTGATTTTAGTGAGATGGAAACCTGATGCTTTGGCTGAAAGAGTCTAAATGTAAATGTGTTAACAGTTGACCAACATAGATGTCAAGCATTCAGTTCTTTGATTTTCAAAGTAAGACAGGGAGGGGGCAGGGTGGCCTTCAGTGAACTGAGGTAAAGTCCACGTTTCAGCCCTGAATTTGCTGGCCTTGCATGTTTTGTTTGGGTCTGTCAAAGACGTGTGGTGTTCATGTGCTCTGTCTGTAAAGAAATAAAACAAATTAAAAATGAGCTCTTACGGGATGCTCATTTGCAGAAGAAATATGTGCATTTTGAGATTCGTGCGCCAAAAAGTTCTGAATGAGGTTGGGACTGGCAAGCATGGGATTTGACCCAACTTAATGGCAAAGTGATCGCTCCACCCAGAGCTACAGAAACTCTAAACATATTTAAGTTCAGCCTAGTAATTATGTAACCTTGTGTTCAACATCAGCTGAACATAACTCATCAGCTGAAATGCTTCTCTGTTGGGTAAATAAAAAAGCCTCAGTAGAAGAGCTCTTTGGCCCTTGGACGTGTAAACATTTTATGGAGTCACATGACTGGACAGACTGATAAGTCAGATGCCTGAGTGCTTGCCATGTCAATACCGTAATCCAGCTGGCCATTATGATGCTAATTGATGTTGAGTCAGTTACAGTAATAAATAATAAGTTATGGCTTTGCTGGAAAGAGCTCCGCTCAGTCTCCAATAGTGCAACTGCCTTATTAGTTTTTAGCTCAGCGCCAGCTCCACTAACATGTGGCCAACAGTTGCTTTTGGGAGAACTCTGCTGACCCTTGTGATTATTGCTAATTTTTTAGCGAAGAGTGCAGCTCGCCGCTTGGGCGAATAAGCTATAATGTATATACAATTATTAACAATGTGTCTTTTTTTATTGGCATCAAGCCATTATAACCCTCTTCCATTGGCTCTGTGCAATGCAATCATTACAGTTCAGTGCAGTTTCTTTTTCGCACGTTCTGCTTTGGTCCCCTGAACCTACATCAGATATGCATGTGTGTGTGTGTGTGAGTGTGTGTGTCAATGGCAATGAGAGTGTGAATCAGCTGAGGCTCATGTGGCTGGCCTGGCCTTGCTCCCTGCGACCCAACAGGGCTCAACAACCAGCTGCACAGCACCCACTACACATTCCTGCTTTATTTCTAAGCCCGCCTCCCTGCTCTACAACCATCAGGGCAAAATGTGTACCAGCTGCAATATTGTTGAGTAAATGAGAACCTTGCTACTAAATTGTGTCAGTTGCATGAAGCGCAGGTGCCCATCTGCACAGAAACCTGTGTTCAGGTCGTTTTCACAATGCAATCAATTATAAATGGGCTCTGATTGTCTCAGATGTTTACAAGGAGTTCAGAATCTCAGGATTTGTCATGAAGTGGCGATCAAAAACACAGCAAGAATGTAGCATCAAGTTAAAGGAAAGGTTCCTTCTGGTAAATCCCTAAAGCCAAAAGTGTTCTTGAGTTTGTTATTCCAGTCCAAATATGGTAGAGGAAGGGGCTGTCAAAAAGCCAGTTATTCTCCATCCATCCATCTATGGTTTCTTCTATGGTTACAGGTTGGCGCCAGTGTTTGGCAGTGGAGCCGCCATCCGTGTGTGAACGTGTGTGTGAATGAGTGAATGGGACTGTGACTGTACGCTTGATCTTCGAGGAAGATAGAAAATTGCTGAACAAGTATAAGCTATTTACCATATATTGAACAAAACTGTAGCTGTCAGTTAACTGTAGATGTGTCGTGTTTTGAAATGGTTTAGGTCACATGAATTTACACCTGGACAATTAAATGCACGCAAACGTGTCAAGTATGCAGTTTCAAATAAGTTCAATTAAAAACAGTATTCTTGGCAACTTGATATTGTTGTCAGTTGTGGCTGTTTTGCAGGGAAACGTGCCTGTGCTGAGAACAAGTGTTAAAACATGCAGTTTGATAAACAGAGTTTAAGGGAAAAAATACAGCTGCATATAATAAAGCCTGAGTGGGTCAAAATTCCAGCAGCACTTGTGCAACGTGTGGCCTTCATCAAGGTCTCACAACATTCTTGCACTTTATACTGCATGTGTTGCTGGAGTTTGACCTCGTCAGATTATTTCCTTTCACCTTGAACCTGGGAATTAGTTGAAGTTAAGTTAGAGATGGGCTGCACGGTGGCGCAGTGGTTAGCGCTCCTGCCTCACAGCAAGAAGGTTCCTGGTTCAAGTGCTGGGGGACCTTTCTGTGTGGAGTTTGCATGTTCTCCCCGTGCATGCGTGGGTTTTCTCCGGGGACTCCGGCTTTCTCCCACCGTCCAAAAACATGCTTCACAGGTTAATTGGTTACTCTAAATTGTCCCTAGGTGTGCATGTGAGTGTGCATGGGTGTGTGTTTGTGGCCCCTGCGACAGACTGGCGACCAGTCCAGGGGTGTCCCCTGCCTTCGCCCATGAGTAGCCGGGTTAGGCTCCGGCAACCCCGTGACCCCGAAAGGGATAAAGCGGATTGGAAAATGAATGAATGAATGAATGAATAAGTTAGAGATCCTCACAGGATTGCAAGGACAATTGAAGACTCTTGTTTCCTGACATGTCCTGTTTACACTCAAATTCAAACTGAAGCTCACAACACATAAAGCTTTACAGTTTTAATCATCATCTATGAATATATCTATGAAGATTACACCATAAAGGCAGACAGACAGCAGATTGCATACCAGGATGCTGTACTTTAAAGGGTTCACACAGGCAGACTCTCACACCTCTTCCTTTCAGACTGCTTTCACAGCACTTCAAGCACAGCTGTCAAAACTCTGAAACTTCCAACACAACAAAAGCGGGGAGCCTTTGGGGAGAAGGGAAAGAAAGTGGGCATGAAGACACAGTCACTTTTTTTACTTGAGACGATGTAATTTACAGCGGAAATTTGTAATCTGTGTGCATCCCTGTCACCTTCATCCATTCCAGCTTCCTTTGATTCTAAAATAATTCTCCTACCTCTTTTTCTTCAGGCCTAGACTGCTGTCTCACATTAGCATGCATAGCATCTCCAAGAAGACCTTCCTCAACCTCACGTCTCACATGTGAGTCCACACGTCCGAGAGGAATACTAACACTAAAATCCTCCAAATCAGGTCACGTCAAATTAAGGGAAAGTTTTCAGTAGGCCACCCAGGACTTCAGAAGGGGTCAATGGAAAACTTGCCTTAGGACATATTTGCATGTAAAACTATACTCAGTGATTCATTCTGCAGAACAAAGTGGGGCTAAAGCTTTCTCTTAAAGTCTGCTAGGGTCTCTGAGAAGCTGTAGACGAGTTTTTGGGAAGTCAAGTATGAACACGGATTTGGAATTCTGTTCAGACAGACTACAAGGAAATCAAACCTTTCTGATAAAACTGCAGTAAAAGAGTTTTTTAGCTGAGCTTGACTGTGCACAGCTTCTTAGGGGGAGCAGTTAAGCTCGGAGAGGATAGTTGTGACACTATGATGCACGCATTTTGCAGCTGCACATGCACAAAGCAAAAATATACAGATTTTACCAACTCACGAACATGCTACTGAGATAAATGTAAAAATAAATTTCAGATAAAAAGAAGTGTATCAAAATAAATGCTAATAAAATATAAAAAAAAAGAGGGGCAAAAGCTAATTTCAGAGGTTAACTAACTGGTCACTTAAAGTTGCATTGTTTTATTCATATTTTAATTTCTTTATCTCCTTAAACTTTCATGTTCATCACACCAATAGGCTGGATGGAAGTTCGCCAAGCATACAGGGCATTGTGGCACACATGCAGATGTATTTGGTCTTCTGTGTGCATGCTGCATCATGGCATCTAGTGGCATTTTTCATCTCAATGAGTTGGGGTCAGTGATATCCTATGTCAAACCTGACCTCACAGGCTACTTTAGTGACTGCAGGATCAGTGTTAGAGCCTCAGAAACGTTGTTAAAGAAAGTATGGTAAGATGCCACATGCCCTTCTTCCATATATCCCTGATCATGCTGACCATCTTCTGCACCCTATCCCTCATTGTCCTCACTTTCTGCGTCTTTACCAAATTTTACTGGGTGATGCATGATGTCCACTTCATTGATCACGTGGCTAATAATAATAATAATTTTCTACATACTGTAAAAAAAACAGTGAATATTCCAAACAAATGTTGTCCTTCCCTAGATGTTACTGCATTTCATATCCTTTTTTTTTCTTTTTTTTACTTGTCAGGCCCTTTCAGCATTGAAGGATTGATGTGATGCAAGCAGTGGTCATCAGGCTAGCTGTTGATTTGCCATCTTGGATTAAAAGTAAACTTACTCACAGTAACACCCACTAACCACTGAATTTCACCACAGAAACCAATATAATGAAGAGAGAGTCACGTTTTAGTGGCTGTCCACTGAAGTGTCCGTTATGCACCTTATGATGATCCAGCTTTTAGCCAAAATCAAAGAACTTGTGTTGTTTTCTAGGACATAGTTTCTGCAGAGCAGCAGTAATTCATCAGAAACATACTCCTGGGTTGTGGGCAGGACTGTTGGCGCAGAGCAATGCCACTCCCTCTTCCCTCCACCCATAATTGAGCTATCTTACACTCTCTCCCGCTACCTTACAGCCCCTCACAACCCCAATGTTAGCAGTGCAAAACAAAAATGCTGATCAATATTGAAGCTATCCAGCAGTTTTGAGCCACAATCCAGCTCAGACAAGGAAAACACAGACGTCCCCGTACATGGATCTAGTCGTCTGCAAGTGGATGCATCAGAACGGAGAGGGGCAGGGAGCTTGTTGCCCACCTATCCTATTTTCTATAAAAGATCTACGGCCTTTTCAAAACTGCATTTGTTTATCTGCTCCTGATTCACAAAGATTTTAATAAATAAATACTAAGACATGCAATTTTAAGCTTAATTTTCTTTATATAGCCCTTCATCGAAAAATGCTACAAGAACATGTTAAAAACACACAAAAAAACACAATTTTCTTTGGAGTGGGTCTTTAAGAAAAAGAAACATAGGAAGAAAACCAGCAACCCTTCAAGAACAAATGATCACACAGCCTTTGTAATGTCTCGCAGCTTTGCCTGAATTATCGAAATACAGACACAGATGCACAAATGGAGCTTATTATGTTGAGTTACTTCAAAAGCCTTTAAAAAAACAACAGTTGTACAGAATCCAACTATCATGTGGTGCCAGAGAATCTGAATGCTTTCTAGATACTTTTTCACCTTTAGAAGTTGCTTCATAGAGTTTTCCAACACCAACTTTTCTGCACAACTGTTACATATGGCAGCAATTATTTATATTATCTGCAATGAAATAGAATAAAATGATAAAAATTGAGAAATTAAGAAAGCTATTTTTGGGATGTCTGTGCACACCTGGGCTGAAAATGTGTGAGCTGAAGCCATTCTCACCTAAAATGTTTTGCAAGAAATACAATTTGAGCTCCATAGATTCAGTACCACAAATCACCAGTGTAATACCTGCAACACTGTGTTCAGTTGCTAAAAATGTTGCTTAGAAATAAAATCTGCAGCTGATGATGCCAAATTTATCTCCGCTTGATTACGCAAAGATGTGTTGGACACTGATAAGGTTTGGACCTTGCATGGACTTGCAATCTTTTGGCAGATCGACAAGCATTCCACGGAAGTTCAGACCGGCCGTTGATTTACTGCCAGGATGTAGCTGTAGAGCAGGGGTGTGTGGACTCTGCTGAAACAACCAGTGGCATGGTAGGTCACTAAGATAGCTGAGGTAAGTGAGCTATAGCGGCCTGGGCCTCATTCAGGGATGCTCCCAAGGGGGCTGTTGACTGGAAGGAAGTGGTAAATCCCCGTTTGGAGGATTTTGTTTTTGCTGCTATAGTGTAACATCATGGGAGAAAATTTCTGAAAAGCTAACTTGACTTGCTGGGCTTGTATCTAATTTAATTTAAGTGAAGATTAGTCATATTGATTGAGTGCTTTGGTCTCAAGTTAATTTGCCAAATTTAATCATACAGGCCAATCTTCATCTAGAACCAGATGTACAAACCTCTCAGTGTTTCCAATACTGTGTTCAAGAGCTTGCAGCGTTGCAGGCAGAGGTCCAAATGTATGTGTCCCCTCAAAAGTATACTGGTGCATCCAGTTTTTTGTTTTTTGGAGAACATTGTCGTGGCATTTTCACATTACTTTGTTTGGTATTACACCTGACTATGCTGTCATGGATAGTCCACTCTACTGGGCAGGTGTAAAAGCTCACCTGAACCTGGCTGGATGACCAAAGTCCGGCCCACCTGGACATGACGTTTTCAGTTCAGCTGCTAAAGAGCTTTAGGCAGCTCAACAGAGGATTTAGAGAACTGAACCACACTGACCAGGAAGTGCAAATTCAAATCGCCATTCTCAAGACAAAAGTGGGAAAATTTTACCAAAAATGAAAACATGTTCAACAATCTCAGAGTGTGAGCAATCTGTGTTTTTTTGTACTTATTATTATTATTTTATCCATTCATCCATCTTTTAGTCACAGGTTGCTGTAGCCTACCCAGCCACTGATTGGGCAAAGGCACCCTGACCAATGACACCCTTACCAGTTATAGGGTTACAAAGACAAACAAGCGCTCACATTCACACATGATATTATTCCACAAATGGAAATATAATATAAAAACAAAATATTGTCATCCATCAGTTTTCTTAACTCGCTGTTTCCCTTTCATGGTTGCAAAACTGCCAGGGCCGCACACTCACAGCTCGGGACAATTTAAAAACACCAATCAACCTATAAGGCATGTTTTTAGATTGTGAGAGGAAACTCACACATGCACAAGGAGAACATGCAAACTCCACAAAGAAAGGTCCCAGCTGGAATTTGGACCAGGGCCTTCTCACTGGTAACCATTGTGCCACTGTGCAGGATTTTGAGAAGGACTGTTGACTTTCTCTCTGTGCAGCAGAGAGACGCTAAAACATGCCTTTGTTTCGTGTAGAATAATTATTGTGATGCCCTGCTTTCTGTTTTTTTTCCAGAAAAAAGATTTCAAACCTTTAGTCACTTGAGAAATTCAGCCAAACATGTACTCACAAGGACCAGGATGGGGTAACACATTACACCCGGTTTAAAATCCCTGCACTGGCTTCCTGTGCGATTCAGAATGGATTAAAACGTTCAATAATATTTTTTGTCTTTCCATTTATCTGATCTGATTTTACACTGAGTCCTCACAAAACAAGTGTATAAATATAAGTAATTGTATTAACAAACATGAAATCTTATCTACCGTTGAATCACAAAAAGATCAAATCTACTTGAAAGCAAAAAAGTAACAGATTTTTTTTTATAAAGATGGGGATCAAGGGGTTAACAATTTTTTGATTTGTCACAGAAAAAAAATCTATAAAGATATTTTTTTTGTGTGTGTGTCAAGGACTTTTGAAAACAGGTTAATGAGCCACTTTGGAAGTGCGTGAAGTGGGATTTTACTACAATAGATTGTCTTAGTTGAGTTTCTTTTGCCATAAAAAGTAATTCTTTATTGCAAATAAAAAACAATACAATTTTCATTTGCGTAAAAATTCAACTAAATTTAAGCCCAAAGTTGTTTAATGAGTTAAAAAAAGAAGGAACAACTTAATTTTTAACTAAATTTAGTAAAATGGAATGATCTGATTTAAAAAAAAAAAAAAAGTTAAAAATACTGCTGAAAAATTGTGCTGGGTTAAAGCAACAGAAAAGTCCAAGTAAATAACCCAACCATTTATCTATCCATATGCTATTCACACGTCCTTTATTCCTTTATTCACATGTCCTTTAGCAGGGTCATGGCGGTTGCTGGAGCCAATCTAAGCTACTCTAGTGCAAAAGGTACATCCTGCAAATGACTTTACCAGCAAAATGAATTAGACTATACTTGTAAGTATTTTTGTATTATCAACCAAACTTATTTAGATGCTTGAATTAGAAGTTAGTGTCATGGTCAGGCAGCAGCAGACAATCCAAATGCTGACAAGAGCCACAAGCAAAAATGTAACAGAATGTCGATTTTATTTACTAAAATCACCACACAAAGTGTGTGTATGTGTGTGGGCATGTGTGTGTGTATGGTGGGGGTGAAACCAAAACTGATAACGACAAGGTAAAAGTCACAGAGTTTTAAGCATTTACAAGATGAGTCGGCAGTGAAGACAGACTTTTTATGATTTCACACACTAGTTCCCAAAACCCTTCAAAGCTAAATAGTGTGAAACTATCCGATGCCCTGGATTTCTACATAAATCAGATTCATGCTCACTACTACTTTTTCTTTTAAAACGGCAAACACGTCATCTATTTGACAAAGTAAAAAACAAATAAATATGAGAATTTTAGAAAGACTATTTATGAACCCACCATGATCTGATGAGGAAAACTTAGATGATTTTTAAAAATAAATTTGAAGAACCATGCAAACACAATGCGTTGTGGCCTATATTCATCAAACTAGTGTGCATCAGCGCACACCAGTTTTTTGGGGAGACTTCTGGGAAATTTCCAGTGCACTGGATTTTGGAGTTATAGATTCAAACAACCTGACAAAATGGTAACCGCCTTATATAATGCACTAAATAGTGACTCCTGAAGAAATTCAGGCACAACTACAGAGAGTTCCTTAAATACTATGGGGGTAATGATTAATCGATTAATCCATTAATTAATTTCTATTCCTACAACCAGGTCAATCTATCCGAAGCACAATCGAATAAAATCAACCTATATCATTATAAAATGGTTTCTAATTGAAAGACATTAAAATGGATATTGGAAAATACCATTTGGATTGAGTAAGTTTATTTTACTGAAACATTAAAACAACCAAGCGCCATCACAGTGGACAACACACAGGAGCAAAAAAATAAAAAAATCCATCATTGCGGTCTAATGTGTGGAAACCAAAAATGACTATAAATCTGATCGGCAACAAAACGTTATGATATGAATGGAATCTTTGTTAAGATGAATCATACGGTGAATTACCAAAGTGCAGACAACCATGACCGCTCAACTAGATCCACAGGTGAATTGGTGGAGTCATAGCCAGCCTGCACAGAAGTCCAAGGACAAGACAAAATTAGAACAAGAAACACAATAAAACCAGCAAATCATGACATTTACTTTTTTAAAGTCCAAAAACACAGACATTCCCTGCCCAAATCTCCATATATCACTCCTTGCTAATATTAGGTATTTCTGCGAAAGTCTCCAGCTTTGACAGTTGGAGAAATATTCTGCCGAAAAAGCACAACTGATAACTGAACAAACTGAATGTTTAAACTCCTTTATTTGATGTACACTAGCTTTAAGCAGCTATAAAGACAAAAAACAAGGCTGAGGTGCAAGGAAACGGTGGGATTTCACAATTCTGAGATTACGACTGAGATCTGCCATTCCCCTGGCTAGTTTAAGTGGCTGTGGCGCACAAACAAACCCACAGAGACCATTGAAACATACATGGTGGTTTAGTGCTGGAATCTGGCCAAGATAAATGACCGCTTCAGATGAAAATAAACCATGGCTCCAGCATATTTTTTCTTTCTTTTCCATTTGCAAGTTTTGGGGCAACTTCCCTTTGTGTTGAGTTGCTGTATTACACGTGCTCCACTTTGCCTCTTCAATCTTCCAACACTCTTTGGGCGTGTGAACTGCTCAGAATGAGGAATTAAGGTTTAAATGGTGCTCTGCTGATGTAATGCTTCACATGTGTTGGGGACTAAAGGTGGAACCACCCTCCATCTCAGCAAATTTTTGTCATAACATGTCAAACTGCCATAAGGTTCAGGAAAATAAAGGGAGTGGAACCAATCTTTAAAGAAAAAAAAAAGACAGAAAATCACATTTTGTCGCAAAAGACTGAACACACAAAGTGAACACCCTGAAGATTATCTACTCACTACAGCTGACCGCAGTTCTAGTCCCCTAGCAGCAATAGACTCTGCGCTGGGTTTTTACCTTTACTGTGTCACAGAATCATTAACCTACATGCAGTTTCATAATCATATGTTTGTACTTGTGAGCCAGCAGAACACAATATGGCCTATTGTAACTGTGAAATGTAAGATAAGAGCTCATATATTTGAATTTTCTTGGAATGTCCCTCATCAGAACAAGAAAAAAAGGCATGAAGATTTTGCAACCACTTGTTTTATATCCACACAATACATGTATGTTAGAAATAAAACGTTTTTATTGTTGTTTTTTTTTTAAAGGTAAAACATCAAATAGAAGCCTATCTTTCATTTACATTCATGTTTAGAAAGTCACCTGCGATTCCCACCTTTTTCTGCTGTCACCTGACTCCCACCTGAGGGCAGGAGGAAATCTCAAAGAGGCGCTGAATAGCTTAAATTAAGTGAACAATTGATTTAGTCACACAATTATGAGCTCAGGGTGACTAAAGGCAAAAGGGCCCGAAGGAGCGTTGCTAAAGATCTCTGGCATCTCATGCAGTGTGGTCTACTACCCCCCCCCCCCCCCCACCCCACCCCCCACCATTTATTACTGGGGCCACCAACTGGGAGCAAAATTACTGAAATGAAGAATGTGAGTGAGCTGAGGGAGCAACAGTGATTTTCTTCTGACTGACGCGAACAGGGATAGAAGGGTAAAGAGATTAGAGATAATACGATGCGACTTAATGGGTCACTTTATTTGGATTCCAAACTGTAAGGTCATGATGAGGTGATAGTTCTACATTCTGTTCTCATTCTTGGATACTTATGATTGATTACCAAGAAGAAGCTGATCGTCAATGTTGACCAAAGTGCTCCATGGGGGAACATACAATTCAAAAGAAGAAAAACACATAATAAACCAACACAAACAGTAAAATACAACCAAATACTCTTGATAAAACATGCACTCAAATTACAAGAAAATTTCAAACTGTTTTGAATTTCAGTGTAAGTCATTTTTGTGATTTTTTTTTTGTTACTGGGGTTAAGCTCTCCTAAGAAATCCTGTTCATGCATGTCATGCTATTTTTTAAGACTATGCTTTTGATTAATGTTAGAGACAGTTTGGCTATTACCATTTTGAAGATATTGGTAAAGATGCTTGTTTTTTAAATGATATTGTATTCAGAGTGTTTTAGGTATTTTGTTTAACGTCTTGTGGTGTTTGTTATCATCGGGGCCTAGAGTCTATAGTAAAGTTGTTCATTAATATAATGAATGAATGACTGATCATTCCAGTTTTTAAGCTGGTGTATAATAAAAAGTTGGATTTCTCTGAACTTGTGTTCTGCTTTCAGCACAGTTAGGAGCAGGCAATTGGAGCACAAAAACACTTTAAAAAATCTTTAAAAATATCCCTAAATGCATGATCAGGCAGTGAAGAAAAACCTGAAATTGGTTGCGTGTGCTCATGCTTGCAAATAAGCGACATGCAGCAGCATTATGGAAACGTTTTTAAAAAATTTAGAAATGTGAGAAAACTTTTTTAAAAAGTATTTTGACGTTCTGTTTAATTTTCACTTCTTCTCGTAAAGGTTTTTTTTTTTTCCATTTGACAAATAACTGGGCGGTGGATTTCCCCCACCAACTGCTGGCATCAAAATGCATGCTGACATTTTGACCTCATCTCCATTGCTTACAGAAGATCATGAGAAAAACATTGCTTGATTCTTCTGATTATAAACAAGGTCACACTCTGAATAAGAAGCCACACTGACACAGGCCAGGTTTTTTTTAATCTAAACACTTACTTGAAGAAACACTCACTGTTTCATGTGAGCCTTTCATGACTGCTATTTGCCATTAAAGTTTGGTGAGTGTCTGTAAAGGTTATCATTCATCCAGGTGACGTTGTCCTGACCATGGCATCTGTGGGATGTGGTATTAAAAACTTCTTCTTTGATCTTATTTTAAGTCCAGATGCCATAACTCAACCTTAACATTTGCTGTGATTTTTTTTAAATCAGTGTTTTTTAATTATTATTATTTTGAGTTGCCATCCAGCAGTTTTCCATTTCCAGCAGGTGGATCCTCTATAACATGACGCAAAGGATTTCCAAAAAGATTTTGAGGTTTGGACTGGTATGTTCTGATTTAAATGACAAAAGTGAGATTTGAAGTTGTTTTTTATTTTATTCTGTTTTTAGACTCTGGCTTACAAGGATTTGAGGTGTAAACATTTTTGTTCAAAATATTTACTTTTCACTACTTACAAACATAGATGGATGAACACATGATGTGTCTGCTTCCTTAGCTCAACAAGTGCATTTGAGTCTTGTTTCCCCAACTGAATTTTGTTGCAGTACCTTTCTTAAACACTTGGTGGCAAGATAGCATGTTCTCTCTGAAATAAAGAGGAGTCAGCAAAAATTGACATGATTGTATGAATTCCATGTGCTTTTTATTCAACTAAATGGTGTCTTTTTCTTTGATTTACAATATTGTGACTTATTATAACAGAAATTAGGGTATCTACCTTTTTTTTTTTTTTCTTTTTGCTGTTTCAGTCAAAAAGAAGCAAAATTAGATTATTTATACAATGTTTTAAGGGCACATTGTGTGTTTTTAATACATGCTTAAACAAATAAATTATCTCACAGATAAATATATTAGGATGTCTCAGAAGTAACCATACCTTTGACTGGTAAATGCCAGACAACAAAAGCAACTTGAACTTTAACAACTTAAAAGATGCTCTTTTAAATAAGGCTTAATAATTCTAAAACTTTGGTGTGAGTCTATTAAGTTACTACAAAAAAATGTTGACAATTCCAAACCAGACATGCTGAAGTTAGACATGGCTACACAAACCGAGGTCAACCTGCAAAAAACAAGATGGTTCAAAGGCGGAACCACATTCCTGAGGTTGAATCTTGAAGAAATCCCACTGTATGTTATTCATATTGTTTGGACTGTCATAAAAATGATGCATGCAGTTAAAAAAAAGCAGCTTTGAATGACAGCAGAAATTACATGAGTGATTATCTTACCATTTCTGTGAGCTCATTTCCAGTTATATACATTGTAGATCAGACAAACATGAGTGTTGCATGAGCAAGGCTTTGGAAGGCTTCTCACTTCTTGAATACTAAATTAAGTTTCCTTAACCTGCTAATAATTAATTTCCTTCTTGTAAAGGCTTATGTAACCTTTTTTCTAAAATATTTTCTGCTTCTTTTTCAACCGTTCTTGTTTATTTTGGTTGTCAAATTCCATGTGTGTGCAGTTTTCAAAGACAGAAAAATGGCTTCTTGAACATAGCAGACATTTTTTGTTCATTTGAAACTAAATAAAGTTTCAGATAAAGTAAGAGTAATGTTGCAACAGTGATATATACTTCAGGACAGTATAGCTTATAGCTTTTCAAGACTGTTTCCTTAGACCCAAGTGATGGGGTGAGGAGAAAGGTCAGCAACACGTTCTCAAAGAACACATTCAGATTTGTTGCACGTTCTAAAATCATATATCCAATTATGAAAAATATCATAATACAGTTTGTTAGACTGAACATAGAAACATTACAGTACATAAATTGAGTTTTGTTATGGAATTTCCATTGTGTTCTTTGCATTTTTGAGAAAAACATACCTTAAACTAAAGTTAAAAATTCAAAGGTCAAAGAAATCCACAGGAAGTTCTAGTAATTTAATGATATATTGGTATTTATAGAGTTTGCAAGGAGATTAGTTGTTGAATTATTCATTGAACTCTAGCAAAATCCTTTCCACGTGCAAGAGGGTTTGAGGGCTGAGGCCGCTCACTGTGGCATTCCATAGGTTTCTCTGCTCCACCTTCTCCTGCTTTCTTAGAGCTGCACAACTGCACTATAGATTTTACCCGTGCCCCTAGAAGTCATCGGTTTCTGAGCAGATCAACAGCCATGTTGGGTACGTTATGAGACTCGTAGCATGCTCAGGCTTGGCTTCAGCAGCAGGATCTCCCCTTGGAGAGGAATAAACGTGCAAATGTGCTACAGGTGGGATTCATTAGAGCTGAGACCTGGCACATTGGTACTCGCGCTGCCCAATTACCACATTACAAAACCAGGGAGTAGAGAAATGCTAGCATTTGACTACAACAGGGACAAGCGCAAACACACGCAAATAAATGGAAAAATGTATAAATGCAAGCATATTGTTTGTGAGCATCCACTTTCTGTGTTCACAGCTGAGATTTAATAGGCTGATTTCATAGCTCTCAGATGACCTTTTCAAAACAAAAAAAACTATAATGGAGCCATTTGTGCATGTGTTGTTTCGCTAAGAATAAAGGAAAAGAAAAAGTTTGAATTTCACTAGCCCTATTTATCCCTCACTTCACTGATAAAGATTTGAGCTGTCAGTACTTCATAGTTTGAGCATAAATTACAGATTATTTCCAAACCCAAACATCTGAGAACAAGTTTGGGACGCCTCCAGCTCCTTTCACTGTGAATGCGTATAGGCGTGAATTCAATACATGTGTTTTTTCTCATCATGGTTGTGTGAGATTCATTAAGAAACCAATGTTTTTTTTATGCTGCAGGACTAATGAATAGTCAAGTGGGTGCTTGATGGAAAGTAAAGGTGTTCATCAGACCTAAATCATGATTGACTTCTACTATGCGTGGAATTTGTTTGCAGTGTTGGAAGCAATAAAATATTAGGTCTTACAGCTCTAATGGGAACTGGCTCACATAGTTGTGAGCTCTTTGGTTTGATTTGAGGCTAGTTGAAATCTGCTATTGTAAACGCATGGACTGGCAGCTGTTTCTTGTCTCTCCACACATGGAACTAATGCTTTCCCTGCAACTGCTCTATACTGGTGTCATCATAATGTTAAGGAAGCTCGGGCAACTATTTGTTTTATGTGTGTGGAATGATTTTTTACCTCTTAAAAGTGAGATATGAAATTCCTCTTTTGGCAATACCAAGGAAGCACAGAGTCCAGTCCATCATTAGCAGCATTTTGCCGTATCTTACGAGGGCAGCATTCTCACTGGGTGCTGTAGAACGGTTTGAGACGTCATGTTGAACAGATTCTTTTTTTAATTCTTAAATCTAAAAAGAGTCACTGACCACAGTTTTCTGAACTTTTCCTTGTACCGTAAAGGCACACTACGTAAAGATGAACCTCCTAAAGAGTTTTTTTCACTGGCAAAGCAAATTTGGTCTATCTTTGAGAGACTCTTGAAAATGTTGATCAAAATAAATCAATATGTGTGCTTTAGCATCATAAAAATGCTGTTAGCATTTTAGTTTTGCTTTTAACATGTTATTGTAGCATTTTTCTGATGATGTCGTATATAAAGAAAACTAAGATTTAAACTGTGTTACTGAGTTTCTTTATTCAAATGGTGGTGAATCACTGTCGACCGGCTACAAGCTCCCTTTTCCATTGTGATTCATCCACTTGCAGACAAATAGATCCATGTAAGTCTTTGCTTTCCTCGTCCTAACTGGCATCTAACTCAAAACTTTATGGCTGGATAGCTGTGGTATTGCTAACCATTTTTGTTGCACCGCCACTGTTAACTTGGGGATGTGAGGGACTGTAAGCAAACGGGACTGCGTGTAAACTAAGGAATAATAGAAAATGAGCGCAGGCCTACTCCACGCCAACAACTTCAAAGCCTTTGTCCTATGCTTGGTAGATTGACCTGTACAGGTGCTGCAGGTTTTTGGGTTGTCCGGGCTCTTGGAGGGTCATAGCGACGAGTGGCTGCATCTTAAAGGTAGTGTAGGTGTGTCTTTCAATTCCCTTGAGTCTCAAATAGCCACCTCAAGGGAGGTCATGAAAATGGAACGTACCATTGTTAAATTAAGTAGAAGAAAAATACTAGTAATAGTCTAAATATTAGGTTGGAAACAGTCATTGATTATTCTTGAACCATTCATTCTCCAATCCGCTTGATCCCTTTCGGGGTCACAGGGTTGCCGGAGCCTAACCTGGCTACTCATGGGCGAAGGCAGGGTACACCCCTGGACAGGTCGCCAGTCTGTTGCAGGGGCCTCAATCACACACCCATACACACTCACACCTAGGGACAATTTAGAGTAACCAATTAACCTGTGAAGCATGTTTTTGGATGGTGGGAGGAAGCCGGAGTACCCGGAGAAAACCCACGCACCCACAGGGAGAACATGCAAACTCCCCCAGACAGGACTTGAACCGGGAACCTTCTTGCTGTGAGGCAAGAGCGCTAACCACTGCGCCACCGTGCAGCCCATTCTTGAACCAGAATTTGTGAATCAAAACAACCCAAGAGATATCAAAAAGGTAAAAGGTAATGAAGTACTGAAACAAAACTGTGATTGAATGTGTTGGTTGCACACAGGTTCAACAGCTAAAGTATTTTGTAAAGTCATCTCTACAAGTTTAAGTAGACAGGAGTTTGTTCAACATTCGTGCAATACCCAATCCAAGCAAAAATTGTGTATTAATTAGATTTTTTTTTTTTTTTTCAAAAAACAAATGCTGACATTTTTGTTATACGGTTATGTTGAAAAAACGTCATCTGCATTCCTCTCAAATGTTTTAGTAAATGTCTTCACGAAAAATGCAATTTGTCACAACCAGTTCAGCAAGATGTGGGGCGCAATTAAAACCAAATATTTTTGTTTGATAGTAAATGTGGTTCCAAGATGTTCCTGTTCAGATTAAGAATATTTGACTTTTGATATTTTGTGGTCTAGACAATGAAATCTATTGTCATTTTATTTTACACTAATGTTTTATTTGAAGCAGCTTCTTTTGCACTTTTCTTCATCGTCTTCAAGTTGTCATTAGTCGTCTTTTTCATTCAATAAAATTCTGCATTTCTATAAATTTTCTTCCACTCATTTTTCCCAAGCAGCAAATCTTAAATGGAACTTCTTTTTTTCAAATGTTGTTTTTATTCAGAACCACAAATGGACAGATTTAAAATGCTCTTTTAGATTGATTCTACGCTTACTGTGATGCATTTCAAAATCACCTAAATCTGCTTCAGACCGTATTAAAGCATTTTTTGGAGATTTTCTTTTTTTTACCTGTACTTTTTTGACCTTCCAAATACATAAAAGAACTGGATATTTTTTAAATTTCTCACACTTTGCACTAGTAATTTTATTGAAAAAAAAAGAAAATATCTGCAAATTATCTGAAAGCACAAAAAAAATTATGAAGAGTTACATAACAGAGACATCATCAGTCGGTCTTAGTAGAAAAAAATCTTGTTGAAGACGTATTGATTTCTTTCTTGTTTGATAAAAGCCAGTTTTCCAAAGATTCTTACAACACTATGAAAAAAGGAGTTGTACATTAACTTGGTATTTATGAAAGCTTTGCAAATTGCAATTTCCTAAGGTAACAGAAGAAAGGGGGGAATATAAAAAGTGCAAAAAACAAATCGAATTAGAAAATTTGAGTGATGGAAATCAAAAAATAGTCAATTTCTGCATAGAGTAAAGCAACTATGGAAGGGTTGGACTGCCTTGCATGGTCACAACCTTCCAGCAACCATTCACACCTGGTGATCAGGGCAGGCCGCGTTCCAGTGACCCACTTCCCAGATTCTGCAGCCGGATAATTATTTCCAGTTGTAATTAGAAAACCCACAAATGCAAGCAAAGGGGATCAGAAAAATATTCTCTACCCACATTTTTGCCCTTCTAACATGCTTGTATAAATACCCGCCACCTGGTCAGAGGAGCGCCTTCAGGGGAGCTTTCAAAGCATTCATAAAAATCAAGATATATATGACATCCAGCAGATTTCCCCCATGCTGCACACGGCAGGCCAACTCAGGAGGGCCAGAATCAGGATAAAGTTTCCTCTCTTTTCCTCCCTGACTAGCAGCTGATGGCTGATTGACTGTGATGGACTTTTTTACGCCTTACACGTGTTGTTCTGCTGCTCAGTTCTTGCTTTATCATCTGTCTTCTCAGCATGATGTTTCTTTGGTCTCTGCTGCTGTAGCTGGACTTCTAACATGTATTTGTCAGCTCAAAACTTGACCTATAAACATCTGCCTGCTCATGTACTTCACCTCTGCTTCTTGAATCACCTAAACGACAAAACTCCCATTCCTTCCATGTTTCACTTACAAATTATGGCATGTGCCAGCACATGTACAAAAAATAAATAAATAAAATAACAAAATAAAACAGTAGGCATAGCAATTGGATATTAGAAGCATGACCATGAATCGCTGCATTTGCATCTGTGGATCTGTCAGGCTTGCTCAGCGGCTTGGCTTGCGTGTAAAACATTCTCAAAGCTACGTCTGATGATCATATCTGGTGATCAGAGACTCTGGGAAGGCGGCCATCGTGGAGGGCTGCCTGACTTCTGTGTGTTTGGCCCTGTGGGGGCTGATTGTTCTATCTGAAAGAATTCTAACCAAACTGGGAACAGTTGATGAGAAGGGAGTATTTTTGCAGGAGAAACTGCAAACTCAGATGTGTTTGAGGTGTTTAAACAAAAACACAGAAATACCAAGGATATGCTGTCACGTAAGGCATGTGATTATTAATATGTTTTTGCGTTGGCTATGCTGGTGTCTACATTTTTTGTCAAGTTTGAAAATTGCTCTTCATGTCCTTAGGGACATTTTTTCTCAGATTTATATTGCAGAAACAGAGTCAAGCCTGTAGGGGGCAGTGTTTGTTTTACTCACTGCACTTTAACTCAGCTGGCCTGGTCATATAGGAGCAGGTGAGAACAAAGACTGCTGTGGCTAACCTGCAGAAACAACTGCATACTTTCCATTCTTTAATGAAACCCTTCAATGACTCCTGGACAGTGGCACTCAAAAATACTTTCAAAGGTGCAAGATTTCCGATAGTAAGCAACGTGTTTCAAAACGCCCATTAGCTGAAAATTTGTCAATATTTAAAGGACTTTAATGCAAACGATTGCAAGAAATGTGGGTCACTGTCTTTGTGTCCCCTCTGTCACTGTGTAAGAGGATATTTGTCCAGCATGACAAAGCGTCTCTTTTCATTTAAGAATTCTAGTCATTTTAGATCTAATCTGCCTCTCCGCATTTCACAATTTATTCATCAAATGCTTTAATTAGCATGTTTTAATCTGTTAAATATGATGCAATAAAAGCTATCTATGTTTTAATATGATAGGAAGCAACTAAGACTGCTGATTAATTACACTCCACGTCATGGGGGAATTCAAAATGAAACTTTTTCTTTTGTTCGGCTTGAGCTGTAATTTACTATCAACTGGAGAGTAAATCTGGCAAAAGCATCAGTTTCTCACAAAATTATGAATTCTGCAAAACCTCAATCCACCGTAAAGCTGCTGAACTTTTTGCATTGTGGGGAGAAAATGCATAAGATCTGACCACCGTGAGCAGAATATGGTCACTCCACCAAAGTGACGGAATTTTCTGTGGGTTTTAGACAAATTGTTGAGTCGTTTTGGGTTGATTCCCCCAGCACTGCTGACCTTTCTGCAGGCCAGGTCCATCGGAGATTAAAGGTGAACATGAGGGCAAATCGGTTATCAAGTCACTAACACTCATCGTCAACTTCCCACTGTGCCATTACTACTAATGCATAGGCACACATGGTCAACCCTCATCCATCCTGCCATGAAGGTTTTGACTCCAGGTAACAGTAAGGAATGAGGGCAAACTTAACTTTCCAGTAGGACAAGAAAAATGATGACATATATATAGATGAAGGATTGCTGGGATAGTCGTACCCACAGGAGCAGCAGTACAACTTGCAATAAAAATAAATAGCTGGATTGGTCAAAAAAATGTATGAAGCCTCATGTTTCATAAGTACTGAGGAGTATCCCACCACAAGAGGCCTGCCCTGCTAGATTCTACATGTTAGAATATCATATTATCACAAGTCATCACCCACAACTATGCACGCATGGTCAGAAAGCTGCCTTGACTTTTGGAATTATTACTTTTGAAATTCCCTTGTTACAAATTAGACTGATTATGTTTCCCTCCGAATGCTGACTCCAAACTGGTTAACACATTACAGTCTCTACAAAATTACCTACATAATCTGTGTAATCATATTTCTGAAGACAGTGCCTGATTACTTGTTTTTAGTATGGAGATCAGTCTGTGTGTGGTTTATTACTGTTCACCTTTTCTAGCCCACACAGTCACAAATTGAAAAAATAATAATTCAGCGCTTTAGGGATGTATTTTTGGATTTTTTTTTTTTTGCTAAAAGTTGGAAAGAGGATCAATACTGTAATCACTACAAAACCTATGAAGAATAGTCTGCCCTCTATTTAGATAAGTTTAAATGTTAAGAGTGGCTCTAATTCTCTACAAGGGTAATAGGTAGTTGAAAAATCTAACTAATTCATCTTTTGGCTACTGTTGGACGAAGGCAGGGTGCACCCTGGACAGGTCGCTAGTCTGTCGCAGGGCCTATTGATTGATTTGATTTCTTTTTATGTATTTATTGAATTTTAGTCCATTGTTGGAACTAAAATCTCCTTGTGACCAGAGGTGTTTTACCATCTGACTGAATTAGTCTTTTAACTCCTCTTTCTCTCGTTTGCACAGCTCATAATCGGGTCAACTAATTTATAGCAGGCCAAAAGATAAATTGATTTTGTAAAGTTTTTTCATCAATGTAATGCCTTTAGGCATTTTGAATTAAATAATATTGAGAAAAGAATTGATAAACTGCCTCCTCAATGGCATAAGTCTTTGCATGATTCCCAGCAGAACTTTTTCATCAGAAAGGAAGACCAGAAAATTGAGAACGTTGACTATTTATTATTATTATTATTTATAAATTTACAGATTCAGAATAGTGCAAAAGTTTCCCGCTCATCAGCAGTTTGCTGGGTCAGTTCATAAAGTCTGAACCCCATTTATCTTTCCCCAAACCATTTCATGCATGAAAAATCATGAAAGGAGGCTGAACTATGAGTGTTTGTGTCCATTCCTCCCTGGAGCATGCACAGCTGCTGGGATGACTCAGCAGATTTACCTGTGTTTCTCTTCCACTTTTAATTGCCTGTGAGGATCTGACAGGATATAGAGATACAGAGTAGGAAACAGGATGTACACAAGCATGCACTCACCATTACCCCCAAATTCTGTTGTGAGAAGATGAGTGAACCCGTGCTGCACAGTTTCTTTGTCCTTTTGGTCTGTGTCTTATCTTACACCCACACATGCTCTGAACCTGTTGCAGGAGCTGTCTTCCTTTTTAATTTCACATCATACTAAGAATTTGTTGTTCTCAGTAGCTCATCACCAGCAGAATCTGAACCCGACACTTCTGCTGATGGTTGGCGCCAGAGTTCAGCAGCGGGCGAACCACCATCCGTGTGTGAGTATATGAGTGCATGGGTGAATGGGACTGTGATTTATATTACGAGAGTTTTTTATAGCTTGCTATCAGTGCTTGGATAGATGGGTCTGAAGCTACATTGACTTCGCACTCAGAAATGCATTTTCAAGCTACCACTTTCAATAAAAAATCCATGAAAACACAAGTAAACGTATTTTGGGCTTTTGTGTTCAAAACTCCTGTTCATGCAGGGATATCGAGCTGGGATACACAAGTGTCTACAACTGTTTTCGAGCTTTACGTACAAAAACCATGGCAGCTGAACGCAGGTTGCTTCTTAAACCTGTTCAAACTTTGACCGATGCAGGGACTCGGATTTGGTAGCGACCTATGAACCGTAAATTAATTCACCATAATTCAACTGTTAATTCAACCGTTTAAAAAACTGATCATGGAGGAGAAATTGATGATCGGGGTTTGTGCCTATCTGGTTTTCTACGATACCAAGTCTTTCACACTTTCAAATAGAGCTGTGAAAGAAAAAGCCTGGAGCAAGGTTTGTGAAATTTCCACCGCTTCAACATCTCACAACAAGCCTCTTTCAACTGTAGGAGGGGGACATGCAATAGTAAACAGAATAAAAAGAGAAGCCCCTCTCTGCTCGTCCAGTGTGAGCGCCAAGGGTTAATTGCGTGTTCACGAACGTGCGCCGTTCTTGAACCCACATTAAAGACTCAGTGTGTATGTAGCTTCAGACTGTCAAAGCTCCCTTGTATATATAATTTTGCAGACCTGTTCTCTTGAAAGTTTTAGAAGTCACTGAAAATAAATAACAGCACAAAAACTTAAAAGAGCCATCATGCAGAACTCTGCATGATTCAAGTCTGTTGGCAATGGGAGGCAGATATGTAACAGATTTTTGTGGCTACATAAATATTATCTGTAGTACATATTACACTTTAGTTGAAAACGCTTGTTTTAGACAAGCAACATGCAGAGGGATTAGTTCACATCTATTTCTCAAGCACTGCATCTACATCACTGGCAATAAATAAGACATCTAACTCGTGAATTGAAAGCAGGACCAGAAGAAGGGGAATCCAGGTGTTCAATACTCACAAAACACTGAGGAATTCAATATTTTAAAACAGATTTAATAGAATAGGCAACACATATTTTTTCTGTGTCTACAATTTTAAATATAAGTTTGTCTCATCAAGTTTGTTTTCTGAAAACATTTTGTGTATATTGTACTTAATTCCTTACTTTGAACTTGTCCTTTAAAAAAATTTAAAAAGTTTGTTTAATTTGTCGGTTACAACTCATCTCAACCCGGTATCCGATTTTTCAGTACGCCAAACACTCTAAAATCTATGAGGTCTGCTGAAAGTGTAGGAATCCAAACATACATGACTCATAATAGAGGGCTGATGAGTGACAATAGCACGAGTCCAAATGAGTCGAACAGAGAAAGCAGGAGAGGCAGAGAGTGAAAGGAAAGTCAGTGTTTGTGTAGGTGATGGAGGGTAGATGTTGGTGACTGACTTTTCTCCAAAAACAGTGCGTCATGAAAGTGCCAGCGTTTAGTACCAAGCATTTACATCTGAGCTTTTGTCTCTAAGAGACTGCAGTATTTGTTTTGTTTCTGTGGAAGAGGTAAGTCTGAAATATCAGTTAGCGTGCATTTCAGCAGGTGGACAGTGTAGTTCTCCCGAGACTTGTTTTTCACAGCAGCTGAAATGACAGTTTGATGTTCCATTCAACAGCTCATTTTAAATGGCCTGTGAAAGCCTTTGTCACACTGGCTGTACTTTTGTTTTAAGTTTGGCAATTTTCTGATAAGATACAGTAAGCCATGTCTCTTTACGGCAGTAGTTTTATTTACCAGCTATCTTGATGGACTGCAGTAAAAAAAAAAAAAAAAAGGACAGATCAAAACAGGCGGACAGACACGTGAATTTTTACTCCGTCATGGTGATTGATGAGGAAATGTTGTGGATGAAGTTGTGTTGGGTACCAAAATGTAAAAAATGTGTTTTTCTATTGTCTGAACAAAATGTGAATTTGTTCATATTTACTTTATGCTGTTTTAAATGAAAGGAAGAGTTTCTTCTGGCATGTTTGTTTAGTCAATACTTTCATAAAAAAAAGTTCAGGATTGCTTTGATAAGTCTTGCAGCTCTCATTTGAGATAGACAGAGTATCTACCAGTCTACACATTTTTTCACAAACAGGAAGTGGCATTTTACCTTTAAATTGTCTTAAACTGTTTGACACAACACAGTGAAGCAGAAACTTTCAAACATTTGTTTTTTAATTGTCCATCTGTGTAGTTAATTTAAAAGTTGGTGATTAAAGGAAATTACATTTCTAAGCAACTATTTGCTTATGGCACAACAAGAGTTAGGATTTGGTTGCATTGCTCATAAAAAAATAACAAAATACAGCTAACCAGAGGATTTGTAGTAATTTACGGCACAGCTAGAGGGAGGGACATTCTGGAAAAAACTGAAGTAGCCTTCAAGACCCATTCCAATGAAAATTGTGTTTCTGGTGTTTTTCACCCGTTCTTGTTGCATTTTATCATGATGGAGGACATATCTCAAGAAATTTTAAGATTTTAAAACAGTGTTTCCCAGTATTTATTTTTTTTTAATTATGATGAATCAGGAGCAGATGAAAAAATGCAGTTAGAAGCACTCAGCTCTCAGTTGTGACGTAGAAGCTGACATGGGTGGACCAAAGTACCCCTGCTCCAATCCATTCTGATGCATCCACTTGCAGCCAAATAGATCCATGAACATCTTTGTTTTCCCCGTCTGAGCTGACATCTGGCGCAAAACTGTACAGATAGATAGCTCCAATATGGCTCTCTGTTTTTTTTTTTTTTTTTTTGCTTCGCTAATGTTAGCTTGAAGTTGTGACAGGCTGTAAGCCAGCAGGGGGGAAGTGTAGACAAAAAATGATGGGAAATCAGCTGACGATTACTTCCATCCCAAAAGTCCTGCTCACAACTCAGTGGAAAATTTCTGATGAACTGCTGCCACTCTGCAGACACTATGTCCTTGAAAATGACAGGTTTTTTTTTTTTTTGTTGGCAAAACCAAAATAAAAGACTACAAATAAAGGGAACGCTTTGACAAAAGATCAAACGTATATCAGTGTGGGACTTTTTCTCGTAGTTCAAGCCCATAAACCCACATTACAATACAAGAACAAATCCTGCATCACCGACTTAGACTTGGTTTTGATTTTTTGCAGCTGCAGTCAATTAAAGTGGGTTCAAGAAAGTGATCTCTAGTCAGGATAATGCAGCAGTGAACTTTTCTTGTCAATGTGGGAAACTCCTCTCTGGCATACAGCAGTGCAGCAGTTGTAAATACATGATAACTGCTCACTTTAGAAACCATTTTTTCAAGCTGAATTTACTGACTACATCTATGAGCAGAAAGTGTCCATTCAAATGTAGTGTAGTAAAGAGTACAAATACTCTATCAAAAATGTAGTGGAGGAGAAAGTAAAAGTTGCTTATATTTTTGATACTCAGTACAAGTACAAGGAAGCCAAAAAAACACGCTTAAGTAACAAAGTCCATTTACTCAAGTACTTTACACCTCTGGAGATCAGCCCATCTTTGACCACCTCACACGAGATAGATGTACACTTGATATCTGACCCACCTTTGCAATTCCAGTAAAAAATATCTTGGGCATAAAATTGACATTTTTTTGTAAAGAACCATTAAAAAGTTGTATTCCTAAAAGTACTTTTTCTGCAATATAATTGTTATCTTTACCAGATTTGTGATGAAAAACCCCTTCTTTTATTCTTCATATTACTTTATATATACATTCATATACATGAAAACAAATGCAAGCTCCTGCAAATGAATTATATATATATATACATATATATAATTTATTTATTTAATGTATTTATTTGTTTATTTTTGTCGGGCTATGTTCCTGTGAATTCTTCATGTTTGCACCACAAAACATGGTAATATTTTCCCGTTTTCTGTGATGGACTGACAGCCTGTCCATTGTAAATCCCAGCAGCCCTCAGCCTGACCCTGAACAGGAAAGAGCAGTTAAGGAGAGTTAATTAATGTGTAAAAAGGACAGCTCCTGTTTCACATTTGAACATCAAAAGAAATCCAAGAAAACTTGACTTCTTGACAGCCGTTTCAGCTGTCTGTTTAACACCAACATTAAAAAAAGAAGACTTTCAGTAACCTAATGTTAAAAAATAAATAAATAAATGCAGTTTGGAAATAAAACTGAATGTTATTAATTTAAATGGTTATAACTACTCAAACTATTTTTATGAGTGCAACTTTTGACAAATGTAAATAATGCAAGCACCATGGTGCTCTCTTCTGAACTCACAGAGAGGGTAGGGAAACTCAGGAGTGTGTAAGAGGCTCCTGAACTGGAAGAAACACTGGCTGCAAGTTGTAAAGACCTAATGAAGCATTAGCTCACATTGCCTCTACCCCCACTGTGGTCCCCTTGATTCTCCCAGACGGAAAAATCACAAGACTGAGAGTAGAGTTTCTAATGAATGTCTGTCCACAGATGCTCAGCACAGCATCTACACCTTCTCCTTAGCAGAGGTCTCTCGTTCTCTGCTATCTCTGAGAGCAATAGTTGGGAAACCTGACAGAACTGCTCACACTAACAACAGGTTTCCTCTGACCTCTAATCCAGGCCATTGGGGGGGACCCCCCTCTTACCCTTTTGACCCCTCTAGGTCCAAACCCAGTCCATTCCCCCCTCCTCCAGCGTGGCGGTGGCGGTCGATGGGCCGGTGAGATAAGCCTAAGTGGAATTCCCGTCTGGGTGTTCTTGGGAGTGACCTGGGTGGCAGAGTAGCGTCACTGAAAGTCACTCAGCACTCTGCTCAATAAGGAAGCTGTCTGAGCAACGGCTGCATTTCACGTCTTTTTAAATTCTGATTAGCTTTTTATTTATTTATTATGTAAAAGTTTACAGTAGCAACCAGAAAGGACGGATGATTTAGCTGGAAGCCTGCTTGAACTTTTCATAACCCCTTACCTGAGGTAAGACAGCCTTAAAAAGTCTTTTTGTTCCAAATTCAAGGAAGGGGCTTAACTCTGAAAACAGAGCTTGAAAGAATGGGATTTAATACAAATCCAATTTCTTAGAATTACAACAAAAAAAATAGAATCACATTTGATCCAGATTATGAGTTGCACTTTTATCACAAAAATGTAATTCTTGTATTATCAGTTGCTCCAAGTTTTGCAGGTCATCGTTCCGAAGTGAGACATGCAACCGCGTGCTCTGGCCCTTCTTACCATATTCTACATGTGTCTTGCACTTCCTGAGAGACTGTGGGTCCGTGGTGGAGGGGCCAGTTGTCTGGGAAAGAATGCTAGGAGTCTAGAGTGGCCTGGTTTAGGCAACGGCCTAGCCATTGTGCCCCAGGAGAAGGTAATTAGGAAGTGAAACCTTGACCAGTTGACAGCAGGCTTTGTTCAGGGGCGAGTGGGCCAGGAGAAGTGCTTTTGAAAGCGTTTTTACTTTCTTTGCAAAGGCGACCTCAGACCCTTCCTCCAAAACCACGCAGGGGGAGATCATATAGGTTTCTGTAGAAAATACATTTGGGAGGGGCCACAGTGGTGTTTCAAAGCGCATCATTCAGCAGGGATATTTCCTAGTTTAAAGTGAATCCATCTTACAGTGTTTATTAAACACTACTAAATTACAAAGTTAGGAAGTTGGGTAACAATTCTCATGTCTTGGGCAAAGTTACTGCTCGGCTCAGGATCTTCCAGATCTGCAGCTTCATTGGCAGCCGTCAGCCATAATCAGTTCTGCAGTCTATTTCCTGTAGCGTGCACTTGCTCCCAGTGTTGCACTTGTGAATGAGCCAAGTGACCACTGCTGTGAGGGTATCCAGCACTGGGAGCCCGTGCATGTCCCTGTGGGCCTTGGCGCTGCGCTTCCAGCTCTTAATGTGGCAGAAAAAGTGTGAAGACGGCTCTGGCAAAACTGCAAGCTCCAGGAAAGAGGAAACCACTCACAACTTGGACTGCAAAAATACAAGCTCCTGCAAATGATTTGCTCCTTGTTTTCATGAATGCAGCCAGAGGTTTCGTGAAAAAAATCCCAGTCAAGAATTACCATCAAAAGAAAGCAGCACAGTCTTTCTGGTTACTTGAACGTATAGCTTGTTGTAGTCCAAACTACTTTGACAAACATAATGATTCTCTGCGATGAGATTAAGAAATCCAAATAACAACCAGATAGGACTAATAAAATGCAACCCATGATGTGATCTGTTAAGACTTTTGTGACAACACCTCTGCAACTGATAAAACCCTAAATCAGGAACACAATTAAGAAAGAAAACAAAGTGAAACTATCAGGTCTTTAACCTGAAAAGTCCTTGACCACAACAAACAGATTCCTCTGTGCTTGAGTTTGAGTATTTAGCCTTGCAGCGAATCCATAAAACAGCTGAAAGAAGATGAGAGGCATTTACTCGCCCTTTGTTGTCCTCTTTGTTCTCTGCCCTATTATGGTAAGGCTTTGAGCAGCGACCCTTGGTAGACAGTGGTTTCAGTCAACTTGAAGATCTTGTTAAGTTTCTTTCTAAGTCGGTTTAAAAAGGGGCAGCTGAGTTTGCAAACACTTCATCTGGGTGAGAAGCATTCATGAATCATAAACATGCCAATAAGCTGTAGAGTTGAATGCTATATGATGCTCAAATCCGTGTGGCTCATAAAGTCTTAAGGCTAATAACTTTTCTTGAACCTTTTCAGTATAAACTCATTCATTCATTTTCCAATCCGCTTTATTCCTTTCGGGGTCACGGGGTCGCCGGAGCCTAACCCGGCTACTCATGGGCGAAGGCAGGGTACACCCCTGGACTGGTCGCCAGTCTGTCGCAGAGGCCACAATCACACACCCATGCACACTCACATTCACACCTAGGGACAATTTAGAGTAACCAATTAACCTATGAAGCATGTTTTTGGACGGTGGGAGGAAGCTGGAGTACCCGGAGAAAACCCACGCATGCACGGGGAGAACATGCAAACTCCACACAGAAAGGTCCCCCAGCCAGGACTTGAACCGGGAACCTTCTTGCTGTGAGGCAGGAGCGCTAACCACTGCGCCACCGTGCAGCCCACTTCAGTATAAACTCCTTCAGACATTAAGAAGATGTAAAGCAGAGGTGTTTGCATTAGAGAAGCAAATAAATCATCAACTGCCTTAGTGTAGGTGTGGATCCTTGATGTCTGTGATGTATGTTTGTGTTTTAAAAATAAAAAATGGCCTCTTAAAAGTACTTACTCTCAACATCCGTCAGAGTTTCTGAAGTTATTTGGGAAAATCTGAGTTTCCTACACTTTCTGGTATTTTTGCAACACTCTTGTAAATTTACTGATTCCTTTTTGAGCACAGGTGTCCCAAGTGGGCTTTTCCAAGTTAGTGAAGTTAACTGATTGTTTCTCTGGAGGACTGTGGAGTTCAGCAGGGACAGGGCTCGGTCGTTTTGAGAGTGCAGTGATTAAAGTTTTACATAGTTGATGGAGAAGTTAGATCATGCCAAGAGAATATTTAGATTAATGATGGCAACCTTGAGGCCAGTATTATGTCACTGTGAATGAGGACTGAGGAGACATTGGGATGACATTTTTACAGGCCTTGTACTTCTTAATACACTCACAGCTCAAGTATGACCAAGAAAGTGCATGCCAGACACACATAAACAGCCAAAAACAGCACACCAACGTATATACAGTTCCCAACAACCACCACACAAAAAGTGCGGCTGCTGTTGCATCCTGTAAGTGTGCATACATGTGTGGTGAGTGCCACCGTTGGCTGGTGGGCCCTGTATTTGATGATGAAGTCATCCGTTTAAGTAAACGCCAGATGGCCAGGCGGAAAGTAAAACAAGTGCCATCTGCTTAGATTCAACCTCTGCTCAGCTCCTCCTCCCCGCTCTCTGGGGATTTTCCCTCATTTCTCTGTTGGCACAGCAAAGGGCTGCAGCGCTCAGAACATTAATACCATTAGTGAAATGTGTCAGAAGAGGCAACCAGGCACAATGCATTACACTAGCACTGCGTTACTGCGCTGCTGGCTCACTAGACGCACAGAGGCACTGACATTGTACATTTAGCCTGTGCTGGCTGTCAACTTAGTAAAAAATAATCAAATACACTTAAATCTGATGCTGGTGTACAAACAATTAAATGTGGAACACAAACTGTGCCAAGTTAGTCGCAATTCAAGAAAAGAAAATGTAATAAAAACAAAATGAAAGTTCTGTGAAAAGATTGTTTCATTTTCCACCATGCTGCCCAGCAGGTACATTTGTGTTTCAGTAAACAAGCATCAAAACATCATTACCTCCATTTGTGAGAACACATTCACACTGGCAGGTCTGATTCACGGCAGAGCTGATTACCTCAAACTGTCGACTTCATTACATGTGTGAAAGCTTAACTGAACTGTGATGTGGACCAAACATGTGAACCCTGGTCTTCACCAGAATGTGGGACTCAGTCTAAATGACTTCTGGTGCAATGGATTTCTCATGGGCTAACAAATGTGGGTAAGACCAAGTAAACCTCATAAAAAAAAAAAACACACTGCAAAACTGAAAAAGCAAAAAAAAGTGTTTACCCTGTTTCAGGGTATACCAGGTTGCCAGTCTGTTGCAAGAGCACACAATCACACCCATTCTCACCTAGGGACAATTTAGAGACACTAATTAACATATGAAGCATGTTTTAGGATTGTTGCTGAAAGCCAGAGAAAACCTACACATCCAAGAGGAGAACACGCAAACTCCACATGGAAAGACCCAGCTAGGATTCAAACCAGCACCTTCTCTTGAAAAGGTGAGAGTGACAACCACTTTGGCACCATGCAGTTCAGCTAAGAAAAATGTCCTTAGAGTAAATGTACGTTAGTGAATAGATGTAGACACTTAATGATATTCATTGCTTGCACCAGGACATTTCTAGTGTTGGAACAACCCAAGAATCGTGTTTCTTGCTATAAACAGTGTGTGTGACCATGCTGCACTGAAGGTCTACTTACTGAGACAACATATCTGTGCTTTGAGTAGCAATTTTGTATCGAGCCGCATTTCTTCTTCCTAATGTCATAACTGTAATGATTGATTATTGGACCCATCTCAAGATATACAAATGGAGGAGTAACAGAGTAAAGAATGAACAGATTAACAGTCAAGAGATGTTATTCACCAGAAGACAAAACTCTGTAACCTGCAGAACACAGGGGGTTTAGGATCCACTTTGTAAGTAAGTACAAAAAGGAAATGGTTATAGGGTAGGGAGATATCTTTACAGGAAGAAATACTGGTAGAAGACAGCTGTCAGGTTCCTGCTGTTAAGAGATGGAGGAGAGTCATATATACATTTCTATGCTTCTGTTTTGCAAAGTTTGGTCTGCTTTTACTGCTGTTACTTTGTTAAAATTGCAATCATCTTTGCCACTTTTAGCCTCATTTCATGCAATAGGTCATATGCATTAAATCTTTCCAATAATTCAATCGAGCCCACGGCCCTGGATCTAAAGGACATCCTTAAACACACACAAACAGGTGAGGCAAATAAATCAGTACTGTCCAGGTACAGATCAGGCATGTTAGTGAAAGATTACTTAGATACATACATAAAGCTGCAGAAGGCACGAGAATGTCTGACAATGAGTTACAGACCCACTCCAATGAAAATTGCATTTTTAACATGTTCTTGTATTATTTTTTTGTGATGGAGAACATATAAAAATAAGATTAAAACTGTGTTTCTGAGTATTTGTTTATTCAAATCGAGGTCAATCTGGAGCAAACACAAAAAAATTCAGTTTGAAAAGCTTGTAGTTGTTATGTACAAACTACAATCGGCGGGCCACTCTAGGTCAAGCTGGCAATAATAAACCCAAACAAAAAGAGAAAATAAAATAAACTACACAGTAATGGATTTCTGTGAACTGGGCAGTTTTACTGCAACGTCAGCAGTAAAATACTGTACAAAGGCTTTACAGTATTTTACTGTAAACATCAATGAACTGGGCGAATTCACTGTAAAAAGAATGGAATTGTGGGAACTTACTGTAAAAAGCAATGGTTACTATATATAGTACTATGAGTCAGAATCCAGTAAGAAAAATGTCAACAAAAAAAAGACCAATCATAAACAAATATGTCATTATTTTTTCTTACCTACTTGGACTAAGTTTAACCCTTCTATCCTGCAAGAGCACAACGACTTGTAAACAAGTTCCAAATGTTGTTTACGCGTAATGTCACTCATTGTAAAAAATCAAGCTGACAGCACAAATTTATCCCCCACATGCTTGAGTTTTTTGTTTGTTTGTTTGTTTGTTTTCACTGTGTTTTGGATTCAATATAATTCTCGGTGGAAAGGGTTTTTTTTTTTTTTTTTGTTTTATTTTGATTTTCCTTAATTTTTTTGTATTTATTTAACCTTCATTTATACAGGCAGACAGATTAAGAAAAACATTATTTTTTTACAACTATGACCTACTGAATAATTGTATTAAAATTACAACTTGTCTTTTTGTGGACATCCATATTCCTACTGAATATCAGGCTCACCTGCTGTATATTAGCTAAAACTCTCTAGAGACCGTTTTCCATTTATTCAGAACGTCTACAGTAGTCATAATCTACCTAATATCTCACTTTATTTACACTAGTATATTTTTTGGTTGATTAATTTCAATTTGTTTATCAGTATATTTTCTGGTTCTGCTGTTTAGAAATTACAAATACACCTAACAAGTTACAAAACAGAAAATAGCTAACAAGACACATTGTTTGCAAACTCTTAATTGTCAATAAAAGCTAATTAAAACAAACAAAATCAGCTGTGCTGTTCAAACTGAGTGGGACAATCTTTATGTTAACACACTGTGAAGGATTTCTGTAAACTGGGCAGAATTTTACTGCACGTCTGTAAAAAGCAATGAATTTGAAAATGCTTGTGGTCACTACTGTAATCCTCAATGTAATATTTACAGGTAGATAAAGGGACAGAAAAAAGGTGACTGTGTTTCTATGTGTTTAGCTTTTCATAAATGCTTGAGTTTAAACTGTGCCATGTGCATGCTGCTTTTGAAATAGAGATGCAAGCAGTGCATTTTCATTATCCTTTTGTTTTAATATTAAAACAACATCCTGTTGGTTTTATTAAGAGGAAACAGTCCATGATTATATGCATTGGAGGCCTGCTAATTTTTTTCAGCCTCTCGTAAAGTTTTCAATATGAACAGGTGGTAAGAAACTTAAGCGTTTAATCACAGGTTGTTACATCAGAACTTCAGCTGAGAAAAATGGATTTGGAGATTTTGTATGTGAAATATCACAAATTGTAACAACTAATCTTCTCGCACAGTTAGTACATAGATTGATGCTTGTTGTGCAAATCTGACTCTTCCTTGAAAGAAACTTACCCGGAACTAAACTTTCTCTGGAGTTAGCCGTTTTGGGATCCAATAGCTGACGTTGATGAAAGCACTAACTTTCTGTAAAACATTTGTGACATAACATAATTTCAGAAATACACCCTTGAAGGTTAAGGTATAATATTGTAATATTAAATATCGTGGAGCCCCTGTCAATCATTTTCAATCTCAGCTTCAGTTGTAAAAAATCCCTAAAGTCTGGAAAGCTGCTTATGTACTTCCCGTTCTTAAAGGAGGAGACCTTCTTAAAGGAGGTAAATAACTAGAAGCCAATCTCCAAGTTATGTATCATAGCAAAAGGTTTTGACAAGCTGGTCAGTGAACAACTGAAGGATTTTCTTAAATCAAACAGCATTTTGTTTGATTTTCAGTCTGGCTTTAGAAAACAACATAGTACTGTTACGGCCACTTTGAAAGTTTTAAATGGCATTATGCAGGCCCTTGACTGTAAAAAAAAGCTGTTGCACACTTTATAGACCTATCAAAAGTTTTTTAACACTGTGGATCACACTCTCCTGGTAAAATCGCTCGTCAATATTGGAATCTCCAATCAAACCGTGGCCTGGTTTGTCAACTGTCTGTCTAACAGATCTTAGTCTGTACAAATATCTGGCTTCATTTTTCCTGTTCGTGAAATCAAGAAAGGTGTATCACAGGGTTTGGTTCTAGGTCCCATTCTGTTCTCCATTTATACTAACAACTTCTGTCAAAACCTACCAAATACATTATATCATCTTTATGCGGATGATTCTGTCATTTACTGCTGCTCTAGGTCAGTCGCACAAGCCATTGAGTCTTTACAATCTGCTTTTAATGTTGCTCAGTTTCGCCTCAGATCACTAAAAATGGTTTTAAATGTAGAAAAAATAAAAGTGATGATATTTTCATACAAACGTGAATTACAGGAATTTACTCAGGTTCTAAAAACTGACAATGACAAATCAATACAAATAGTAGACAGCTTCAAATACCTGGGTATTGTGCTAGACTCAGAGCTTTCCTTTAAAAAGCATGTTGCCAATTTACTGCATAAACTGAAACTGAAGCTTGGGTTTATTTTAGAAACAAATCTCGCTTCTCACTCAGAGCTCAAAAAATTCTGGTAGCAGATACTTTTTTGCCTCTGATTGATTATGGAGATGTTCTTTATATGAATGCCTCATCCATCTGTCTTCAATCACTCAATACCGTATATCACTGTGCCTTGAGGTTTGTATCTGGCTGTAGTCATCTCACTCATCACTGTGAACTTTATGCCACAGCAGAATGGCCCTCTCTGAACACACAAAGGTGCACACACTGGATGACTGTTGTCTATAAGGCGGTACTTGGTTTGATACCTTTATATCTTAGCTCTCTTCTTTAAAGAACTACCAGTCAATATGCATTATGCTCTTGTGATATCTTTCATCTGCATGTTCCCAGAGTTCAAACTGAATTTGGAAAACAAGCTTTCAGTTTTTCTGCTGCCTCTGCCTGGAACTCCATCCAAACTCAGCTAAAGTGGTCTGAACTGGCTTCATTTAGATCATTCTGTATAGCATAAAGAAAAATTCCATACATCAAATGCTCTTGTTTCTGACTCTTCTGTTAATCAATGCACTGTAAAGCTACTGTACTCTATGATAATGCTGCTCAACATTTGCACCTCCGAAATGATAGTTTAGATTTGTTGACCTGCCCTGTCACTTTGTCACACCTAAATTGTATAACTTATGTTGTACATATTCCTAATTCACTGCTCGTTTTACATTTACTTTTTTCTGTAACTTTATTTTGAAACGTGTGCTGCTGACCACTTGGCCAGGGTCACCATTGTAAAAGAGATCCTGATTTTTATGAGTTCCACCTGGTTAAATAAAGGTTGAATAAAAAAATAAAATAAATAAATACTCAAAATAACCAGGAGTGGCAAAAGTACACATGGTTGAGGGACTTAGTTCAACATCTTGTGCAATTTTGGAAGAGCAGAATTCCTTTTTAATCTTAGAGATAGCATGGTGGTGCAGTGGTTAGCATTATAGCTTTACAATAAGAAGGCCACACGATCAATTCCTTATAGACCTGTGCTTTTATTATTCAGTCTAAAACATGCTCCACACTTTTTATTTCAACAAACATGAATGATTGTAGTAAACAAAACAATTTTCTTGAGCATTAATAGGTATGCATTTAAACTAAAACAAGCATGATCAAAGCTGACATCATGTGCATAACAAAAAAGAAGGAAAAAAGGCTAGTTGAATGTATCAATACATTAATTATTGTAAAGCTTTTATTTTTAAAGCAAAACTAAACACTGGCTGTTAAAACTGTTTTCAAAACTAAATACATCAAAACAAAATGCCACCACCATTGAAATTATTCCATGTTATTATTATATTATGAAATGTTTCTGTTTGGTGTTGCATTGATCTAAGAACCTACTTATGGTGAAAGTGGCCTTCACTCAAAACAGCTGGAGAAGTTGTCATAAGAGAACCAGAGTACATCTTTGTTTACTTTTTTTACAATAAATAAACTGGAAATGAAAATACATTAATATCATAAAAGTAAGCACAGTACAATTACTGTAGGAACATTTACGGTACCTACTGGCAGCTAATGCTACCAGAAACTACTGTATTTCCTTTTACGGTAATATGGCTGTAAAATTAAATACATTAGAGCATCTGTGTACTGTTATGTATTTTAAAACTTTATTAATGTAAAATGAAATACAGTACACAGAAATTATACTGCACTTTCTTTTTACAGTAATAAAGATGTAGAATGCTTTACAATCACTGGCATCCAGCTGCCATTAAGTTACTGTCAAATCTACAGCAACTATTTTATAGTGCAATGAAGCCATGAAATGGCAAGTAAGATCCTCATTATCAGCACCACCTGAGCTGAGATGAGATCTTGTGGTATCTCCTGTCTTTTGCTGTTTGCCCCCAAGGGGTAAGCTCAGTCAGTGACAGATTAACCTGTGCTTTGTTTAACAGTAAACAAAAACTGTTTGATGACACCCTTCCTGCTTTCTTCAGAGCCAATGAATATTAACTTATTCATGTCCTACAGCCATCTACATTTATCTAGAAAAAAAGTGAAGTAAAAGCAGAGCATCTGCTCACACTTAGAACTAAAATCATCAGTGAGAAATCAAATGCAAAATGTCCAAACTGCTGATCCTCAGCTTTAAATGACTATCTTAACACCCCTAACATTTTTCTCCTGAAGTTTTGAAAATGTAGACATTTTTGACTTGAGCAGAGGGAATTTTTAGAAGTTGATGTAAACTATAACATCTATCTGTATTTACCTTGCAACTGTGGAACAAAGGGCCACTATTTTTTACTTCCTGGGTTGTGAAGTCCCCTCATGAACAATGGTTTAAAAACAGTCGGTCCAGCTAGGAGTGTTGTTCTGTACTTCTTTCTTTTGTGCTTTCTTGGAGTGTTTCCTGTCTGTTTGCAACTCAGTGAAGGTCACAAAGCCTTACAGACATTTTATATTTTATTACAAGTTCTAAGATCTACAATGAACACAAACTTCTTGTGCTAGTTTATTTTTGTAAATGTTCTTAAAACATTCACAAGACAAGGTTCAGGTCTGGATAACTACGAATATTTTAACTTTTGTCTATCTATGCAATCTCCAGGTAGAGTTGTACATTTGGTTTACAGATGGGATCAAGAAAATTCTAGATACATTTGATTCTGCTTGTGGCCCATAATGCTATCATATTTTTGCACTATAGGGCGCATGAGCATATAAGACACACCGTCAACCGTAGTATGTGACACGTAACCCGTGAGCCACATTAGAATTTTAGCAATACCTGTTACTCCCAATTACTGCAACTCAAATTGATACATCTAAAACAAATGTCAAAGTGACTATGCTAACTCCCAACCTTTATGTAACATGTAAAAAAAAAAAAAAAAACACAGTCTGACACAGCCACACATTAGCAGTGTATTCATAATAACATCCAAACGTGTTTGCATTTTGAAAAATAATGACAGACATTTTAACAGAGCACTGTGCTCAAAATTGCTTTGACATTAGTAAAAACGACCAGAATGAACCAATCAAAATGTCTTGCCGGTGTTTTTTGATAGAAAAAAATTAAGGCTTTTAACTGCGCCTCATAGTACAGAAATGTAGCAGTTGAAAGAACAAAGGATAAAAGTGTTGCTTAGCAGTGGGAATAATCATCTACAGAAGCAGTGAAGAGTAGATCTGGCTGCATTTTGTCAGCAACAGCACATCAGAGATGGAAAAACAGGATTACTACCTTCAGAGAAGATTTTCCTGCCGAAACTGAAAGACTGAAAAAATATACACTCAAGACAGTAAGACAATATTGCATTCACTAAACAAACCTCATAAAGAAAGAAGGAAAGTATGTCCTGAATTATTGAAAGAAACCATTTGGTTACATCACAAACTGTACACATTCAGCCAATCAAAGAAAAGTTGGCTGCATCTTTGCATTTTAAACCAAGATTTTTTTATTGATTGATGTGAGTGATGAATAAGCCGAGGTAGATTTGTGTCTCTTCTGCCACTGATGAAGACCTGTCAGTAGTGCCCATCACCTGCTTTTCTCTTCACTTAAACACCCACTCTGATAAAAAATGGTGTCAGTGATGTTTTTAACATGTTTTTGTGGCATTTTTTTTTCTGATGATGCAGGACATATAAAAAGAAAATTAAGTTTTCATTAATTAAAACTGCATTTGTGAGTCTTTCTTTATTCAAATTGTTGTGAATCAGGAGAAGACAAACAAATCAGAAAAAGAAAAAGAGATTATTTGTGATGTAGAAAATAAACTTGGCAGGCCACAAGATCACAGCTTCACTCCGCAACAGGGGAGGGAAGGGAGGCGGGGTTGCTAAGTCGCAATGTCCCACCCACAACTCAGAGGCAGATTTCTAATGAACTCCTGCCGCTCTGCAGCTATGTCCAAAAAAACAAGACATAAAAAAAACGGCATAATCATACTCAAAAGACCACTGGGAACACTTTGAAAAAAGATCAAAAGATGATCGGAGTGGGTATTTAAGCACTGCGCTCCAAAAGAAAAACAGCACTGTGGTGGAATAAAGCTCACAGCTGGCACTTCCCATTACACCATCAGTGAGCAGGAGAACCTGATCTGTGGTGCTATATAGGCTTAACCTCTTCACCTGCCATCTCCTCAGCACCTGTGTACTGTAAAGTGGCAGCGTCTGCCTGCAAGCAGCTCTACAGTCTGAAGGCTTGAGGGTGTTTGTTGTGAAACGCTTTGGTGTAACACATCATCTCCTCCTGCCCCTGCATACTTTGAGGCTGCTATAGCGAGACCAGGTGGGGAAAATATCCACATGTGGTTTTAAGTTTAGTACAATTCTAAGCAGCCTTTTAATGCCTGACAGGAAACAACATGGAAATGTGGCGTAATGGAGAACAGGCAAGTGCCACAACTGTGGTGGGGCCGACATCGGTGAGGGTTACGAAACAAGAGGGGGGGTTCATCACATCCACCTCCACCCTACCCCGCTCCCTCACTCATTTATCCCCCTACCCTTGCTTGATGAGACAAAAAAATGACATCCACACAAATATATTTTAATGCTGTGAGTTGGCTCACACCTCACCAGGCCTGTCCCTTGTGGGACAGTTGTCTGGCTGCCAAGGAGCTTAATTAAAATACTGTTAATTACTAGAATGATCAGACTGACAAACTCATCATGCAGCAACTTCTGCCAACCGAACCATTTTTTTTTACGCTGGAAACTACAAATAGATGGAATAGGCAGCTTTTGTGAGCCACCATTGCATCAAAGGAAAACAGATTTTCTTTCAAATATATGGAATCTTAAGATGAATCTTACATTAATTACCTGGACTGGATTTGAAATACCAATTCTGATCCAAACTGAAAGAGGCAGCATCAGCTTGATTAAAATCAAAAACTTCAAACCAAAAGTGATTGTCAGTCATCGCTGTTACTGTTCCAAATGGTGCTGTCAAAGATAAAAATGACCATACATTCTGTTCTTACAGTCTTACAGTCTTCCTTTGTTGATGCCTGTTTATGTAAGAGTTTCTGTCAAAACATGGGAAAAAAAGATAAATGTGCCTATGTAAAAGAACATTTCTTTGGTAGTCTCTGTAATAGATACCTCATTGTGGGGTCTGAGGGCAAAGCTGCCCTTTAACCAATCACAACCTCAGCTCATATTGACTTTGACTCCAAAAAAACGCTTGATTTTTGAAATCCCGCTCGCCACTGCCACACTCTTCCACGCCTGAACGCACACACAGTCTTCTTTGGAGAGCCTTTGGTGTGTCCCATCAGATTTGAGTGGAGGTGAGCTGGAGTTTCTGCACTGAATTAAAAATGCTGGAAAGACTGAGTTTCTGTGAGTCATGGCTCTGGAGCCAACTGGACCGAAACGTTTCGGCAGCAGCAGCACACCTGCTGGACCTTCACCCCGCCCGCAGAAAGCCCCGCACATGAGCAGGACTCCTGCCCCGCCATGTCAAAATGCAACATGTTCCGGCTGACTGCAATTAAGCGGTAAACTGGAAATACTTATCACTGATTTAGTTGTCCATAAATTGGTCGACATATGCTCCGTGTGCTTACCTCACCTCTCACCACCCAGGTTGGAGGCACATTTATCTCACTGTGGGTTTATCGACTAAGCCCCCCCTCCCACACCTGCTTTTTGTGTGCTTCAAGGCAACACTATGATCATCTGGAAAAAAAACAGCACACAGAAATTACAGGCTTCACAATCAATCTGCAACCGCCTGCGAGGCAGCGGACTAAAATGAACACAACCAGGCAAAGAAATTCAGGATAAAAAGAAGAAACATGATTTCATAACTTGTTTTTTTCCCTCTTCTTTATTATTTGAGTATGCTTAACATCATAAATCTTATAGATGAGAGACGGACTGGGGAGCCTCATTGAAAGATTTATAAGCTCTGCCTTTTTTTTTAATCCAATATTCCCTCCTCTGCAGCCATTCCCAAAATGGTTTGGCTGTGAGGACTCTGAGGAGGCTCTGCTGAGGGAAAACACACGGACACATGCAAACACACATGTTCACACATCCTGAGTGACCAGAGCAACAACAGGAATGCAGCAAGTTGCACCACATCCCAGCTGGAATGACAGTGTCCGCCTTTGCACCGTGGAGGATGAAAGGACATCATGCTTGCCTGAGACGTGGAAGGAACGCCTGGAATTAAGAAAAGGGGAAGCTCTCCAACTGGGGCTTGCCTTGGAGATGACCTTGCTTCACTGCCTAAGCAAAGAAAAAAAACCATGATGGTGGTGGTGGTGGTGAGGTCCAAAAGTGAACTTAAAATATCCCCACTCCACACCTGTGATCAATTATGATCTACACAATTAGAGAGTAACTAACAAAACCTCAGCCTGTTATAATTCATATATATCAAGAGAGCAGAGAGGAGGGAGCTGGCAGGGTTCACAGATGGGGTGGGAGAGTGGGGCGTGCAAGCACAGACAGGGTCTTCAACATGGCATCCCAACCGAAGGCTCAGTTGTCAGTAAAAACATTTGCCTTGAGCAACGTCTGCATGGTGATAGTCCCATTATTGTAAAACCTCCTTATTAATCCCACCCCCACTCCCAAATGATTCCAAGTTTGATCCAAAACAACCAATAAGGCAATAAAAGCCTTGTCCGCCTAGTTCCGCTCATTTGTTTGGGTATCTGAAAGCAGTTTCTATCTTTATTAAAACACATTTGCAGGTTATTAGGATTAAATATTGGTTGATCAGAACCAAATGAGTGCAAGAATGTTGGATGGAGTTTTTCTCTACTCAGTCCATCTTAAAGCAAAGGCTTTGTCCTCTGGAAGATAAAGCAAAGAAGATGTCCCTGGAAGGTGTGAAAAAACGGATAGGCATCAAGATATCCTCCATCTTTATCGTGGACCTTTATGGCCATAGAAACAACTCTTATCTTAACGAGGGATTAAGTCTGATAAATGTACTAACCCCCCCAGGCACTTTTGGAGCTCGATAATTGCAAAGTTTAAGTGTGAGAAAAGATATTATCAACGTGAACTGCAGCATTCAAGTAGTCCTCGGGCTTATCAATGCTGTCACTTAACCCGTCATGGAGGTGCAGCAGTGAGATCCACATATGGGGTGGAGGGTAGGTAGGGAGGATGACAGGGGAGGGGGGGCAAGCTGAAACGTCTTTCCAAACAGTACCAGTGCCAGCGAATCTCCCAGAAAACACACTCTCCCTGAAAGAAAATAAATGGAATATCCTGTTTGGGTTAGATCGCTGAGACAAAAATAAAGGCAATTTTCCAAGGCTGCTCAATATGCCGTGTATTAGTAGCACAGGTAATTGGAGGAAAAATGTGAAACGTGAGCCAAAATGGACATATGTAATTGCTGCACTCTGGGTGCTAGAAGTTCAACACTGGTTTTAAAACAAGAGCCTTTGAATTTAACAGATCACTGCCCACATGCTATTTCCTATGAGAGTAGTCAAGATCAAGGGGTTCCTTATCTCACTTGCCCACAGCAGATTGTGTTGTTTGATATAATGCAAAGACAGAGGTTTTAACTTGAAATGGAAAAAACGTGTCAAACACCTTGAATAATTGAGGCGAGAATCTGGTTTATTTGTATTAAAGCTCTCCCAGCTGCAGGTATCTGACATCGACTCTGTAGCTACTTTAATGCTGATATTCAACTTTCAGCTGCACATAACTCTATGAAAACAGCTATGCAGATGAAAGGATTGCTAAACATTTACTTTGGATAGGTACAGCTGTGCTTTATAGCTTTTCTGTTTGGCAGGATACCTTACATTCCCAAATATTATTGATGTAGCAGCTTGGGTTTAAGGGATGTTATTATTAAACCACTCATACCATGTCGGGTGTCCTTATTTTTGATTTTAAGTAATCAGTTTGTCCAGCTTAAGCTATTTTTAAAACCATTGATTTTTTGCTGTCAAAGGTTCACACACTAAATGATAAACTAAAGCTATTGGAAATTAAATGAAATCCTCCTTGCACTGGCAAAGGGTTTCTCAGTCTGCTGGGATATGTAGTTGGAAGCAGAACATACAATTTATCAGAAATATTCATTTAAAATCAAACTTCACTAAAGGAACGGGCCTGTCACTCCCTGTACATTTACCTACTGCTTACGTTCATGATTGTTTGTCTCCAAACACAGTTTTGTTTGTAACCTTTCAAGTTTCCTTAAAGTTGTATCACATTTTTTTGCTCTTCTGACTTACAAAAAAGGTCACACCACTGATGACAATTGTTTAGGACACATGAAATTCACAAGATTTTTTAAAAGATTTGTTTTACATTTTTTTGAAATCCGCTAAAAGTGTCATTTTTTAAACTTTACAACCAAAAAGATGTTTTGTGTACATTTTGCTTGATCTAAAAAGAACAATTGAACCGCCTCCACCATGCTACCTGAAACAACGAGGAAAGAGGTAGGGGTGTCACTGAACTTGTATTTTTCGGCTTTTACTGAAAGGGTCTGTTCTGCAAAAGCAGAATAATGAAGCACCACCACAACATGGAACATGAGAGCTGCATGGTGGTGCAGCATGATAACTGCTGCAAGAAGAAAGCAAACACGTGCACACATGCATGGACCATAGGCATATTTATATATGCACACTGGACTGAGAATCTCTGATGTCACCCAAAGAATTCTGAACAAAAAAATAAATTTGAAGAGTCTGGGACACATTGCCAAAGTTTGCTTGTACACATCAATATCAATAGTAGAAAATACTGTAGAAAGGAAACAATTCAGAATTTAAACCAAACTGCGAGGTTTCATTTGTTCATACAATTGGATTTTTTTGAAATGGGACTCAATGGTCTAGTGGTTGTTTCTCTCGTGAGTCTCTGGTTCCAATCCCAGATGGGTTCTTTCTGTGTGGACTTTGCATGTTGTCCCCATGTATGTGTTGGATTTTTCTTGGTACTCCAGGTTCCTCCCAAAGTCCAAGAACACATTTCATAAGTTAATTGATGAAACCGCTAATCATTTGTCACTAGTTATGAAAACGAGATCATGTTATTGTGTTGTGTTTATAATAAAACTCTTATTTTCGACATCTAAACTGTGTTGTTTCTATGAGTGCGGTATATATTTAATAGAAGAACACTTTTTGTTATTTTGGTGTCTAAAAAGATGGGATGATTTTTACTATCGATGATCTCTGTTTTAAAGACACGCTCATGTTGGTTTTTTTCAGCATATAATCACAGTTTTTTGTTTGTTTGTTTTTTACATATAGACAAAAGCAAACAAAAAACAATGTTATTTTTTTTGGTCTAAAAATCTGTTCTAAGAATATTAAATATAGCTCAGGACTTGCTACATAGATGTTCAGCTACCTTTTGACAAAGTTACAATTACAGTTAAAGATAGTCATATAGTTACACATTTTAATATTTGTTAAACTTAAATTTCACGAGACTTTTTTTTTTTTTACATAGTTGCACAAAACCTTCACCTGACCAGGTCAGGACCAGGCAGGCCGGTCTACACCAGACTTTTTTTTTTTTCTACATGAACCACAGTTAAAATTTACCATCATTCTCTCAGCATGTGCACACAAATTTATTCCCAACCACACCCTGCCATACACATGGATATTTTACATGTTAGTCATGTGTGTTTGCACATGCATCAGAATAGTATGATGTGTGCCTGCAATAATATTTATAGCTTTGGATGTTCCATTTAGTCATAACCCCCAAAAAGAAGGAAAATATCAGACAAACACGTGTTCTTAGTGTTGTTTGGTTCTCACTGGTGTAAAGTCTGCTTTTAATGCCAAACAGTAAAGCCTTCATTAAAGGGACTGTGTACAAGTTTGTTGAAAGCTTTGTTAAGTTTTTGATAAACGTGACTTATTTTAAAAGAGGAATATGTTTTAAATTTTGTCACTAAACAACTTCATCATCAGTCATGAATGTCAGTTCTGCTTGAAGTAAGAGATGTTGCTAATGTGGAATGAGAAAAGCACTTTGTTTTTTCCAAGCACTTCATCATTTGCACATGAACCTGCGTAAATCATGGAAACCAACAATCGAGCCATCAACCTGCCATCCTGTTGTTGCAAGAATGGGGGCAGGGAGTGTGGACTGGCATGCGGTATCAGTGAAAAGCCGGGAACCAAAGAAAATACCAGTATGACAGGCCTCTCCCAGAGTTGATGGTCCCTTCTGTGTCAAACCAAATCGGCCTTCTTTTGGGTTCTTTGCCGACCTCTTCCAGTCTCTGGGAAACTCCCAGCGTGGTCTCTGTCCCACCAGCAACCGCAGGAAATGAGCCTCACAGTGCGCTGAAGTTTAATAAAAAATAAATGAATGGGGTGTTCCCAAAGCCTGTATGAATGAAGAGGGAGAAGCTGACATCGGTACCCTGCAGTGAAAGGAGAGCTAAGAGGGAAGACAAAAAGAGTAAAACAAAGCATTCAAATGGGAAGCCATTACCCTGTGTTTCTGTACAGTGATGAATCAGAGAAACCAAAACCAGCTGCAACAAGGGGTTCTCAAGAACAGGCATGGCAACGCTGATCAGCTAGCGGATCATTTCAAACCATCTAACCTCGCCTTTACCCTGTCTTACAACGTCCTGCGGGCACCGGGCCTACAAACACAGCGCAAACACACGCATCACCACAATCTGCCTGTGTGTGTGCGCAGAGATAGCTGCATAGATCTCTTTCTTTCCTCTGCTGACACAATAACTCTCATGGTCTGAATGGAGGGACAAACATTCCAGACATGCCACATGTCGGAGCTACTGGCGAATCATTAAACAGTGGAAGAGAAACTGCAGGGGACCCTCTTTTTCCTGCTGTGTCTTCTCTAATTGTTCGTCTACCTTTAATTGATGTTAAACATAAAACTGTTATTAACTCAAAGAAAAAGAGCAAAATCAAGCAAATGGGTTGAAGCTCATGCATTTTCTTGTCTTGATGAGGTCATGTGATCATTCTGTGTAAATTCTGAGTGGTTTTTTTTCTCCTCTGCATCTGATTGCTCCTCGAATTACTGAATATCTGGAACTCCTATAGCCTCTTCCAAGAAAAGATCCAAGCAGAGAACCAGCACAGCAACAGCTACCAACTCTGAGTGAGAACCACCAACAAATAAAACAAAGGGTGATGTGGAAATGCTGGATATCTACTGGAGCTCGCATGCCCTTGGGGTACCAAACTCTTTTTGAATGAGTGGCCTATAAAAGTGCCTGAAGTGTAACACCAAGCAGTCCATTGAGAAGCAGGTGATGTGTAGAACAAAGGGAGGATTCAGCACCTCGGTGACACAGTGGGAAAGAGATGAGTGATTATTAGGCGCACTGAGGCCCTTGACAGACCATTTAAAGTCAGGTTCCTTTGATTGTGACAGTGTAATTGTTTGACAGATGCAATCACATTGAGTACTTACCTGAGGCAGGGGAAACAGGACTTTCATTAAAGTGCGGGATGGTCTCCAGGCTGCTCTGTAATTGTGCCTGTTGTCTTGTTTGGTGATGTTGGCAGTCGCTGTTCACCTCTGAGGAATCCAGAGGTGTGTTTGGGCTTACATGTGTGTGACTGGATGTGGAGTTTTGACTGGAGTCTATTTAGTGATAAACAGCTTTACATGCAACAGTGTTCTGGTACGCTGTAAATTGATTGTGTCTACCTGATTTAGTTTTTTTTTTTTTTTTTTTTTTTCCAGTAAACGATTGCAAAAATGCTCCAAATCAGTAATTGGAGTGGTTAAACAGTCTTGCCCTAAACCAGGACAAGACATGTGAATAAATCAAGCTCGAGGAGTACAGACAGAGCTAAATAAACAGTGGAGTACTGTAGGAAGTCTTCACACTTAATCCCAGTCTGTTAAAAAAAGCGGACTCGCCCCCATGTTTGTTTTTGATTCAGCAGGCTGAGATGACACAGTCTGTTGGGTGCTCTATTGGCCATGTGGTCTGGGTCCACTGACCGTGGATGTGTGTCCAAGGGCCGAACTGATTAGATAATAAACCACAGGAGGACAGAGAGGACAGGACGGGCTAGAGGCCTCTCTAGTTCTTCATTTTAGGTTTTACTGTTGTATTTACCATTGAGATGACCGTGAGCCTTGGAGCCAATAAAAGAAAGAAAAAAAAGAACTAGACTTGCAGTTTTTCAATTGTAGACATCCAGCATGTGCTGCCAATTATTCACCAACTATGTTTTATCAAGACTGGAACGAAGCACTTTAAGGCATCTGTCTCCTTTATAAACACAGGATGTTTACATGTTAGCTTTGGAAATTGCACAAGGCAGTCACACACTGCAGATTTTGCAACTTGATAAAAACAACTTAGAGGCAGTTTGATATTTTGTGGCTGTTTGATTTCAGAAGATTTGTTCTGGGGCAATAGCAGAACCCCAGTATGTTGCCAACCATGATTTGGCAGGGAGACACACATAGCTGAGGTCTCCACATAAGAGCTCTCCCTCGGTTGTTTACTCCCCCTTGTCAAAAAGCGGTGTGAAGTATTTTTCATTAAAGACAAATAAATTGGTGTTATTATTGTTTAAATTAGTCACGCTTTCTTCAGCTCGTGTAATATGATCTTGGTGCCCTTCCTCTTAGGTTTGTGTTCAGCGCTTACTTTAAGTGATGTTTTTGTTGTCAAATGATAAATGTACACTAACCAGGAAGGTGCAAGCACCACTGACCCCTGAACTTCACGCTCACAATACATGTAGCTAATTTAAAACCTGCTGTTAGGTTTGGTTCACGTTGAGTGCAGTAAGAATATGGTACAAAAAGTTCATGAGGTCATAAAGGTGCAACAGGAATGAAGTGGATTTGCACTGCTTGATCTCAGGTTAATCAAAGATGAGTCGGTTAGACTTTTTCTTTGTGGTAAAAGCTGAAAGCTTTAATGAATGACTATATATCATAAACAAACTTTCTCTGCAGTAATCTATTGTATTGTCACACCAACTTTGGTTCCAGGCATTGGCATTGGCATTGGTCCCCCTCACATTGGTTGCCTCATGATTCAGGCTCTAGGACCCTCGGGGTGGGGGGTTTGTACATCACTGCCAGCAAGCAGGAGACATCCTGGATCGATGGATGGATGGCTGGATGGATGGATGGATGGAGCACTTAGCTTTTTCTCTTTGGTCTGCACTGACTGTAGCATAATAGAGAACAATCACAAACAGACTAAGATGGTCCACATCTTAGACCAGAGATGCTTTCATTGTTTTAAAATACAACACATTTTCCAAGGAAACTGATACAGAAAGAGTGTCTTTGAAATTGTAGTTCTTTGAGATTTTCATAAAAAGCACCTACAACTTTGAATTTCGATAAATAATATTGAAAATAAATGCTTTTTTATACCAGTCCAGAAAATCAGATAACTTTATGTACCCCGCAGCATCATGGGACTTGGAACACATTTCCACCCATTCTTAATTACTCTTTCGTAAACAAGACATAATGGCATTTTTCAATTCAATTCAATTTTATTTATATAGCCCAATACCATAGTCTCAACGGTCTTCACACCAGTATTTATGCAAAAGAACGTAAAGTCAGTCATATAACATAAACAAAAGCTGGTTGCTAAACTAAGCTAAACAGACTAAGCTAAACTGACATACCTCCCTTAGACCCTGCTTTTTTTGTGAGGAAAAACTCATAAAAACAACGATTTTGTGGAAAAAAGTGAGAAACCTCAGCGATGTCCACATGAAGAAGAGATCCTCTCTGTATTTGTACAGAAGAAAATAAAATCAGTCTTAAAATGCAAACAATAGCTGGGTACTTAACTGACCAGACTATGCTAATCTGGGCATCCCTGCCCTTAGACACTCCTTCTCGGTTAGGAAAAACTCCTAAAAAAAAGAAACCTCGGATCCTTTCCCAGGAAGGACAGTCAATATACCAGAACTGTTAAAGAATAATTAGCTTATCTAACTCCACAACTACATGTAGGAATAGTGTAACAGATGGGCTTCATCCAGATGGAACTGGGGACAGGTTTCAGGTTTTCTTTTTTTTTAAATTAGACTTGGTTTGCCTTAATTATTATTGCTTTAAAGTCATACTGTCTGTTAGAGCAAGTGAATCTTCTGACCTGCACTGGATGTAGATCAAAGTTTTTAGACAGTCGCTTTTTTCAATCCCCTACAAATTCTCAAACTTATCTGATGTTTTTTTAATTCAAACAATTCTAATACAGTTGCATTTCAGTTAATCTTTTGTGTAATTGTGTGACCAGCTTTTCATTAACATTGACGTATAGAAGAATGAATGAATGAATGAATGAATGAATGAATGAATGAATGAATGAA
>BSAI01000207.1:21578001-21600426 GCA_036245035.1 Adrianichthys oophorus
GAATGAATGAATGAATGAATGAATGAATGAATGAATGAATGAATGAATGAATGAATGAATGCCTAATATACATCTACTGTAGATGTCCACAGGACATCTCTGACATATCTATTTTGTTGCTCTATTAGATGTCTACCAATAGTGTTCTGGAGATATCTGTATAGAGGTCCACTTCACATCTACTGTACTTGTAGCCATCTGATCTTGTGATATTTTCAGATATCTATTAGTCTTTAAAAAAATACTAGTTAAAAAATAAATAATGCAACTTTACATCAATTTATTATTCATCAGAACCCATTGAATCCCTTTTGGGGTTACAGGTTTGCTGCTTCCAATCCAGCTACTGCTAAAGGTGGAGTACACCCTAATCAGGACACCAGTTTGTCACAGAGTCATACAAACACATAAAAGCAAATTGCAGTAAGCTGCTAACTCATGAAACATGTTGTTGAACTGTTGGATGAAGTAGGAGAAAGCCCATCCCTGTAGAGGGTGAACTCAAGCCCGCTCAAAATCCTGTCAAGCCTGCTCAAGTGCCTTTGTTTGTCCAGCTGATTTTTCTTCCTGCTGATTTTTGTCCCTCTTTTTACTCCTGGATGTCGAGTTAAGTCTGCCCTTTTTGGTGAGTTTCTCTTCTGGATTGGATCTTACGTATATGACCCTGGTCTGGATTTAACAAGAGATTCTCCACTGCCCTCTGTCTCCATTTTGACATCTCTAGTCTACTCTCCTAATCCTGAGACCTCTTCTGGAGGTTGAGTACCTGTGCATTGTTCCCCTGATTCGACCGACAATAACTCTCTTGTGTTTCCTTTAGACTCCCCTGTTGCTCTGTGCATGTTTCCATACTTCCTCAGCCTCAAACTGTATAGATTTAGACCTCAGTGTGTTCCTTCTTGGGTGTCCAATTCCTTTTCTCCTGACAGAACAAAATGATTGTACAAGGTTTAATCTGTGGATTATTATTCGAAGGAGTTTAAAAGCACATTTTATGATCTTCTGCTGCACAATTGTATCTAGTTGCTGTTCAGAGTCAAAGTCCTAAAAGTAAAGACTTGTATTTACATGTATAGATTATCTATCAACCAATTTATATTTTGCAGAGCAAATTAAACAATAAAACTATATCTAAATTTTTCCAAAAATTAGATGTCTACAGGTAAAAGACCTCTACATGCAGGACACTATTGGTAGACTTCTAATAGAGTAACAAAATAAAATTGTCAAAGACGTTGGATAGACAATAGATTAGACAGATAACAGTTAGTTATCTGTCTTAAAGATAACTACTATACATCTACTCAAGATGTACATGTAAATTAGGTATATAATGTCAGATAACTAATATACATCTACAGTAGATGTCTATTAGACAAATAATAGACACCATGTGTCCACTGGGAAGAAACTGCCTAAATGGCTTGTTTGCAAGGCGTGATGGGACTTGATTAGCTGAGGGAAAGCTGTGAGATCTAAATTGCATCATGCAATAAATCTCTATGAATTGATGTCCATCAAATGCATAATGCATATCTTTAGCTGTAAGCTTTGAAATAGCCATGATTTAGGCATTTAATAGATGTTTCCGTGCATAGTGGGAACCCCCACTTTGCTGCAGAGCCCCTGCTCTATGTTTATGAGAGCCTCAGCCTCCAGAATTTAAAATGAGATCAGGTTTCCAGGCAGGTAAGTGCATCCAGACTTGTTATCTGTGATATCACCGGTGCTTTGGCCCTCTTCCTCTGAGTCCCTCCTTCTTTCCCTGCTCACTTCTTTTTCTTGGGTATCTCATACTTTTCTAAAAACTGTACAGTGCAACTTAATACTTTGCATTCTATACTTTGTGAAAAGCGGTTTTCTGCAGCATTTTGTCATCGTTTGGGTTGACCTGCTGCTGTTTGAAGTGCTCTCGGGTTCGGGGCTCGGCATATAACAGTGACGGCTCGGCTGCACAACACCGTATTATTTACCCAGATGGGGTTAATTGCTGAATAAAAGAATGGTTCTTTTCAGTTGACCATTGTAGAGCTTTACCCACCCCACTTCCAGGCCTTCCTACACACCCACAGCAGAAATATGAGCATGCTTACTAAAAGCACACACACACACACTAGGACATAAGTAAACACACACATGCATGTGTATGGTCATGGAAATATTGCAGGAATGCAAGCAAGACACTGCTCGTTGTTGCACACAGTTCACAAAAACACTAAAAACAAAAAGGTTTTTAGGCTGGACTTTCTGCAGCTGATACCCCCCCACACACACACACGCACACACCACCAACAACTTTCTCCATCAAGTCAGCACCCAAAGAGATGGCATCACTTGACAGAATTGCAAACCCATGATCATATACAGCATTTCTTGAAATTAATCTCGCATTGCTCATGTGGCATGACGGCTCGCAGCATGACTGAGAGGACAAATTTATTGAGTTTGGGAGGGGGAAAAAAGAAAGCAAGAAAAATGTTAATTTGCAGGAAGGAGAGAAAGAGAATGAGAGAGGTTAAACAGCTCCAACACTTCAGGGCACGATGGAAGGTTGGACAGGGCTTGACGAGTCCCAGAACAGTAGCCTCTCCTGATCCCCCATTAGCAGCAGCCTGACAGTGTTTCTCCTTTGAAGAACGGAAAGTCAACACTCCATTTGTGGAGATAAGGTACAGGTGAGGGACTTAGCAAAACACTTGGAAATAGGTGGAGATAAAGTGTATGAGAACACAAAAAGTTTGATTGGAACTGTTTCTCAAAAGTCATATTTCACTTTATACATACACTTCTCTGTATGGAGCTAAATCGGGACCAAAAGTTTTGAAAACCAAAATACCACTTGGAACTGAAAGTTGAAAATTTGATGTTGAAACTCAAAATAAATAAAAACAAAAACACACTTTTAAAAAGTGATGATTTCTGCAAGTCGAATCTAACCTCCTTGTTTTTTCTTTTTTTTTCAAAGTTTCTGTTTTTAAGTTTCAATGCTCACTCTTTCACTTTCAATTTTTTTCCCTATTCTTTTTTTTCAGTTTTAAACCAGAAATAGTCTATTTTGACTTTCGGACCCTTTCTGCCGATGGGAGGCGGGACTTAAACTAAGGACCAATTAGAATGATGACAGTGGGAGCTTCAGGCCTGGTGCATTCACTGATAATGGAAATTTGGATAATTATTACCATAAAAATTAAAGCACTAATCATTGTGAATAAAGTGGCCCTGATTCGGCACCATATCTCTTCGCACAGATTTGCTATAACGGTAAAGATTTTTTGGAGTAAATACCTCCAAAGTGTCTCACAAAAACTCCTTTTAGGAGCCCTTGGCTTCCATCTTATCCCATCTCTTTGAACAAGCCTGCATTGATTAACTCTGGGTGCTTTCTCTGCTATACACCTATTAATTATATGGTCTTCATTAACACTGAGCTGATGAATGGCCTCTGCTGGAAAGGCAAGTTAAGAGGAGGTGTTAACACAGCACCTGCCTGCACTCATGTGGCCACTTATTAACCAACAATGACCTTCCACATCATAAACCCACTGGCCAGCTATTTGCTGTCTAATAAACGGAGCCCCTCTCTCCCTGCCCCCTTCTTCCGTGCTTGCACCCCTTTCCTCGAGCCCCTCAAAGTTTATTGTTCTAAAGGGGGAAAAAATGATGCCTGTAAACTTTGGACACCTGGAATCAACTAAAATACAGATCCTTTTGAGCAAAAAGGACTTAGGTAGAATAAGTGGGTACTGGTTTGATGAAGGGGCTCCTCACAGCCCCCCGAAGAGCAGCTATATGTTATCGTCACAGCTTCTCTTTTGGTATCGTATTGTGGCTCATGGCTGAAGTTTGGCAACACTCCGGTGTCATTCTATGACTGAAATGGGTCCGAAATTGAGTTCACAGAAGATATTTAAAGCGTTTTCCAACATTGCATGCATAAACAATGCTGTCTTTGATTAGCTAATAAATGGAGGCTTTTCTATGAGCACACTCTTGCACTAAACTATGGATGCTTATTCATCTAGTCTTTCTGCTCAACTTTCACAAAGTCCATCAGTGTTACAAACCCCATGCAGTTGGTGGTAGTATGCACCTTTTTACTGGTTTGTCTACCACTAATAAATGCAAGAAGAAGGGCTGTGAGTATGTAGAACAGGGCTGGCCAACCCTGGTCCTCAAGAGCCTCAACCCTGCCTGATTTCCAGTCCTTCCTGACCATCTTGCTGTTGATTAGCTAACTCAAGTAATTCCACCTCCTGATTCACTGAACACACTAATTTTAGGTTGTCAGCATTAAGCAGTACATGTTGTATAGATTGTTGGTCTGTTTGTGGCAGAATCTTTCTTTAATGCTTGCATTTGTATAGAAAATAACAAAGCCTTGATTATGGATCCTCTGACATCAGATATGAAGCTAAACACTTTTTGAGACTTGGATGTGGGGCTGCTTACATCCAAAGATTTGTACATCTGCAGCCTTTTGCCCTAACAGCACAGCCATATTATCCTCATCTTCAAGAATAAGTACACAGGCACATCACCAAATGTTTGGCTGACATTGTGAGCTTGAATGGGTATAAACACTAAGTGTAGAGTATTTTGGTCAGTGATGTCAATGAACCTCCCCAAAAAACTTAAAAGCTTCCTTTTATGAAAAAATGTATTCAAGTGGAGTTAAATTATTATTAAACACAGATATACAGACAGATACAGCAGTTCTGATTGTATTGGTCTTTTAGAAATAGAAATTTAAATCACATCTTTGAACAAAATGTGTTTTCCTCTTGCTATATAATTTTAGAAGCATCTGCAAAATATATAAGTATGCAGGAGACGTCCTGCTATAACATACATCTTAAAACATTTTTTGGTTTTTTGAGCAAAATGAACAATTGATCCCACTCCTGGGATTTTTTTGTGTGTGTTTGTCCATCAGCCAGGAAACACTGCTCTCAATCAAGGCTTGACACAGCACTGATGGGAAGAGGTTTAACTAAAGAAGGGTTGCTATTTTTACAGGATCCATTTGGAGAACACAGAATATTTTTTGTCCTAGCTTTTACAAAGTTTAATCTTTCATAATGCAAAGGAGACAATTTTAGAATAAACGGTTTTGTATCATGGGAGACAATTCGGGACAACCCGCATAATATATGTTCTGTCTATTTTAACACACAATGCACTTCATACATTTTGCTGTTTAAAGTCCCACTTCGATCATCTTTTGATCTGTTTTAAAAGCAGCGCTCATTTAATGATGATGATGCCGTTTTTAGGTAAAATCCCAAAAATGTTTTCTAGGACAAGGTTTCTGCAAAGCGGCAGGACTTTTTCAGAAATTTACCTCTAAGTTGAGGGGGGGAGATTGGAAGGGAGCAACCCCACCCCCACTTCCCATCACCCTTGGGTTTATACGCTCTCTCATAGCTTACAGCTCCTCACAACCCCAACCTAACATTACTGGTGCAACAAAAGTGTTGAGCAATATTGGAGCTATACCAGCCGCACAGTTTTGAGCCAGATACCAGCTCAGACGAGGAAAACGCAGACATACATGGATCTAGACGTCTGCAGGATGCAGCAGAATGGAGCAGAGCAGGGAGCTTGTGGTCTGCTGATTGTAGTTTCTATGTCATACCTACAAGCTTTTTCTATCGACATGTTACTGTCTGCTCGTGATTTACGACAATTTGCATAAAGAAATACTCCAAAATTCAATTTTAATCTTCATTTTCTCTTCATGTTCTCCATCATCAGAAAACTGCCACAAGAATGTGTAAAAAACAAAATTTTTTTTGGAGTGGGTCTTTAAAAAGTGCCATGTAAATAACGTTTTGATGCATTAACTTCCCAAACATGTGCACTGAAAAAATTAAATGTTCAGATGCTCCTGCCCAAGCAAAAATACTGATCTGCTTTTTGCAGATCATTTCTAAACACAAATAAAAGTAAAAGGGAAGTTGTTTTCTGCTAATTGTTCCTTCATGAGTCTGCCATGACACAAAAATTGTTCTATTAATATTCATCAATCAGGAAACTTACTGTTTCCTGATTTGACTGAACTGTTTTTAACTCTGTATCTTTACCGCTGATGGCTCGATAATTTTAACATATTTTAATCTATTATCAGGAATATTTATGTGAAAGATTCAAAATTGTACTAAAATATCAGACCTTATGTTATGTCAGATGAAACGTTCTCTACTACAATAACTTGGATACAATAAAAAAGCAGGATGTTCCAAACCATTCTGACCCAAACAAAACTATATAAATATGTGAGCTAATGTTTGTTAATTACAAGGAGCATTAAAATAGATATTTTCTTCATTTCATAATTTACACAAAAGGAAATCTTAAAACAAGCAAAAAGCTTTTTTTTAATACTATATACTACAACTGGCCCCTGCACTTTATAGAAAAATACATTTAATGACATATACAAACCAGAGCATACACAGAAGTCTTACGAAGCAGAGACAGGTGGAAAATGAATGACAAAAAAGGCAGTTTTCAGTACAGCCAAAGAAAAGGGGAGCGCTCCGACAAACTCTAATGACAGTCATTGTTGAAGGGATATGTTCCTGTTTGGAAAAGTGCTTTATGGAGGTTGTGTGGATTGAGACCCCTCAACAGACAGCTATAGTTCATACAGACATAATGGTTCAGGCCTGAGTCACCGCTCCGTCCCTCCACAGATCAGGAGGAGAAATGGGAAAGAGAGACCTGGTAATGGGCCCTAATGTGAAGACGTATTTATTTCATCCACTGGCCCAAGTAATTGGCCGTCTTTCAGTGTGGCCGGGGTTAAAACGCAGAGTGATGGATGGCAGTTTTGACAGAGGTTAGCCGGCTTCCGCTTTCACTGCTATTCTTCTCTCTGAGAGATGGATCCTGTAACTGGCTTTGGTGGAGTGAACCCATTCGAACACCCTCGTCGAACACCAAAACCTCAGGGTCAATTTCAGCAAAATCACTAACAACACATTAAATAAAATGTGAAATTAAAGGGAAAAAAAGTGCTATTAGCCACACACAGAACCCTAATGTTTACACTGGCCCGAAACATTATTCTCCCAGTTTGGGTTATAATGTCACATTGAAATTCCTTCATGCAACACCAAAGTCACTATGGGAGTATGGGATAAATAGGCATGTCAAGGCCTTTAGCAACCACTCTCATTGAGTGTAATGAAAGAAAGAAATGTCCAAACTGAACCTATTAGGAAAAGCAACCTCAATGCTGCCATGAGAATGTTGTCCAGTCCCTCAGAATTAATTTATTGCTTATTAAATCTGATAAATCCCCAAAGGATGTGTTTAAGGAAAGAGAAAGTAGCTGTGGGCTCTGCAGACGGGTCTGCTCCAATTTCACCAGTTTACATCAATGTTATAGCTAAACTAGACCAGTGACGACTGCAGATTGAATTTATTTGAGACTTGTTTGACACTTAAAGTCCCACTCCGATCATCTTTTGATTAATTATAAAGCGTTCCCAGTGGCCTTTCAATTAGGATTTTGCCACTTTTAGGCATCACAAATCCCAGGTGTCATTTTCTAGGACAAAGTGCAGCAGGAGCTCATTAAAACTTCACCTCTGAGTTGTGGGCATGACTGTTGGTGGAGAATAAGTCTTCACCATTTTCTGATCGTGCATTTGGTTAAACTTTCCCGCTAGCTCACAGCTCCTCGCAACCCCAGCCTAACATTAGAGGTGCAACAAAAAAGGCAAGCAATACCAGAGCCAGATACCAGCTCAGATGAGGAAAATGAAGACATTAATGGATCTTTTTGTCTGCAAGTGGATGCATCAGAATGGAGAGGAGCAGGGAGCTTGTGACCTGATGATTGTAGTTTATATGTAGCAACTACAAGATTTTTCAAGCTGCATTTTTTCGTCTGCTCCTGATTCACAACAATTTGAAAAAAGACAAACTCAGAAATGCAATTTTAATCTTAATTTTCTTTATATACGCCCGAGAAGGAAAGCATCATTAAATCAAATTAATGAGAGATTTATTTTGCGCTGGTTTCTGAGTGAACAGGTGGATTCAAGCAGCAGTGGAATTACAGTTTCATCCAGGTCATCAACAGCTCCAGCTAAGAGAAACGTTTCCTAATGCAGTGCATAAATCTAATCAAACAAACCCCTCCCTCTTTTATTACTGCATCTGTGTCTGTATTGCTGCCTCATGCCAGGCACAGTTCACCGAGCCAGGACAGCTGAAAAATCATAGTGGGCTGTCCAAAAACAATGAAAAGGACGTTTTCAAACCGAATATGGACGCCGTCCATGTTTTCCTTTTGTGCTCTAAGGAGACTTGAAGAATTATGTTCTCTGTTATCCTGCACTGATCCCTTGATTGTACTCATACTGGTTATGCTGAAATATTTAAGCAAGCTGGGATTTAAGCATGCAAAACATACTGTATTGAATAAATCAACCACGTGACAGCCTTTGAATTCCACAAAGTCTCTGAAACAAATGTTGCTCCTGGTGGCTGGAGAAGAAGCTGCATTCAAAAGTGAAGGCAGCGCATGTTGACGTCTCTATTTCTCCAGACTCCAGCTTCTGCTTTGGCTTTTCCCGTTCAACAGAGAGCCTTTCCTGCTTCAGCGGGCTGGGGATATTAGTTGAGACAGGCAATAGTGTTGATTACTCATTGGCCATTAGATTGCTTTCACTGTGGTGGTTAAGCCTCCTGCATCATGAGATCGCATGGCTGAGTACAAGATTAGAGAGTGTGCTTTGCTCAAGTCCTGCTGCCCCTGCCACTGCTTCACCCCTCGCCCTCCCCTTTCCCTAGCTCTGAAAAACTGGGGTTCGTCTGGCTCCCCTCAGGTCAGTGAGGCAGTACAGCGGAAAGACAGGTTGACTGGCTGTGCAGTCCTTATTACCTCATTTCCTGTGACCACAGGTTTACCCCCCTTTTTTCTGCTGCAGGAACATGTTTTATGATGGTTATACATAGTTAATGGCCCCTATGACTTAATTGTTTTTAGGGTCAATTTGGAGTGACAAATTCAACTGAACGCAGTTGCCATTGTTGGCTTCTTGGAAACAAGTGAGGAGGGAGTACTTACAGTATGTTTATGATTTTTTTTTTTCCTGTCGTATACGCAATTGCACAAATACAAAACCCAGGAACGGTCACCGTAAGTATAAAACACATGGATAAACACGCTGCCACATGCACTTGTACTCATGACACCCATGAGGACAGAATGAAGGATGGTAGGGAGCCAGCAATAAATGAAAGTCATCTGACCTGCTTCAACCTGAGTTTTGATCCGTCTGTTCCTGGTGTTGGCTTTTAAAGCTGACAGGATTCAGGGGAAAAAAAATCTCTATGAAAACAGAGGGGGAAAAAGCAACAGTGCACGTCCAAGACTTCTCTCAGAGCTGCTTGGCAAAGCGAGGCTCAAACTAGGGTTTATAGCTTTGAGCCTCCTCTTCAAAATAAGCTTGTACTTGAAAGGTGAAGGAAAGGCAGAGAGAGACATAGCAGTGCAGCTTAAAGCTCATTACCTTCTCTCTCTGGCACCTCACAGAGTTCACAAGGACTGGCTGCTGCTCACAGATACATCCACCAGCTGCTAATCAGGTCAACAGCAGAATTAATCAAGCTTCTAGCTTTGGTTATTCATGCTTGCAGGTCGTAAAAATACTCTCTTTGAGTGTTATCATGGTTTGTGGTGATATAGTTCTTGCCTGTCTTTTGGAATAAAGACAAAATCTCAACAGAGTTGCAGGGACATGAATTTTTAAAGGCCCATTTCATAAATAACTGGGAGGTCCGTAGAGGTGGAAAGAATTCTTAACAAAATAACTTCAGCATATTTACTTTAACCTCCATGGGGTGTTTCATTTGTCTTCATTTGGACTGGCAGCTGTCATCACTTTTCGACTTCTAAGATTGCACGCAAACGTCTCTTGAATATGTGCATTTTTGCTGAAGAGTTGCTTCATCTTAATCAGCTAGAGCTCATTAAACCTTGCTTTAATGTTTCAGCAACTAAGAAACCAGTCTGCAAAATGTTTAGTTGTTTCAAAATAGCTTTTCCGTGTTTTGTATATTCAGAGATATTAATCTCCATGGCCTTCGGGAGAAACTCGAGCCATGTTTTGAAAATGTTTGCAGTTTGTCTTTTAAAAGAATCTAGAGCAGCTCCCCATTCACTTTAAATGGGCTATGGTCAAGTTTGAAAGGGAAACAATCCCTCAATGTGAAGGTGTTAATGCACCAAAATAATACATGTAAGGTCAGAAACGATTAATTTTGTGGGTACAACCCTAAAAAGAGCTGTCATCCACCCCTGCAGAATATTTTTACATGCTTCAGCTTTGCTGCTGTTGACTCAGCACAACCCAGCACTTTTAACACCTTGCTTTGAAATCAAACCTAAAAGACAGGAAATATTGAGCTTAACATTTGGCTGAAAGAAGGACTCACAGGAAATAATCCTTGCCCAAAAGCAGCTCTTTGCTAAAAAGAAAAGGAAAATGACATGAAGTAACTGTGACACTGATATTTGTACCAGCAGGTAACATGACCACAGTGTAATGTGTATACCCCATTTCAGTTAATTTCATTTAAAATAACCCCACATAATATTAGGAAACTGCATTTATTATGTCAGCTACACGCAGTGGGACAGCTGGTTACTCTATCCAGTCAATCTGACACAGACAGTCATGCAGCTCCTTGTCGTCGTTGAAAGGTACATCAATCTTTCTCCTTCAGCACGGTGTTAAAGCCAGATCATAAAACTGCTAAAACACACACAGGGATGGATGTGTGTGTGTTTCCCTGAGGAATTTTTACAGAGGTTTTCTTTCATGATTTTGACTCCTTTCTTGCCATTGTTGTAACCCCCCAATGCAGAACCCTTCAGACAGAACTGTCAGACACTGCACTAGACTTTGTATCACATTTTCTGTTAATCCCTTAAAAGGAAAGTTGTCAAATAAAAAGTCTACTTTTCAGTGGTTGTCCTTTTTGTGTGGTGTTTAACTGGGAAGATTAAGCCTAAAATACAAGTAGGATCCACGTGAGGGACAGTGTAGTGGTTGGGTCGAGGTTCTGCAGCAGCAGCGACCTTCAATCAGGTGAGAATGTGGAATAAGCTCTCTGACATCTCTTTGTGGATTTTAGGTCAGAGTCACCATCAATTTTCCCAGCTCTGCATCAAAATCCACCCAAACCTTTGAGGGGGCAACTTTCTGGACCCTTAATGCCAGCGGAGCAAAAAGTAGAAGGGAAAGGGGGTGCATTTGTGAGTGCAAGCTCAGCCTAGAAAGATGAGGTGACAGAGGAGCAATGAACGATCAGGGTGAAAGGAGAGGTGAATGGGGTCTAAAGGTTCCCTGAGAGATTTATGAACCCTCCAGCTGAAGCCCGAAGAATGAAAAACATGAAACACTGATACAGCTTATGAATGTTTGGGAATGGGGCTTTACTTAAGATGTAACTTTACTGCTTCTCCAAAACTTGCTGCTTTGCAGGATATTTACAAATGTATGAATTAAAGGAGACAAACTAAAATTCATTTCATCAAATGCAACAAATTCAGATCCTGAAAAAAGCTGAAATACAAGAAACATGTTTCTAATATTTAAAGAGTTTATTTAAAAAATTAGAAAAATTTAACTTCACAAGCAAGTTGTGCTTGCAATGGAATCTGAATAATGCACTGTGCAAACTTGAAGACTTTCATGAAAAATATTTGAAGTAAAAATAAAAAATAAATCTAGCAGTTTCCGGCTGGGGGACTTGAAACAGTGCCACCAATGGGGGACCTTTCTGTGTGGAGTTTGCATGTTCTCCCCGTGCATGCGTGGGTTTTCTCCGGGGACTCCGGCTTCCTCCCACCCTCCAAAAAAATGCTTCATAGGTTAATTGGTTACTCTAAATTGCCCCTAGGTGTGAATGTGAGTGTGTATGGGTGTGTGATTGTGGCCCCTGCGACAGACTGGCGACCAGTCCAGGGATGTCCTCTGCCTTCACCCATGAGTAGCCGGGTTAGGCTCCGGCAACCCAGTGACTCCGAAAGGAATAAAAAGGTTTAGGAAATGAATGATGAATTAATAAATGAATATTTATATATAATATCCAATTAGCATATATTTTTTTCCTGAAATCCCCCCCATACAAATATGGTCATGAAACAAAAAAAAAACAAAAAAAAAACTTTTTTTTAAAAATGAGAATAAGAAGCAGTCCTCTGACATTTATCTCTTGTTTTTTGATGGGACCCAAATATTTTGTCTGAAGCGTGTCAGCAGAGACAGGGACACCTGAAAAACACACAAAGTCTTCAGACAGCTTAGGAAAACTGTCCCATTTCAGTCATTTCTTTCTATGTTTATCTCCTGTGAATTCACTGATTTCACAAATAAAACGCCTCTTGTGGCGCACAAAGCTGGCATAGTTTTACCAGGAAATGTGGAAAATGTACTACTAAGATTATCAGTATGTTCACAATTCACCAAGTCCATTGACACAGAAATATCCTTTCCAAATGTATCCTGTTCACATTCACATGGTTCCATTGTTTAGACCTCAGAACTGCACAATACAACCACAGCTATAACTCTGGCCCCAGAGCTCCACTTAAATGAAGGAATTCAGAAGAGTAGCGAGAGCGGGGCAAACTCTCTTCATTAAGAACCAGTTACAACAAGATTTTTAAATTATTTCTTTGCAAACAAATGTAAACACTAAATATTTTTAGTCAACCAGGAGTGTATTTGAAGCCGTTTTGTTGAAATCAGAAAGAAATGATACAATAATATTACGCTAGATTTCTATATTCAACAATTACATTTACAATCAAAATAAATGTTATTGTTTGGGGATTACACAGTTTAGATTGAAATATAGCTGAGAGTTTAAATTTCACGGCGAGAGGACCCTGGTTCACATTCCAACTGGGACCATTCTGTGTGGAGTTTGCCAGTTGTCCCAGTGCAAATGTGGGGTTTTTCTCTGTGTGCTCCGGCTTCCTCCCACAATCCAAAAACCTGCTTAATTGGTTAATTAATGATACTAAATTACCTATAGGTGCTCTTGTGAGTGAGTGTGTGGTTGTGTGGCCCTGAAACAGACTAGAAACCTGTCCAGAGTGTACCTTGCCTTTACCCTACAGTCGTAGGATAGGCTCCAGTAGCCCTGTGATTCCAAAAGGAAATCCAGACTGATGGGATGGTGACGTTTTTCCATCATCTCAACCAAAATTCCTTTGGCATAAAGCGATACTGGAAATTCTTCGTACTAATCCTAAAACTTTTATTAGTATGCGGACATTGAAGATGCATTTGAAAAAAATGCAAACGTCCAAACTCAAACATCATCATCCAATCTGCGATGTCCCATACTACTTCTTGTTGTGCATTGTTTTTTAACATTTCACTTGAATTTTCCAAAATGTTAAATTTTTTTTTTTGTTTCATTTTTTTGGAATTGTGTTTTGGTTTCTGCAATTTTATTTTGATTTCTAAAATGTCATGTTTTTTTGCTTTTTTTTATTGCCTTTGTGATCTTTAATATCTTTTTGCATTGTGGAATTTGTTTTTGTTTTGGGCCACCGCACTTTTTATAATAACTACTCAAACAGCTTGTAGACATCAAAATAACAAATCCTGGGAAAACAAAAACAACATTCTTTCAAAGATTTGTTTTAATAGTAAAAAACAAAATTGTTAAAGAGAACAGAAGGATAACCTAACCAAGTGTAAATAACTGATCAACATTTACAGAGGTTGTGGGTGTTTAAGCCACAGAGACCTATGTATTTTTTCTAAAATACTACCCGTTTTTATGTTGTAAACTAAAACCTTCTTTTCTTTTTTTTTTCTCTTTATTATTACAATGTTCTCACAACATAAATCGGGTTTTTTTTATCCTGGTATCCCCCTAATTGAACTTCTAAAGGCTTTTTGTCACACTCTAGGAGTCAAATGAAATGACTTTTTGATTTGCAGAAACATTGTCATCCTGGTAACCAAGAAAATTGATGAGAAACTGTCTGTAAATCCCCAGTAGTATGACATGTTAGGCACAGGTCCCACCAAAGTTCTCACCATTAGCCCACATGGGAGCATGCTTGTCGACTCAGAATTAAATCATGCTGCTAAGCATGACAAATGAAAGGATGAGCTACTTTCTCTACTGATCCCTTTTACCACAGAGGGGCTTTCATGACTTCCAGACACCAGAGTCCACGTGCATGTATTCTGAGAGGACAAACAGAGCACGTCAGACGAAAACACAGCTACTACATTACATTTGACAGATCATCCACTCACTGGGCTCGGTATGGTGCCAAAATGCTGTGAGAATTATGAAGAACCTTCATCTTACTCAGTTTCATATAAATATTTGTATCAAGCAAGCACTTAATATGTTTTAAGACTGTTTGGCCAACCTTTTCTTTTCAAATTGAAACAAATGCAGCAGAGAGCCAAGTTCAAAGGTTTAATGGTTTTGCTATCTCTTCTCCTGGAGAGTTCATTCCTCAGATTCCAGCGAGAAGCAAGAGCAAGTCTTACTAGTGGCTTGTTTGACATGATTGACATTATTTGCTACCATTAGCCACTACTATGCAGTTGCCCTTTGACCCTCCCAGCGACCATGTTGCTTGAATCAGCTTCAAGCAGTATGTTTTAATCTGCATGGAAAAAAATCTGGAGGAACCCACCAGTCCAGGGCCTCTTAAATCAATCAACAATTAGTGGTGAGATAATGCTGCCCATATCTCCAGGGTGAGGGATCATACATATTCTCCTCCCTTCGCGTCAGCAGACTGGAAATAACAACCGTGAAGGTTACACATGCAGGTACAGCGAGCTGTCTTTCTTCAGCTGTACTGGTTTGATGTTAAAAGAAGCAGAAAAGCACTGTTTTCATCTGAACAGCAAGCAGAGACTCCAGCCAAGAAGTTTCTTTCTTGGCCTCACTGGACTGACGTAAGTGTGAATCAAGTAACCCCAACAGCAGGCAGAGTGAGCGTGCTCCGTGCAGGACTGTTTTGATTGACATTTTGATCCTGAAGCTGACAGCTTGTTTACAGTGCGCTGTGCATGCTATGTGGCAGCGCTGAGACGTTTATGTTCAATAAAAGAGTTACAGTAATGTGATGGCACACAGCTGGATGAAGGGCACTCCAGTTACAGGGAAGGAATTTATTCAGCTGCACTGCCTAGGATTGGATTCATTTAGAGACGGGTGGTATTTAGTTAAATGCACATGTGAGTTTTACCTGACTGTAACAATAGCGTTTTATTTCAGGTGGCATCTACTAACTCCAACCCTGCTCTGCATCCCCGTTGTAACCAAACACCATCTTGGACTCACTGCAGCCAGTGTATGTCATTTCTTCAAAGGAGCTGTGGTGTAAAAATGAAGAACACCTGAGGTAAATTAAGTTTGCAACAGGCTGAACTGTGACCTTCCCATATTGAGCAGCTGGTGTGAAACAAGGGTTAACAACATCCATGCTATCCCTCTACACCAAAAAAGACCATCTGAGGTGAGAGGAGGGGAGCTGAACCTGGCAGACAGAAGACCATGAAAGATTTTTCTTTAGTTAGAATGCTGAAAGATTATGTCTGCTGGTAAACATTGTCCTTACTGTGTTTGATTGAACCAACACTTTAAAGCACCACTCCAATGAAAACTGTGCTTCTGGTGGTGTTAACATCTTGTGACACTAATCTCATGATGGAGGACATATATTCATATAATTAAGATTAAAACTACGTTTCTGAGTACTTCTGTACTCAAAATGTGGCAAATCAGGAGCAGATGAAAAAAAGTAATTATAAAAGCTAGAGCTGGCATCTGGCTCAAAACTCTACGGTTGGATAGTGCATGCAAAGGGAGGATGGGAAATCCTCCAACTCAGAGAGGAATTTCTAATGAACTCCTGCCACTCTGCAGAAGTTATGTCCTGGAAAACCACATAGGTTTTTTTATTATTCCTAAAAGCAGCATAATCATCATTAAAAGACCACTGGGAACACTTTTACAATAGATCAACTGATGATTGGAGTGGGACTTTAAGCCAGCTTGACAGCTGAAAACACATTCAAATTTGTTTGAAACTCGTTTCATTTAGGTCAAGAGCTGAAAAGAATAACATCTGAAGCTTTGCTGCCCAGCTGTACCATGTGACTGATTCGCAAAGTGGTTGTGGGTTTGCAGCTAGTTTTGACAGCGATATGAATCCCTCAGGCTCCATTTAAATGAGGCTGCTGGATCTCTGGCCATTCCTTAATGTTACAAAAGCAGGATCACTGTCCATACCCCAACCACCCTCACCTCACTGTAAATGATTATTTTCATCACTTCCAAACGGTCATCCACACCAGAAAATATATATGTATATATTTATTTATGTATACACACACACAGTAAAATACATACATGCTTTTCGTACTTCTTCATTTTACTGACAGTTTCATTCACAGGCTTTCTGCAAAATGCCACACACTCCAAATTCATACCAACTGATATCTTTGCATCCAGTAGATGTCCTACTGGAGCAAATGAAGCTTCAATAAGCTTTGAGCTGGATTGAACCACATGGATGAAAAACCCCAAAGCCTCACGAAGCTTCATCTTCCCATTTACTAGATAAATGTCGTATGAAAAGCCAAAAAATGTTTAGTATTTTGTTTTTAACACTCTTTGATCACTGTCATGCTAAAATAATGTGTGTGGTCCCTAAATGGCAAGAAAAAGGGAAGAATGGTGAGGGTTTTCCAAAAAATTCCTGAAGAGTAGAATTAAACTGTTTTTCAGCATTTTAAAACCCATATTGAGTCGTGTCTAGTGCTAGAGTCCTTGTTTAACTTTGAGCAAAGATGGATGCTCTTCATTTTAATGCTTCATTTCTCGAGTTTCATGTCTCTGGAGGACACATTTGTAAATCCATGATGGGGCCTCAGGCCTTTAAAAGGTCTCTGGACGACAATTCACTGTATTGGGTATTTAAGTGCTCATTAGGTCTAAACCCCTGAAATGATCTTTCTCTCTCTCTTTCTCTCTCTCTCTCTCTCACCCCCCTGACACACACACACACACACACAAATCAAGAGTGGTCATGAAATTTTGATGTCAAAATCTGGAAAACTGAAAGCATTCCAAATCTAAACATACCTTCCACTTTTACTATATGGTCTTGAATTTGGTCAGGTAATAGGCTCTACCCTGCAGTGGATGGATGGCACACCAGGTGTGTGTCTACTTTTAAATCAATGTCTATCTTGCTACAATACTTGGTTAACTGACTCCAGATTGTACTAATAAAGCCAACTAGTCTTAACTATATTTTCACAACATCTTATGTGAAAAATCAGCTGATTGCCTAAAATGAATTTTGGTGTAATTCCTATTTGGAGTAACCAATGGACCTAAGAACTGTTGCTTTGTCATGTTATGGTACCCATTATAACTACTAAACAAAATAAAAAATAATTTAAAAAAGAGTCTCCTTATCTCTTGAACAAGAACTAAGGCAAAAGCTTTTTTTTTAATTTGCTTATTAAAAAAAGCTTTTCTAAAAGTCAGTTACATCAGAAGCAGAACCATCTCTGCTTCTGTAAAACCAGTGCATTTAAAAGGATTACAATTTTTCTTTTTTTAAAAACCTACGTAATGTCTACTAAATCCAGAGGGAAACACCTGAAAATAATCTGCCAGCTTCCTGGAAACAAAAAAGACTATTTAGAAGGGAATGGAAAATAGCTGCTGCATTCTTTCATGTCTTTTCTGTTTGATGATATTTTAAAGTCACTTAATGCACAAATCATTAGAAACAAAAGTCAAATGTGGAACAGAGAATCAATCAAAACATCCAGCAAAGAAAACTGAGAGTGACGAAGCAAAATTGACAGGCTGCACAATGGCATACTGGTTATCTCTCTCTCCTCACAGCAAGAAGGCCCTAGTTAACATCTCAGCTGGGTCTTTTCTGCATGGTGTTTGCATCAATCTATCAATCTTTATTTATATAGCACTTTTCATATAAAACATAACACAAAGTGCTTTACACAAAATAAAAATAAATAAAACAAAAATAATAATGATACTAAATGAGCAAATAAAAAACAAATAATAATATAAAAATAAGCATAAATTAACATAAAGTCCCCTCCCCCAGATCCGTACACAACCCCCACCCCTGTCAGAGCTCCCACCCCCTAAACTGATGGAGATTGGCAATGAGAAACAGGCTGAGCATGACAGTTTGTTTTTAGAAACGCAAATAGTTGGGACCTCTCTCTCTGTGAGTAGCGGCACAGCCAACCAAATGCAGCGACACAAGCAAGGACCCGCCTCATCACAGCTAGGGAGCAATGCAGGTCCCCATCCAGAGCCGCCGCGGCTGAACGGCAGCCGACCCAGAGAGAGAGAACCCAACTGAAGAAGCACCGGAAACAAAATAAAATTAAATTAAAAAGTAAACATATTGATAAAAGCAAAAAATAACCAACAATAAAACATTATAAAGAGGAATTTAAAATAAATTAATAATTTATTGTAAACATTATAAACTAGATAAAAGATAAATAGGTAAAAAGATACAAAGTAAAAATTATTTGAAAGCCAGGTTAAAAAGGTGGGTCTTGAGCCTTTTCTTAAAAACATCTATGCTCTCTGCAGCTCTTAGATCCTCTGGCAGACCGTTCCACAAACGAGGGCCATAATACTGAAAAGATGCCTCTCCGTAAGTTTTGGTTTTCACAGCTGGAATGGTTAGAAGACCAGTGCCAGAGGATCTCAGGGTCCGCGAGGGTTCATATTTAACTAAAAGGTCAGACAGATAAGAAGGCACAAGACCGTTAAGACATTTAAAAACCATTAAAAGTATCTTAAAATCAATCCTGAAGCTTATAGGGAGCCAATGCAGGGATTTTAAAATTGGAGTGATATGGGCCTGTCGCCTGGTCTTGGTAAGAAGTCTTGCAGCAGAATTTTGGAGACGCTGAAGATTCTTAAGGTTAATTTTTGGAAGACCGGCAAGCAGGGCATTACACTAATCAATTCTACTTGTGATAAAAGCATGCATCAGCATCTCCATGTTAGCGAGAGAGAGTAGTGGGTGGACTCTAGCCAAGTTTCTAAGATGATAAAAACACGTTTTAACCACATGTTTAATATGTGGGATGAAAGTTAGCTTAGAGTCAAAAATAACGCCAAGGTTTCTTACTGTTTCTGAATAATCTAATGAAAGTTCTTTTAACTTCAAAAACTGTTTCTCTCTCTTAGCTTCAGGACCAATAATTAAAATTTCTGTTTTCTCCTGGTTGAGCTGCAGAAAATTATTTGCCATCCATGATTTTACCTCTAAAATACAATTAAAAAGTGCTTCTATTGGCCCTGTGTCATCAGGAGACATAGCTATGTACAGCTGGGTATCATCAGCATAGCTATGAAAGCCGATGTTGTGCCTCCTGATGACATTCCCTAGAGGAAGCATATAGATGTTAAAAAGTAAGGGGCCAAGTATGGAGCCTTGAGGCACACCACATTTAATTTCGTGGACCCTAGAAAAGTAAGTGTCCATGTTTACCATAAAGTATCTCTCCATCAGATAGGATTTGAACCACTTGAGAACCGTCCCTGATATGCCAAGACTTTTAAGTCTATTCAACAGGATCAGGTGATCAACAGTATCAAAAGCAGCACTTAGATCTAGTAGGACTAATACTGAGATCTGACTTGAATCCAAGGCACACCTGATGTCATTAACTATCTTTAACAGGGCTGTCTCAGTACTGTGGTTTGTTCTAAATCCAGACTGGTTTGTCTCAAAAATGTTGTTTTGTGCGAGAAACTCATTCAGTTGAATAAAAACAAGTTTTTCTAAAACCTTGCTTAAAAATGGCAAGTTAGACACTGGTCTGTAGTTGTTAAAAACTGAGGGGTCCAAGTTAGTTTTCTTAAGTAGTGGTTTTACAACAGCAGTTTTAAAGGCAGCAGGGAAAATACCCGTCTGAAGAGAGTAATTCATTATATTTAAAATCTCACTCTCAAAAGACCCATAAAATGTTTTAAAAAGGGATGTGGGGATGGGATCTAGAAAGCAGGTTGTTGGGTTAACTTGGGAGAAAACTCGACCAAGTGTTGCAGCTTCAACCAGGTCAAAACTGTCCAGTGCTTCCCCGGGTAAGATCAAGCCATCATTTTCAATAAAAAGGCTTTTTTGTTCATTTAAGATACTGGATCTGACAGAATCGATTTTGCTCCTGAAGTGGTCAACAAACTCCTCACACAATGACGCGGTAGCTGGCATTGTGTTTGTATTTACGTCGGGGTTGATCAAAGATTCAATTGTGGAGAAGAGGACTCTGGGATTGTTTTTATTCTCAGAGATGATCTTTGCAAAGTATGCGTTCCTGGTTTGTTTCACCGATGGATTATATAGTTTTAGTTGATTTTGGTATAATTGGTAATTTATTTCAAGTTTCTGTTTTCTCCAACGTCTTTCAGCGGATCTATATTGTCTCTTCAATTGTTTCATTCCTTCAGTTCTCCAAGGGGGTGTGGGTTTAATTCTTATCTTTTTAGACTTAAGTGGAGCAACTGAATCGAGATTGGATTTTAATTTGCTGTTAAAACTTTCTACGATTAGGTCACAGGGGGCTGGTAAGACAAGCGGAGCGTTAGTACAAACAGTTGAAATACATTTTCTGACCACTTCAGGAGTTAAGTAGCGCTTCTTCACCGTTCTCACAGAGGTCTGTTGTTTTATAAAACCAGTGATGTTAAAAAGCACACAGTAATGATCAGATACAGCCAGATCCACAACAGTGGACACACTTGTTGGTAAACCATGACTGATTACCAGGTCAAGAGTGTGCCCCCTGTTGTGAGTTGGCTGCATGACATGTTGTTGAAAATCCAGAGAAGCAAGTAATTCCATAAACTGAGTAGCGCAATGGTCAGACTCCTTGTCTACATGCAGGTTAAAATCACCAGTTATTAAAATCATGTTGAATGAAGTGTGGACAGATGCAAGGAACTCAGAAAACTCCTCAATAAAACCAGTGTTTGGTTTTGGTGGTCTATATACTGTGATGCATAAAACTGGAGGGCTGTTAAAAACAAGGGCATGGTGTTCAAAGCTGGGGTACTGATCTAAAGTAATTTGCTTTACTGCAAGGGAGTTGGATATAATGGATGCAGTACCACCACCCTTTTTGCCCTCCCTGGTTGAAAAAACAAAACTAAAATTTGGAGGGGAGGCCTCTGTGAGAACAGTGGATGCATCTGTGCTCAGCCATGTTTCAGTTAAAAAGAGAGCATCAATGTTATAATCTAAGATAAAATCATTCATGATAAAAGTCTTGTTGGACAAGGACCGAGCATTAAAAAGTGCCATGTTAAAAGAGGGTGGTGGATTGTTTATTGTTGAAACTGCTTCCTCCTGCTTTGGTGCTTTCTTTAGTGGGCAAAGGCAGTGGATGTTTGGTTTCCTTCTAACACGTCCTCTCATGGAGGACCTGTCTGTAATAATGGTCTCAATGGTATAGAGTAACGGGACAGCAGGTCTTTGACAGGAAGCACCGAGAAAGGTTGGAGCAGTTATGTGTGGGAGATTGTGGGAGGAATGTACAGAATCCAGTCAGTCACTTCCACACATGGATGTTTGTGCAGATGAAGATGTGGTCTGAACTGGTGTAGACATGATGGGGGCACATGATGTCTGGACAGAGTGTCTGATGTTGGCAGCTAAGACATTACTGCCCAGTGGACTAGGGTGGATTCCATCAGTTTTGTAAAAAGAGTTTCTGTTACAGAACAGATTAAAATTGTCAATAAAAACAAATCCGTTCTGACTGGAAGCAGAATAGAGCCAGGTGCTCAGACTCAGCAGCCTGCTGAACCGGCCCTGGCCGCGGGAGAGGGAGGGGAGGGGTCCAGAAATAAAAACAGTCAATGGACAGGACTTTAAAAAATTAAAAAGTTCAATAAAAGCCTTTTTCGTCATTTCAGACTCTCGATAAGACGTGTCGTTAAAACCCACATGTAAAATCAGTCTCCTAACAGAGGAGGCGCAACAGTTCTGGGAGTTTTTCCAGAATGTCCAGAACCGTGGCTCCAGGAAAACAGTGAGTGACCGCGTTAAAGAAGCGGACCTTCCTTATGATAGAGTCTCCGATTATTGCCGTTGTTGGTGCAAACAGAGGAGGATGTTCTCCCCGTGCATGCATGTCTACAAAGTCTAGAAACATGCTTTATGGTTTGGTTACTCTAACTTGTCCCCAGGTGTGTTTGTGTAAGTGTGTGGGAGTGATGTGTGTGCCCTCTGACAGACTGGGGACCTGTCCAGGACATACCCTACTCCGGAAGGGCTATAGCGGGTTGAGATGATGGATGGATGGATGGATGGATGGATGGATGGATGGATGGATGGAT
>BSAI01000207.1:21600436-21626957 GCA_036245035.1 Adrianichthys oophorus
GATGGATGGATGGATGGATGGATGGATGGATGGATGGATGGATGGATGGATGGATGGAAGAGGCAAAATCTCAGACAAAAATAGGGTTGTAAATATAAATCTACATTAGGGAACACAAAAAACTTTAGAAATCTGAAATTAGATGCATAGAAAAAAACTAGCACCAGAGAAAAGAAGTTCAACTTAGTGGTTTAGAGGTGAGGCAGATGAGACCCAATAGCTTCAAGCAAAGTGTGAAAAACCAGGATTAAAATAAAGGGTGAGTCTGACCTGGATCTGGCCGGAAACTATGATACGTATTGTCCTAATAAGCTCCAACACAGACGTGACAGTAGCAGTAATAGAAAAACAACATCATCATAGCTGTGGCAAAGGAAGTAACTCTCAGAAACTCAAGTACAGCATTTGAAGTTACATTTTACCAACAGAGACTTTGTTTTTCACAAGTCACCTCCCACACCAACAATTCAACACTCTTTCATGCTAAAGAATCTTTTATGCATTAAATTTGTGTTAAAAAAAGTTTTATGAAGCGTCAGTCTCTCACACCCCCTTTCGATTGCACTTGTGTCCTGAATCAGACCTGTTTCTACCCCCTTTCTGCAGTACTAGACGCTGCACTGCTCTGTCCATCCATATGGAAGCACTTGGCTGAGCAAACAGAGAGGAGGCAGGATCACCACACTGAGAAGAGAAACATCCCTCTAAAGCAATAATTGTGAAAGTTAGCTTATGTTTAATGTTTCTGTAAATCAACATATCCTAAAATGCCTGTTGCCTTTGGATGCCACAAACAACATGTTTCAATTATAACAGTTTATTACAAAGAGACTATTATACAAAAAGAGTGATTTGCACAAGCACTACCTATTCAAGTAAAAAAAAAAAAGAAAGAAAATGAACGGCAAATTTAAAAAAAGGAAAAGTTTTGCTGCATACAAATCTCCCTTAGTTCCAAAGTCCTTTTTGAAAATAGCTAGGTGTCATTTTAGGGTGGACTGAGCATTTTCTCACACCTTTAATGTGGACATTTTCTTTGTCTATTTTCTTTTTAACCCATTAAAATATCATATCAAAGATCTCATCTCATCTCAACAGAACATTTCACTCACAAAATGCAGGACTGCTTGTAGTTCCCAGAATTTCTAAAAGCACAGTTGGAGGTAGAACCTTTCACCACCAAGCCCCTGTCTTATATAATAAACTCACAGCTCATGTAAGAGAGGCAGACACAGTTTCTACATTCAAAGTTAGGCTTAAAATATTCCAGGGACAATGGTTTGATGAACTAGGCCAGGGTGGCCTATTCCCTGCTCAGATTAATATTATATTATTTTATTTTTGAAATTCTAAAAATTTAGATTTTCTATTAATGTTATAATCATTACCAGCCGTTATTTTTGTATTACATGCAACTTACTATTAACATGTTTGAATTAAATTTCCCTACTAATTAGTTGCTAGTAGGATGCTAGAAATTAGAAGCTGGGGAAAGTTTGGTGCACTGGGGTTCTGTCCTTTATTCTCATTTACTTCTCCTCTCCTCTATTCTTTATCATTTATTTAGTATTGTGTTTTATTAAGTTCTCCATGCCTCTGTTTGGTGCAGTGGAATTCATGTGTTGTCCTTCTATAAACACGGGAGAGATTCCAGGTCATTCATCTGTGTTCCTATCTTTGGTCATGGACCTCGCCTCTGGCCCGTTTCGCGTCTCGGAGCGGGAGAGATTCCAGGTGGATCGCCTGTGCTCCTGTCTCTGGCTTGTCAAGCCCCCCCCAGATGTCCCCCAGTTCCATCTGGATGAAGCCCATCTGCTACACTGTTCCTACATGTAGTTGTGGAGTTAGATAAGCTAATTATTCTTTAACAGTTCTGGTACATCGACTGTCCTTTCTGGGAAAGGATCCCAGGTTTCTTTTTTTTTAGTAGTTTTTCCTTACCGAGAAGGAGTGTCTAAGGGCAGGGATGCACAGATTAGCTTAGTCTGTTTACTTTAGTACCCAGCAATTGTTTATATTTTAAGACAGACTTTATGTTTTTCTACAAATACTGGTGTAAAGCCCATTGAGACAACTGTGTTGTAAAATTAGGTTAAATAAATAAAATTGAATTGAACTGAACTGAAAAAATGTCACTGTTGTGGGGCTGCACAGCGGTGTAGTGGTTAGCACACTCACCTTAAAAAAAGGTATTCAGGTTCAAGTCCCAGCCGAGTCCTTTCTTTATGTGTGCAGTTTGCATGTTCTCTCCATGCAAGCATGGGTTATCTCCAGCTTCTTCCCACAGTCCAAAAAAATGCCTCACAGGTTAGTGGTTCTAAATTGTCCCATAGATGTGAGTCTATGTGTTTGATTGTCTCTGTGTGACCTTTCAACAAACTGTCAAACTGTTGTCTGGTGTCCCCTGCTTTCTACCAGCAGTAACTGGGTAGGCTGAACAGAGCTAAGCAGGTTTTTAAATTTGAGTGCCATAGTTTGCCATTTACTAACACATCTTGTTTGTCTTATGACAGATGTTCCATTACTTTGTGCTTTTCAGTTTCCTGGTCCCACACTTCTGCCATATCTAACTTACTAATTTTGTCCTTCAGATATTTTAGGAGTTTGATGTTTGTTCATATTCTGTCATCCAGAGCCACAGTTACTTACCTGCTTGTTGGTTAACAACAGATTTTTGGTTTTTTTTTGTCTTGTTTTTATTTCTCTTTGAAACAAAGATTGTAACACAACTCCATACATAAAACCACCTTTTTTTTCTTTTTTTTTTAACTTGTAGGTATGAAGGTTCTGACAAAAATGATGGTGAGTAGTTTATATCTATTCTAAATTTATTATTTTTTCAATGTATCATCTAAATGCTTTACAGCAGTGGTCCCCAACCCCCTTGGTACCTGGCTGCAGACAGGAAAAAGGAAATACATAACTAACTTAGATTATTTCTGTTAAGTTTATTTTCTGATCTCGAAGGAAGTTTTATTTTGGAAAATTGACGGATTCTGTTCAAAACATGCGTCTTGGTCACGTGACTTGAAGTGGCTACCTGTACTGCTAAATTAGTTGTCCAAAGCTTAAAATCTAACACAAACCAAACATTAAAACATATTTGGAAAGTTTTTATGGGGAGAAATAAGCTAGTGAGAAAACCAGATAAGAACCTTGGACTTCAAAGAGCAATAAAGCTGCTATTTACAGACAAAACCGGGAGTCTTTCTTGACATACTGAAAAAAATCATGAAATATTTCCTTATTAAATTTTTTTTAAATCAGAAATGACTTCTACAACTCAACAATGAAACTATTTTGTTTCATAGGTTTATAAACAAAATTTCTTGTAGAAGCATTTTATTTTGAAAAAAGATTTTCAGAAACCGGACGCTTAAAAATGCCAACTCTGGCCAAGTTTAGATCGATCCATGCGATCCATCCAATACTGTCTAATTTAAACTGGTCCGTGCCCTAAAAAAGATTGGGAACAACAGCATTACAAGAAAAGAAGACAAAAATAATTGCTATTGTAAATTATACTTACAATTATATTTACAATTACAATAGTAACACTTTCATAATAAAGATGTCACGGTGACACACCTGGGATTTGTGGATGAGAACCACTAACCATTCTGTAAAAAGCCAAAATCTTTTAGCCTATTTAAGGGGTTAATAGACCAACAGATTGTCTCAAATGTAACAAAGAATACAGATCAATAAAGCTAAAACCAAAACAATTCCAAAGGTTAGACTTTACAGTCATCCTAAGAGTGCCTATATTCATATGCATACATCCACACACAACTTTGGTTATGTGATAAAACTGCTTCACAGCGGCATTCCTTTGATCAGAGGATTGGCTTCTCTCAGCCCCTGATGACACTTTATTATGTGTGAGTGTGTGTGTTGGGGAAGTGGGTCTGGCCTGGGCTCCCCTGGGGTGGAAATGAAACGGCTTTATATCAAAACACACACTGCCCTCTTTGGTCCCAGAATCTTTCTATATTACAAAATATGATTTATTGCCTCTGAATTTACCTGTGAGTTGTTTTAATAAGAGAGGTAACTTATAAAGACGGACATGTGAGTAAGAGCAGATTCCAAACTGGACCTGCTACAGTTGGAGGGCCAAGTTAAGCTTAGATATAATAAGAAAGAATGTAAAGTGAGACAGACGCGTATTCTGCAAGTTGGTGACTGTCCCACTATAAAAGAGGAAGTCTGTAACCAGTATGTATATATACAAACAATTCAACTTTGAGAAATACAAAGTGAATACAGCCAATTTCATCCTCAATGATCTCCCTGATGGAAAGAGATTTTGGGCAAAAATCTCACCATAAACGGATCCATTCTTTCTTTTTTTTTTTTTTTAATACAGATTAGTCCTCCTGTCCATTTTGTAAAACAACAACTCCAAAACATAATGTTTATTCTTTTTTTCTTAAAGAAGATGTAACAGGTCTACAAGGGAGTGAATTCTTGGTTATTTGAAGGGGATCCATTTTTTTTTTTGCCTTGTTATACATTTAAGTTCTTTAACAATGATACAATGAGATTTTCAGGATACTGTTTTACATTCTGTCTCTCCCAGTTAAAATGTACTGTATCTATGATGACCATTACAGACCAAACTCATGCATTTAAGCAGAACAACTTGCGGATCTGTGATTACTCCTCACGAAAGACACTTTACATTTGGAGTGGTCTTGGCTATGCATCCTGAAACTGATCTGTCAGTCTTAGAGTAGGGGTTTATGAGTTTTGTTTGAAGACAAATTGTCCCATTTGTTTTTCTCAAACTTTATAGATGTTTAACGTTCACTGGCTTTATTAAAATATCATATTTGATAGTAAATTTGGTCAAAGAGGACTGCATTACATAACTTCTATTTACTATTAAGACAAGATGTTCATTACTGTATATCTAACTGTAAAACAATTATAACATATGACACCCCACACTGCTGCTCTCAGCAATTGTTACGCCCTTGCTTGGTTATACCAAAGCCTTTCGCTGCAGTTCAGTTTTGGAGCTGTTGAAGCCATCAGCCTCAGAAGGGTTTTATTGGAGACATCCCTGCAGCTCTGATGGGCTCCACAGTCCAGCCTACAGCTTGGAGAAAGTTGACTGAGGCGTGTGGCAAGCAGGCAAGTCCTCTTCATCACCCCCCACTGCCTCACTCACAGCCGCACTCTTTTCCTCTGTCAGTCTGTGCGGTCCAAATTCCTGGCCCACTGAGAGAGTGAGAGGAGGAGCAGGACAGAGCCCCAATCCAACTAACTCTGTCAGCGAGACAATGCATTTTCCCTGTCTGTGTGTGCGAAAAACTGTCCACACTCCGACTAGTGTCTGCTTACTGCTAGCCTCCTCAGGTTCTGCATTGCCTCATCCTATATGAGCTCAAAATGGGCTGGGACCCATGTGTCAGGGGTCGCACTGTGGGGACTAGGCTTGGCCTAAAAGTCTGGGAAACGTGTAGATCCTTGGCCGTATACATTTTTGCTGCCAAGAGCAAGTTCTACGTGCCTGAATGCTCATGCACAAATGAGGAAATGGATGTAAGCTTACATTTAAAACATATGGCTGAGTAAGTGGGTATAAAACTGTGAAAAAAGGGACGGACATAGAGTAGGTAAACAGGCTTGGAGCATCGTTGATGTGCATAGAGGAAAATTCCCCTGCAGGCTCCCATCCCCCAGTTGTCCTTCCACCACACACACCTCACAAATCATAGCAGCTTCTCACCAAAGTCCACATTCCTCAAGATTCAACTTCATGAGAAACATATGGCTGACATGAATCCCATTATTCCTGATTAAGTGCGTACTGGGGAAAACATCCATAATGAACACTTTAGATATTAGACATGAATTCATTTGATTACTGCAGTACAGTATACATTGAGAAATTCTTGGCATCTTCCAATGTTGTCTAGGTAAAGGTAAAACTAACAACAGGCTTTACAGGAGTTTCGAGGATCAATCAGCAAATGAGGCATTCTGTCATTTGTAGTACACTAAATCTTTAATATGAATATTATTAAAACAAACTCAGAACACAGTTGGACCATCGTCTTGGGTTCCAAAGAAATGCACCAAGATAAATAAAAATTACAAAACAGCCGAGAAATGACTTGATATTTAATTGTCAGTTGCTGCTATGGATAATTTTTGAGTTTTAAGTTTTGAAGACCTTTTGCATCAGAAGTAATAAAAACAAAAATTAAATGCTACTTTTAATGAAAAATACAGAAATATAGAGAAGTTCTTATAAAAAGGCAAAGAAATTAGTAACAAGATAGTATATAATAGTAATTAAAAATTGTGAATTGTTAAAGTGTTTGGCCTAAAAGGTCTAGATCAATTATGAACTCACACTAATTTGTTATTTCATGGAGCAAAAACACTTTGAAGTTGACAAAATATCACATTGAAATCGTTCTGTTCATCTGTGATTTCTGAATGGGTTACTCTCTGCAGTCACTTTCACTTGTTTTTTTTAAAACGTGGTTTGAAATATAACAAAGCTATACTGAGTGTAAAGTTGAGATAACAGAGGACTGAGAAATATTTTACAACATGATTGCTGGTGGGATAGTTTGTTTAAAACTTTGCACGTCTTTAATTTGCACGTCTTTAAACTGCAATACTGATTAGTTGTGGAATAGCAGGAATAAAAGAACAATTTCAAGTTACCAGTATGTCAGGTAATCTTAGAGTCCTTTAACATTCTTGTGGAAAATCCGCTGTTTAATGAAAATTGAGTCTTACAGAAAAAAGAAGATCAACTTTTTATATGATTTATATACCACAACATTAATAATCTGCTAACAAAAAGTTTTAAAATATTTTTCCAAACACACTGATTTTGTGGTGTCTTTATACTAAATAATCAGTTCCACCAAATCAGTTCCTGGTTCCATCAAACAAAGTGGATTGTGATTCCTCCAAAAACATCTTGGAAGCAGCAGTCCTGTTCAGCACAGTTTGACCTACTTTTTAGATTCAAAGAGAGCCACCAAACATGTGGGATATTGTGCATGTAAAAAGGAAAAGAAAGACCTAAGAAACTTGGCAAGAACAACTTTTGTGTCATGTGACTATCGCTTTGTTATTCTACTATGGCTGAATTGTTATGCTTGTTTACAAGTGATATTGTTATGTTACAAAATATATTTTTCTAAAATATTATGAAATAGGTTATTCAATTTGTATTCATGGTTTGGGGCCTCATACAGTTTCTAAAATACGACTACGTTTATGTTTTTTCTTTCAGAGAAAAATATAGGTACTTTTTTAGTTTATTTTACATTAGATCAGGTGTGAAAAAAAAGGGACAGAAACAGACATGAAGATAGCAATAATGATGGTGAATAAAGATGCATGTCTTGTGGTTGCTGATGATTCAAGCATCAAAGCTCTTGTCCTTTCTGGATTCTCCCAAAAGTTGTGACAAGGCAGAAAACGTTGGTGATCGACTGAGGTTTTGGCAACATGTAGCCCTGCCCATTCCAGCGGCTTGTTGTCACATTCTACTTAATTGTAATCTTGAAAGGTAAACATCTGATTGATACATAGACAGGAGATTAGGCAGGAATACCAGGGACTTCTTTTTCTTTTTTTTTTTTTTGACAGGTTGATGATTGATTGTTTAATCATCAGTTTGTTGTTTTTTTGGATCACAGGCCAACATCTGGACAACATCTTTCCAATAATCAAACGCTCTCGCTGCAACGTCATAACAATTTTATTAAATATCTAGCCGACGTCAGACAGACATACGTGCGCTGTCTGGCTAAAGCCAGGTTCATTTTAGGCAAAGTTAGCGCTGGCCTTAAAAGCTGATGTACATGGGGAACAGTCTCAGATTTAAACTGTGCCAATAAAGAATACATTTTGGTCAGTTATAAACATAATTTTTGTGTATTTGTGAATAACAAGCAGATATTTCTATGTAAAGTTTAAACACCCACTCCAGTGAAAAAATGTTTGTGTTTTCAAAAAATTTTGCTTAAAATTGCATTCCTGACTATTTCTTTATTCACATTGCTGTGAATCAAGTACTTTAAACTTCATCTAAATGTTCAAATCATTTTTGTTGAAAAATAAATCAATATTCTCTTCTGGAAAAGGCACCACATGATAGCAGGGTAAACACGTGTTTTCAACCTGTTGAATAGTGGAGGAGTTCTTTCATGCAGAAGAGAATAGCGTGTGTACCGTGGCACGTCAATGGGTCATTGAAAGCACCGTACCCTTCAATTGTCATTAGATGATGACGCAGATGAAAGGGGTGAGGAAGAACAGAAAACTGTAAAGAAAGGAAACAGACAGGAAAAAGTATGCAGGGTGAAATATTGACTGTGATAATTAAAGGGCAGGATCATTTTATGTCATGTGATTACTCAATTCCTGTAATATCTATGAAAGCTGGAGCTCACCTACTTTATGATGTCGAGCTCAGTTTGCATCTATAAGTAAAATCAATAATTATTAATTTGCAGTTTACAGGTCTCTCTAAACGGTCTTAGACATTGCGTGGCACTTCAATTAAAAAAGACAAAAAATGCTGCTATGTTGCCAAAGATAACCAAAAATGTGTTGCGTTTGTGAGTTATTTTGCTTGTGGGAGTTTGAAACTTCATTTAGAGCCTCATATACAGCCTAATTACACCTTTGATCAATAAACTGCAGAGGAGACGCCATCTATTACTGACAGAACATCACTCTTGTGTTGTGGTTCAGGGAGATGAAGCACAGGAAACTCATGTCAAATTACACAAAGGGCAGGGGGAGGGAAAACATGAAAAGCCTGGAGTCATGCAGATTGTGCCAAGAAGGATTCATCCATGTGACTACTGTTGATGCTCTCCTCACACAACAGACAGGTTCCTTCTTTGCAACAGATATTTAGCTAAACTTTGTATTCATACCCCAATACCATAAGAACTTGTACAATAGCTCAGATAAAGTTGCATAAATGTATTAAAGACATTCATATTTAAGTATGGGGAAAAAAAGCAATATAAACACCTCAACAGCTGCTTGAAGAGGTTCATTGTGGTCATTCAGTAGTTAAAACCACTTAAAGACCCTTCATTTCAGTAATTGCTGAGACAGTTCTTTACAGATGTGCAACTTAACTAATTAGATCAAAATATTTCACAAGATTTTAGTAACTTAATCCTTTAGGACAGCAACTGAGTAAATAAAATTACAAAATAAAACAGATTTACACGTAACATGACAACGAATGTTTAAAATTGAGTAGGACTTGCACAGAAAATATGAAATTATTCCTCAACGTTACTATCTTCCAGGGTTGGTGTTTGGAGTAACTGATGCTGTTCGATTTACTCCTTTTGAATAAAATTTACCTCCTGAACCACTGTAGCTGCCCTAATTAATCCATTTGGTCTGATAAAATCCACACAGGTTGACGAAAACAGATTTTCAGTAAAAAAAAAAAAAATAGAGAGTTAGCTTTTCTTCCTTTATTCATAACAGCATAGTTTATGTAAATTGTATATGTCTGGGCTTTTTGATGTAACTCCGCATGTGTCTCATGTTGAACAGACTTTAAGGTCTTATATCTAAGAATGCCAATGCTGTGAAAAATGCCATTGAATAAAAGAACAAAGGGATTCTGCTGACACCAAGCAGAAGTACCAAATTAAATTCCAAACTCAAAATTATTCACAATGTTGATAAAACATAGGTAGCCTACATCATATACCACAGACAATGTAAAACTATACAAACAAATTAAAGACGTGCAAAGTTTTAAATAAACTATCCCACCAGCAATCGAGTCTTACTAATTGTTATAGTTTAGTTTGAGTTCCTAGAAAAAAAAATAGTTAATTACTGTTCCTGATTGCTCTTGTTTTATTGAACATTGACACACACTTTCAGTGCAACTGTCCTTAAAAATCAAAGTAAGCATAGAAAAAAAAAAGATGTGACCACTTCCAATAGCCCAAACTTCAAAAACTTTAAACATCCTTCTCATTCTCATTTGCTCTCATTCACATTTGCTCTCATTCTCATTTGCTCTGACATGCTCTGTGAGCTGTAAGGTCTTCTATAGACAGGTGTGTGGCTTTCCTAATCAAGTCCAATCAGTATAATCAAACACAGCTGGACACCTTGAGAAGGTGTAGAACCATCTCAAGGATGGTCAGAGGAAATGGACAGCACCTGAGTTAAATATATCAGCATCACTTCAAAGGGTTTGAATACTTAGAACCATGTGATGTTTTAGTGTTTCATTTTGAATAAATCTGCAAAAATGTCAAAACATCTGTGTTTTTTTTTCAATGTGCTGTGCTGAATACTTTCCGTACCTATATATATATATATATATATATATATATATATATACATATATATGTAATAAGAAATAGGAGCACTTAAGATTGGAAAAAAAACAGACAAAACTAAACAACAAACATACAGACTGACCAGTCCTTCATGGGTTTTGAGAGACAATTTAAAGTTTACTGAATTGATCAGAACACTGAGACACTGAAGACTCAAACAAATCAAAGTTCAGGCAGGTGTGCATCACTCCACAGAGAAGCACAGATGAGTGGGCGGTGCCCTCCAGAGGAAGCCAAAGCCATACAGCACAGAAAACACTCCTACACTGAGGTCTGGAGACTGAGCTCCTCGTCCTGTCTCCAAGGAGACAGTAGCCAACATGTAGAGGACATCTCAGCCACTTGTATCTGGAATCATATCCTTTTGGACGTGACCCAAAGCTCATGACCACAAGAGAGAGTAGTTCCATAAATTGACCATTAAATCAAGAGCTTTGCCTTTTGGTCCAGCTACATCTACACCACAACATAGTAATACAGTGACTGCATTACTGCAGCCGCTGCTCCTTTCTGCCTGTTAATCTCATGCTTCCCTCACTTGAGAACAAGATCCCAAGAGCCTTTAAAACTCCACAACTTAAACCAGGAGCAACCCCGAGAGGGAAAACCACCTTTTTTTGGTCAAGAACCATGCTGCCAATTCTCAACTCGACGGTGAACAACCATAGTGCGCATAGGCTCCAGCATCCCACTCTTTCCATCATTTACAGAAAATAGAAGGATGTTGCAGCAGTTTATGGACTTTAAATCGTGGCAGTAATCATTAAACTGCATTCACACTGAACACGGTTCCTGAATCAGGACCGTCCGGTTTCAATGCTAAGTCAATGTTCTGACTCAATCACATAATGCGATGCAATTTGAGTGTCCAGCTAAATTAAAGACTCCCCCTTCTGCTTCTGTTAACTGCAAAACAGCAAGTAATTAAAACAAAAATCAAGTGCAGCTACTGCTTACGGCCTGAAACAAAGTATAGAAGAAGTTAGCTTTTGGTAGTGCAAGCTTTGACCATCCAATCACAGGCGAATATGTCATCATACGCCTTCATGAAGTTTTAGAGACTCTAACTCAAATTCTGATGTGTTTTTATGGAGAATCTCCCCCAAAACCGGTAGTGAAGGCAGAAACACTTATGAGAGTGTAAGACAGACTTTTATGAACCTAGCAACAGCAGTCTGACAGCAGCTGGGGCGTAAGGCTGTGAATTGTTCAAGCTGACAGAACAGTTGGAACAATCTAAAATATATTTTGGACTAATATACAGTATATAAATAAACATTTCTCTGTGATGTAGATACTTCTTTTCAGAGAATTAAAGGCCTTCACTGGGGGCTTTTGCAGGTTCTCACGGTATGCCACTGGTAGAGCTCTTCCACATAAATGAATGTGGTCTCTCAACATCATCCATGTCTTCTATGCTTCGTAAATGAGATAGAAAGATATATAGTCAATGCTTCCATGTAGCAATGAGGCTAAAAACTGTAGCTCAGGGTAGCAGACACAAAGTTGACGCGCAAATGACGTTTGACGTGAACTTACCATTATCCATAAACATCCATTCATTTTCTAAACCCGTTTGATCCCTCTCAGGGTCAATGTATCAAGTAGTGAGAAAAAAGAAGTGGAAGTAACTGAATTTCAAATTTATGAGAAGCATTTTGATTTAATGAATTTGTCTTTATTTATTTTCAGTAATGTATATGATGTATTTAAAGGTTATTTTTGTTTTGGCTCTTGACTCCTTTCATTTAATCTTTGTGTGTGATTGTCTACACATTTCATTCTATTTTTTGTTTAAAATAACAAGGATTTTACGTCAACCCCCCAAAATGAACGTTTAATTTCAGTTGCTTCAGTTTTGTTAAAATTCTTCACATAAAACCAAACACAATGAAGGGTCAATGCATGGTGTGTGGTAAAGGCTGAACATATTGTTTTAACAAAGACTAAAAATCATATTATATTTGTCTGAATGCCTTTACATTAGCAGCTGTTTGGGAGTTTCTAAGCCATTGGTTTGGATCTGTTTCATGTTGAACACACTGAGGACTCCTATTAAGCTTGATAAAGACCACGTTTATAAATAAAATGAAACTAGCTTTCGGCTTCTTTTCCAACCATTAAACAAAAAGTTGTCATGAAGAAACTTTTCAAATCGCGTAATGAAAAAATGAATTCAAGTTGGCTTTTTGTCTGCAGAGAAACATCCGCATACATCATTAGACTGTGGAGCTTTGCATGCAATATACAGAAGATATATGGAACACAAGTGACATCGAACAGAACCTGTGCCAGTGACAGCATCTTACATAAATCGGTTGGCTCGGTCCAAAACTTTTCAACCTCAGTCGATTAATTTGCACTTTTCCTGAGTGGCTGCATCTGCTCTGTCTGCTGTGAGATTTATGGCTGAAAAAGAGAAGGGCGCAGGAGAGAAAGTCCTCTGATTTTCTCCTCCAGCATTTCTTTCTTCTCTCTTTCTTGTCCCTCCTCCACTCCAACCCCATCCCGCCTCCTCGGCCTCCCCCCATAACAGCACTGATCTATTAAAACATACAAACATGACACTGAACTGATGATAAACACCAGGTCTGTAATTGGGAGGAGAGGAAATCAACTCCAGCTCAGGATGTGACCACTACTTCTGCCCAGATCAATCATACTCCTGCAGACCTGCATGTGGGGGGCAACCGTTTGAGTGTGTGTGGGGGGGGATCTGTGCATGCACACTCACATATACACACATAAAAACAAAAGCAGGGGTACACAGGTCTTTCTGTGTGCTGTGCCCATGCCTGCATTACACAGCACCAAGTTAACAAGTCTCCCAGGCAGACAGGTAAAGAATGAGCCCGTTGCAACTGGATTCCAGGCGGCGGTGCTGGGTTTACACTTTCAACTCCCCTTTCCTTATCTCTCAGATTAGCTCGATAAGAGAATTATGAAGCCAGACGGACATCTAAAGCTTCCTGGGGGGTCAACGCTGTGATGAGAGACAGCCTCGGAGGAGAGACTGCCACCTCTGAAACTATTAACCCTCTCTCAACATACGTGCACGCACACATATGTGAGCTCACGTGCTCAGACCCCCAGCAGCGTGTATTCATGCGCTCCATCAGCCCTTCTCTGTTTTATCAGAGAGACGAAGAAACAAAAGAGCAGGGAAGTGAAGGAAAGTGGTGAGTACAGATAGCCCCGCTTCTCTGACTTCCTTCCTGTGCATTCCAGGTTGTGTGACCCCCTTTCAAGGACAAAGAGCTCAAACCGATTTCCCCCGTTTTTCCTGAAAATTAGGGAGAGGGAAAAAAGTTTCCAAAGAAGGGAGGAACAATGACTATAGATGTCAGGAAATCACCTGGACATAAGAACATCTCAGGTACAAACTCTTGAACTTTGTCCGTCTCAAAAACAGATAAAATGAAGGACAGCATTGTAACTAAAAGTTCAATAAGCAGCTAAATTTACCTAAAAAAAAACTTTAAAGTGACACTATTGCACCATACTGATTCATTTTTAGTAGAAGTGTGATAGAAAACATTTAGCTATGATTTCTGTAGCTTTTTCTTTCAACCATTTTGCACACAGGAAACTGCTGTTTTATTTCAAGAACGATAGAGTGTTGTATTTTAATCTGTTTCAGATTGATCACAACAATTTCTCAATTTAACTTTTCTTTGAATTAATTCTGTTCTTTCTAAACACTGTCTGTTTTGTTATAAACTTCTCAATATTAGCTCTAAATGATTTAAATATCATTTAAAACAAATAGTTTGAATTGTTTAAATGGGATTAAGTTTCTTTTTTTTTTTTTTGGCAAAATTGCCCATTTCCTGCTAAGACTCTAAAACTTATACAATAATAGTCTGATTTGTAATAAACTGACTTACCTTTTGATATAAAACTCTGTGACTTAAACAGATGAGATGTGATACGTATACGATTAAAAGCCATTTATCTCAATAAAATATTTATTTTAATTAAATCCAAAACAAACAAAAAAATACAGTTCAGAATATTTTTTTGCTGGTGTGGATGATGTTTGAAGACTTCAAGTTCAGAAACGTTAAAACATAGGAGAGTTCAGTTGTACTGAAAAGAAAAAAAAAAGTTTTCTTTTATCTTTAACCCCTAAAGGAAAAATTATATATGTTTAAAAATGTTCTACAAAATGTGCATTATTGTAAAAACTTCTCTGCTTTTTTCACTGAAGTTGTTTCACTTTGGTAACTAAAAAAATAAAGTGTTATCCCAGGCCATTTGCTTAAATTTGAACACTGAAAGAGTTTGATGAAGAAACCCTCTGCCAGTTTATTTTTTAATTTCTGTCATTTTCATTCATTTTCTTTCTGTGTTAATTTTTTTCTTTACATATCCTAAAAATTTAAGTTTGTTAATTTTTGAAAGAACAAAAGTTTATCATAACTAAAATAACCTCAAAGAGACAAAAAGTAATAAGAAACAAAATTTCCGATACTGCTTTTTGACAAAATCTTTTTAAAAAGTGAAAATGAGAAAAAATGATTGCTGCTAATTGAGGTTGTGTCCTCCAATCACCATCAGATGTGTTTTTCATCATATACTCAGTTGGTCAGCCCATTTACAGAATGACAGCAGTCACTGTTCTGTTCTGTGGTGTACAGCACTGATCATCAGCACAGAACGAGAAGAAGAATATCGTTCCAGAAGACTGGGAGGAAAATCATAAAGAAGCATGTTAAAGGCTGTAACTGCAACTACACAGGTTATTCAGAAGTTTAAGGTTTAACAGGGCAGGATTTTGTTTTCCTAACTTCAAGATTTCATGCTGGAATACTAAATTTTATTTTATATGTGATATTAAAACATTTAAACTGGAATTATTGCAAATTACATCTGATTTTTCCCCAGAACATACTGTTTTTTCTGATATAACCTGACAAGGAGAGAGCAATAAAGGGGACGTGAAGTTTTTGCATTCATTTCTGCAGGTATTTGGAAGATTTTAAAACATTAAGCAAAGTCAAGTGAGAGATAGGAAGGGATGAGCTCCCGTGAGTTTAATTTGCCAGAAAGTTACAGGCTGTCTTTCAGTATTGGCTAATTTGACTTGTTACAGTGCAGTTATAGAGAAATACTTCACAAAACTTATGGCGCACCTTGTTATCAAAACATGTAGCATGGTGAAGAGTCATAAATTCAGCAGCAATCCTAAGATTATAGATTAAAATGAAACAAATCCTATGATATTACTGTATGTTAAGCACTGTTTAGAGAGGGATAAAACAAACAAAAAATAAACAATACCAAAAAAATTACTTGAAGTTTAATTTGAAGTTTTATTTAAATTCGATTTGGACATTAGGAGGGGAACAAGGCAAACATGGTATTTTAGGGGTTACTCCAGACGGATTTATTTTCAAAACTATTTTCAAGCATTCATTTCTCTTAGTTTCTGTAGATTTTGTCTCAAGACATGTAAATTTAGTCAGAAACTACATGTTTTAGCATTTTGTTTGTGGATAATTTGAAAAATAATAGTTGGTACATAAATGTTCTTCACTTCTAGAATGGCCTGTCCAGGCCTCTCATTTGTTTGTAAATCTGGCTCTGAAAGAGTCATTGTCTCACAAACTACAACCTTCACTGCAAGTCACTGCTCTGATCATCGTCTGTACCTTCCGTCCATAAGTTTTGTAATGAGATATAAAAAGACACCTCTCCTCGTTGGGATCAAGCTGAAAACATTTGGCAGTAGCTCCTCCCACACCTGGCCGGGGCGTCAAGCTTATGAACACATTTTTGAACAGGCATTGAGCTAAAGTATCAGGAGAAGGGTGTAAAGAACACGTTTTGGCCATCAAAAACACCGGTAATTAGCAGCAAATTTGCCATGCGATGAAGGAGAGTCGGTTGACACTGGCACCCCTATGGACTCTCAACAGCTCTTCTTTAAAAAAAAAAAAATACTGTTTGTTGACCTATCACACTTCAACATCTCTTTCTTCTGACTTTGACAGTTCACACAGTTAAAAAGTGCAATCCATTGACAAGACAATACATTTATGACATGGTATTAATCAGCATAGTATGAATATGCATTTCTGTTACTTTCCTTCTAGGAAATGTAATTTTCCAAAGAAATGAATTAGAAACTCCTTACTGTCACTCTGCAACCCCAGAGAAAAGAAAAATCCTATAGCCGCCCCAGGAGTCCAGTTTTTTCAAGAATGAAAGCTCACCTGAACTTTGGTGCAGACCAAACATGCAGATCCTGATCTGCTTAAGAGTGATAGTAAATTAACTGCCCACAGTGCAAAAATACGGAGGCGGGACTCAAAAAAGGTTAGAAATTGTCTGACAGAATGTCTGATGGAGTAAATGTGTTGTAGGGAAAAAGTATAGGCACTTATCACATGTTATAACCACAGGGTAAGTGGTATTATCTGGTTTTCCTTATTTGGAGTTTTCCCAATCTGGGTCAGACAATATCTATGCCCCAAGGGACCGGTGCCTTTGATTCAGTTTTATTCCATTCATTTTGGTCCAATTTAGACTTTGGTTCACTTCTGAGAGGGAGTGTTAAAGCAAACCAAACCTTGAACGTGTTCCATGTCAAAAACAACTTGGTGACCATTTTTACTGAAAATTTGGTTTGCAAATTTTCTGAAATTCCAGAGACACAGGAACAAAGTCGAACAACTCTCACAGGGAAACTGAGAGACCCTGTAAAACATGTTGAGACATTTTGAAAACTCCCCAATGAATGCCATTTCCAATTTGTCAGCAGCCATTGCAGCTCTAACAGACAGGGGCCAAATGCATCATGCAATAGATTCATCTAATGTGTTTTCTTGGGTGCAATATATGACCGAGATCTATCTTTACAATTTTATTCCTGCATGGGATACTTAATTGTGTTTGCAAGTAGACGTTGAAACGGAAAAATAAAATAAAATAATTCCGTTTATCCAGAAAGCAGCTGCCTGGTATTTTCAAAAGGGACATGCTTTCCCTAGCCTCTCCCAAAGCTGTTGTTTAGGTGGAAGTCAGTTTCTAAACACCCTGTGTTGGTGAGTAGCAACACATAAGACTATTTACGGCTTTTTGTCTGGTTTCCAAAATGTTGGAGTTGAAAACTCAAAGCCAGGCACTCTGTCTTCAGATTCCTCTTCAGTGGAACCAATGCTGAGTCTTCTTTTTCTGTTTGGTTCTCTTTATGGACAAAGTTGAGTTTGAAGGTCACCAAAAACAGAATCAGTTCAGTCATGTTAGATTTCTGCCTACATACTTTTTGAAATACTTTTTACTTGACAGAATAATGTAATTTTTATTTTCCGACTATCACCACAAGCACACTGGTATTTTGGAGGAAAAAAAGAAAAGCAGTGAGAGGATCCATGTGAGCTCAGTGTGTGCAAAGCTTAGATGTTTCTGAGGCCTTTAATCAAGAAATGTTCTCAATTTCCTGCCTTCCATGTTGCTCTTCTTGACCCCTGGTCCTTATTGTAAAGCTAGTCGTGTACTGTAACACCCTCGACAGGACGGGTCTTTAATCTTTTGCTCCTTATTTGAATTACTAATATTTTTGCAGCTGACGAAAGGTGGGAGACGGCTAACATGTGTGTGTCAAAGGGTGTGCATACACATGCGTGTGATAGTGCATCACTGTTTGGCATGGTGAAGGAGGAATACTTGAATAGCAGCCTAATAAATATCAAGGGGTGAGTTTATTGGTTTTGAAGCATTTTTGCCGTTTGTTAAGAAACACAAAACCATAGCAGGTTCCTAGCAAAGTGGCAGGGTGGTGCTCTTTTCTGGGTCACAGGGAATGTAGAGGAAATCTGCTTTGACATTAACAGGCTGCTATAGGAAGTGTTTTTGAATTAAATTAACATGCTATGAGGGGTTTGCTGGGCCAGAGCTGAGGGCACAAGTGCAAAGAAGGCTGGGATTCAGAGGTCGGCGCCCATTTGAGGGCTGAGGAATCGGATCAGAGGAAGATGCCAATGCACCTCCATGCAGAGTTTCTTTAGGACTCAGGCGGCTGTGAGCAGCAGCAGTCAGAAATGACAGAGCTGAGAGATGAATGAAAGAGTGGTAGGTGCCAAGATGTGCTAATTTTTTGATGCAAATCAAACGTGAACAGACTTGGGTGCAGGGGGATTAAAACTTGCTCCTTAAGTTTGTTTAACATGTAAGCTCTGGCATCAATTAGGCATAGATGCCACAGATGATGTGTGAGCAGGCAGATCCAAATGCACTTTGCTGGGGAGGATCGTTCTGCCTTTTTAAGGTCTCTTCTTTTACTAAAATGGAATTGACTAAGACACTACTTTCAGTACTCAAAACAATGGAACACTCCCAAAAGACTAATCACTTCTTTTTTTCTAAATCTTTAAGGCAGAAGAGACATTTTTAAAATCGTCTTGTAAGCCTCAGAAAAAAAGAAAAAATACTTTGACGTGAATGTGAATAATGTGGGGAAAATCCCCCTTGACTTGGAGCTTGGGTTCTGCTCCTCTACAGTCTTCCTCCAAACCCTTGGACCTTGATTCCCAACTGAAGACACTTTCCTTTTAGAAGAAAACAGGACCACAGGCCGCTGGCCAAGAGTCCAGTCCTTCTTCTCCTTGGCCCAGTTGAGACATTTCCTCCGTTGGCCCAGACTCAAAAGTGTTCTGATCCTAGGAACCCAACAGTTGTAGCCCATCTCCTAAATGCATCTGAATGTGGTGGTTTTTGAAGCTGTTCCTCCACCTCATTCCACTCTGTCTGGATGTCTGCATGTTCTTGAATCTTGTCCTTTTGAAAATCTGCTGAAACCTACTTTTGCTGATGCTCTTCTCCTGACATATTTTGCCCTTCCTTTAGACTTTCTGTTGATCTACTTGGACACAGCTCTGTGTGAACAGCCAGCATCCTTAACAATGAACTTTAGTGTCTTACCCAGACTGTGGATTGACGGTCTTCTGGATAGACGTCTGAAGTCTTCCCCATATTGAACCCAAACATTCAAAACGAAACTGAACCAATTTAATGACATCTGGAGAACCTGTGCTGGTGCTTAAAGTTTAGTAGATGATTAACTGGTGAAACTCAGTTTAAATCATTCATGCCCTGCAATGATTTCTCCACAATATTCTATTTTTTGGAAATTTTGTTTTTGTGGGTATTATGAGCTAGAGCCCCCAGTTTACTTGCAAAAATTAAACAGTGGGCCCTCAATCTAAATTCTAAGAAAGTTTAATTTTTTTAGTGGAATTATGGAAATAATGATACTTTTCCATGAAATTCTGATTGTTTTTGGAAATGGTCTGTATATTTTTCTCAGGGGGAAAACAGCTAAGTATATTAGCAGCTTAGACAACAAAAAAGACGAGAAGATACTGATAGAGTAGCAATGCTCACACCAAAAAGCCAGCCAGTAGGAAAGCTTTAAAATAAATGGTTTGGAACCTCACTGAGGTTTGGAAGATCAATGTAGAACCTCAGTTCCCCCTGTTAGTATTCCACATAATCATCAGTGGGGTCTGAGTAACATGGCAAATAGTTTCTATTGCACCTGCAATAACAAACTTTAGGTCCAGATTTGAGTTTTGTTTTGAGTTGACCGGTGTGTCAAAAACAGCCTGCTTCCACCCTGAAAAATCTTTATGAGCTTCATCTCCACCTCTTCCTTTCATTCAGCCAAGTCAACATTTCCTTGTGTCCCTTGACCTCATAGCTCTTCACTCCCACCATCGGTTTGCTTATCAATCCGCCCTCAACTCCGTCGATGTTTTTTCTGCTAGTTGTTTCCTTGACTGCTCCTGTTTACCAAGATCCTGCGACAACTTCCTCCCTTTCCTGCTCACTTGGACAGGAGCTAATAAAAGTGTCTTGGTTGGTCATAAGACACCCTGAGAGAGAGAAGAGGGAGGCTGCGTTGGTTGGTTAGTGGGTGGTGTGGGGAGGGGGCAGCAGGGTCACAGCTCAGGACCGCCACCGCTAGATCTGAGTGGCTCAGCAGAGGGGAGGGTCCCACTCTGCAACCCCCAAACCTGGAGGATGAGAAATGGCATTTAAAGGAGACAGTAAAACAGCTATTGCATAAAGTCATCAGTTAAAGTTAATTACGAAATATACGGGGGTTTGATTGAATAGGTCTCCGGGGAGTGATCAGGGAAAGATGCTGCAGGCTAGCCGCAGGACGTCGTCTGATGAGCGGCACTGACTCACACACATTCCTTGAAGTTGGACCTGGTCTGTGTAAAGGACTTCAGTGAGCAAGGATGATTCATTTCAGGCCAGAAAAAAAACAAAAGTCTTGTACAAGTGCTGTTACCGGTCCTGATGAGAAATATGGAAACCTCCATGCAATCCATTTAAAGTCTTGTTGTTTTAAGGGCTGAGCAGCAGAGAGGCCGGATCTCACACAAGGCAACAAGAGTTTTGTTGTGCACTTGTTCCAAAGAATCCGAGAGCAGAATAATTAGCTGCTCCCCCCACTAGTTCAGATAACAAACTGACATTTTATTACAAGTTTGAAAACTCTAAGTACACAGCTTGCTTGTGACTGCTTCCAATGCCTCTTTAATGTCAACAATGTGACATGGCAGGCATCCTGTTGCCTCTCACGAACCTTCAGTTTTTAGTCTATTTTTTTTTCTCCTGTTCATTTTTTATGTATGATGCAACAGTGAACTCAGCCAGTTTTTTATGTAGTTGTTGTGCAAGAAATGATCAATTCATCAAGTGCTTGTTATTGCAAACACAGGTTATGAGCATCAATTTGAAATATATATATATTTACATTTAATAATTAAAAATTAAAAAAGCAATTACATGTTTTTAAAGGTCAGTGAAGTGCTCAACATTGTGTTTTTGGTTACTGTTGAATTTAACATTTTTTACATTATTCATTTACTGGTTTTCATGCTCTCTGTATTTTTATGCCTTACAATATAATAACTTATCTGTGAAGACTAAAGCTACATTCACAGCAAATGCGATTTGCAATGTTTTCAGAGTTCAAATATCGGAACTTTGGCAAAGAAGACATGTCAATCAGGGACTCATCTTTGACTGCTTGACTGATTGGGGAAATGATAAGTCCTCAAATTATATTCTTATTCTTTTCCCTCCTCGACTAATGCGGGACAGCAAGTCGTCAAACTGGGTCACAAAGAGAAAAAGTACAGCTGAAAGCGTTCGTCATCCAGACGCAGCTCCTGCCGTAGATGGTTAAGCTCAACATAATGGGAGAGTCTCTGAATTATCTCATGATACCAGAGATGAGAGACGTGATTACCTATGCTTTTTAGAAACTCTTAAATCTGATCTCTCAACCTCATCTGTGTCTTCCTTGTACCTGATTGATCAAAAAAGAAGGAGCTGACGTTCCCGCTGCATGATTCTCTTGAAAAAGTTTTCTTGTTTGACCTTAAACATCTATGTTGAAAAATGTATATTCTTTCCAAACAGTTGAATAAGTACATTTAAATTTAAGATATCTTGACTTTTTTTTTCAGTAAAATTTGCTACTGATTTTTTTTTTTTTTTTTTTTTTACTTGCGTCATTTTGTTAAAACTTAATGTGAGACTTTGTTTTTCTTTGTTTTCCAAGTATTCTATGACCTTGCATTCTGATTATTTTATTTTCTACTCCTTGAAATGTTTTTTTCTGATTCTAATTTTTAACCATGATGTATTTATTTCAGTGAAAATGTGACAAGTTTAGCCATTCTGGGTAATATCAAATGTAAAATGTTAAAATAAAGAATGTTAACATAAAAAAAGCTTTTGACAAAGTAAACGCAAACATGACTCCTCTTTTCTAGTTAACTCCAGTTCTTTCATTCACTTTTCTTCATAAAGCTCAAACATTCAATTTCTATTCATGGAATTTTCCAAGTTTAAGAAGAAGACATTTCAGACAGTTCAGAATTAAAGACAAGAATGTAAACTCAGTAAACCAAAACATTCAAGAACAAGCGGTGTAAAGACACAAACAGGCTTTTTGAACAGGTCTGCATAGCTTGAGAGCTGCAGAACCACAGGAAACTTGATGACATTTTTGGGAGGTTGTGGATCAATGAATCAAGTGTCTATCAACAGTTCAAATCCCAGGTATAATGATCATTGTGTTTTTGGAAAAAAAAAAAAGTACATAATCCTAAATTTTGGTCAAGTGAGAGAAGCCTGTAAATTCCTTTGGAGAAAAAAAATGGATTTCAAATGTTAAAGAAGGGCAAATAATCAGGCTCATTACTAGGCAGGAAGCCTGCAGGTAAAGCAGAAACTGAATCACAACATCTGACCCTTACGTACAGTAATGTATGTCACAATACAATGAGCAACTATGTATTGACATGGAATGACATAGAATTAAAATATTGTCTTTAAATTAAAATTCTGTAATTATTGCAATTTTCATACATGGTAATATGCTATGGGATTTATGCTGAAATGTCCCATAGTATATTGATTGATATACTATGTAATATATAATATACCATAACGTCAGTCATCTATTGAAAGAGGCATTATATATATATATATATACGTATCATATATCATATAATGTACCTCAACAAAAACATAACATACCGGTACCCAGACTTATATGATGTTTTATACTCTATAAAGTCTTAAGCATCACTATGGAAAAATAAGAAAAGTTTCACTCTGAAAAGATGAGTCCAATGCAGACTTGAACACACTAAAGAAAAAGGGATAACATTGAAAATGCAGGAGGAAGCATCACTGCAGCTAAAAAGGTAAAAAAGCATTTCAGGCTGTTGCTTTTCATTTATGTGTCATTCACACTGATATGGGGGAAGTTAGGGGATGCACCTGGACTAAGAAGAACCTCCAACCTGTCACAAGTCTTGTCTGTATACTCCTCTACCCTTTAAAAAGCCAAAAACTTGCAGCCCCCGTATGGGTCAGTCCCCTTTACAGGTGTATGTGACTAAGACATTAGGGTAGTTTCCATTTCCGGCTGCTCTTGGAGTTTGTCCTTGCTCTTTTTGTTCCTGTTTCCTAAGCAGCTCTTTCATAAGTTCTGGCAAGAATAAATGTCTGGGACCATCCCCAGCTAATTACAATCAGTGATCCATCCATTTTCTGAACCCACTGAATTTCTTTCAGGTTCACTAGATAGTCAACCCAGCTACCGTAGGGCAAAGGTGGGTACTCCCTGGACAGATCACCAGTCTGTCGCAGGGCCACACATTTACACACACACACCTAGTGGCAATTTAGAATCACCAATTAACCTCTAGAGCATGTTTTTGGACTGTGAGAGGAAGCTGGAGTGCCTGGAGAAAATCCTCGAATGCACAAGAACACACAAACTCCACAACATAAAGAACCTGGCTGGGATTTGAACCAGGTCTTTCTTGATTTAAGGCAAGAGTGCTAACCAATACACCACACTACCAAACACAACCCAATATCCAAGATTGCACTCAAACATAAAAAATGTACACAAAACAGGAAATTTATAACTATATAAATATATGATAATATATGACTGCAGCAATGGGCGCAGCTAAACTTTGACAAAATAAAGCTTTTTCATCGTCACCTGCATCCCCTGATATAAAGTGCTCGTGGAAAACTGCATGCCTCTGCATAAATTGCCTGCAGACAATACCCGCCTCCCCAATGGTTACTGCGGAGAACTGAAACTCAAGTCCCTCTAAATGTATTGTAACTCGCATGTCTTTGAACATCAGGCTCATGAGCAAAGAAAACAACAGATGTCAGAAGACATGTCAAGGAAGCTTGACTGGAACGGTAAAGAGTGGATGTCCACATGGTGTGTATGTGTGCTCACATCTGCGTTTGTGTGTCAGCTCTGGTCCATTTCAGACAGAGACCTTTCTTAATGCTCCTGAGTGTTGGGGTGCAGCCGCGCATGCAATCAGTCTGAGTTTCTTTATAATTTTCAATATGTCTGCCTTTTTGGCCTCCAATAACTCAGCACCAACTCAACAACACAATAACCTATTCCCAAATGTTCACACACACAGAAACAAAGAAACACACATGCCAAAACCTGTGCAATCTTTTACAGCAGAATGATTTAAACCAGTTCCTCCTTCAACCAGCAGACACCATGTGTTTCTTATGTTGCTCTGACAGTCTATTTTCATGAGATCTTTATGTTTTATTTCAGAGTAAAAAGGACAGAAAATCTAATCTCTGTGTATCATGTTATAAAGTACAAATCACATTGAGGGGAAACACTAGAAAAGAGAGGAATGAAAAGTGGGGGGAGGGGGGCAAGCACGGCGGTGGTAGTGCTGTATAAATCTTCATGGGGTTTGCAGGGAAGGAAACTCTTATGCTAAGGAACAAGAAGCACATGTAGCAAGCAAGGTACCAGGAAATTGGTATAGTCTTGTATGATTTTATAGGGATCTTGGGCATGCCCTTCACATTAATTAGGATGTGGAGTGCTGAGGTATTTTTTACAGGAAACTAAGAGTGGAACCCCTGCTGCCTGCCTGAGGGCTCCAGCTTCTGACTCAAGAAAACTTAGAGAACTCTGTAACTAAAGTAAAGCAGGATAATGCAGGTCATATGCACAAAAACATGCTGGTACACACTAAGATGTTTGAACACACGTTTGTGCTCATGCACGCATAGAGGATTGTGTTTTGATGAAGAAAAAAGGATAGAAAAACAACTAAATGAAGAGCGATCAAAAGACAGTCTTGGTTAGTGGCTCCACCAGCCTCCCTGCAGACTGTGTTTTAGAGGGTTTTTGCTTAATGGCATCGAAGGGACTCTGTTTGCTCAGGCACGTTACGGGGACTCTTTTCTTACAAGGGACACAAAAGTGATCCTCACAAGCTAGACTTACATAGTAAAGCTGAGACACAAACATTCTGCATTCCTGCTCAAGTGCCCTTCTCCTCTTTTAACGCGGTGTGTGCACGTCCACTGCCCATTCGCTAACTTCTCTGCTCTCCGCCCACCCAGGTAGCTCTTCAAAAGTACACAGCAGTAACTTCATCCTCTGTCCACTTAAACCTGGCGCTGCTGAGATGCCTGTACAGAGTCTCCAATCTAAACTCAAACAATGGGGAACTTCTAGAAAACCAAAGCTGGCCTGTCATCCTCACTTGAGCATGCAGTATTTATTTTTGACACTGCAAAATTATTGGGTTTTTCTTTTGCTTTTTGATGTCTTTGCTGGTTGGAATTTTCCTCTTGATGGCATGACATAAATTTGGATTTATTACTTATTTTTTGCAGTTAATCTAATTACTTCAGGCAGTGTCTTGAAAGGGCGTTTTTCAAAAATATAGTTTATCAAGGGCCTTCCATGTAGATCTCATATGCTCCTACTGTTGATATACTTATAGTTTAAATGCATTCATTGAATGCAGCACACACTGTCCAGGGACTTAAGGGTTTTGTGCTGCTCTCCTCCTGCATTATCCTGCTGTTGTATGATGCAGATTTACCCTGTAGGTTAAAGACACACTCCAATAAAACTGTGTTTTTTAAAATAATAATAATAGTAATAATAATAATAACAATAATCGATTGGATTAATCTGCACTTTTCCAGACACTCAAAGCGCTTACAACATGTATCCATTATTCATTGACACCTCATTCATACATGGTGATGGTAAGCTACTTATTTAGCCACAGATGTTTTGTTCGTTATACAGTGTTGAAGGATGGGTTTATACTGAAGGTTGTGTTAATATATATATATATATATATATATATATATATGTGATGTTTTGCAGCATTCTCAGGAAACAAAACTTAACTTTAGTTTTATTCAACTGTTTACTAGTGATTTATAACATTAGCTGGAAAGGGAGAAAAGACTGGACATGTAAGATTCAACTTCTACTTGCTCCATTACAAGCATTTACCAGTGTGTTACTTCAGTTGTTTTTATGTTTTCAAAGTAAAAGTGTCTTTTCATTTTTTATCCTCGTGTATTATTGCTGTGAAGTAAGAAATGTATTATAATTTTTTTAAACTAGACTATAAGCAGGTTTGGATAAAATGTAGTAATTTTATATTTGCTCTTTTTGCTCGTCACAAATGTAAGCCATATCTTGTTGACTTGATTTTGAGCTATATTATTATATTATATTATATTATATTATATTATATTATATTATATTATATTATATTATATTATATTATATT
>BSAI01000207.1:21626967-21691400 GCA_036245035.1 Adrianichthys oophorus
TTATATTATATTATATTATATTATATTATATTATATTATATTATATTTATTGTTTATAGTTAATCACATCTTTCCTTTAAGATGGCTTTGTTCAAACCTGCCTTTTTTCTACACTTTGATTCCTGTAGTAAATGTGTGGCAATGCAGACATAACATATTCCTGTGATGTGTTTTATTTTTTTCAGCAACATCTAGTAGTTTATTGTGGTTCTGGGACAGTCTTAGCTCTTGTAGAATGTAAATATTTTTTATACCACCTGTAATAATTTTTACAAGTTTCTTCACATTGTCCTGACAAAGACCCAACACTCCATGTCTGCAGAGCACGACTTGGCCTAACATATAGTTGTGTCATTCATAAACAATGATTCGATTCATATCCAAATTTGTGGTTGCCAACACAACTCATAGTCAATATTGGTCAGTGATTGGATCCGATTCACTGACCTAAAATGAATCCAGAACATCTTTAAAGTTCCAAAAGTTCCACCAGTGTGACTCAGAGATAAATACCTGGTACCGAACAGTGCAGATTAAGTTTTCCACATTCCTTGTATTTCTTGAAAGATAAACAATTGTAAATTAAATATTTGTACAAACAAACAAGTAAACAAGAATGAACGTCAAATCCATTCACATTTTATTTTAGTAAAGTTCAGCCCACTGCATTTTTTCGACATCAGAACAATCCAAAGGGACCATTATTACAACATTCTACCTCACTAAATTCAAAGGGTCGATCTGTTTTTACTGCATCATGTGTGTTGTCTACTGTGATGACACTTGGTTGTTTTTATGTGAGAGAAAAATAACCATTTCTAAATCCAAATGATATTTTCCAAGATCGATAAAACCAATTTATATCAGTTTAAAACAATTTTTAGGTTGATTTAATTAACAACTTGCTTCAGACTTCTCAGCCTGGTTGTAGGAATAGGAATTGATAATAAATCGATTAATCATTAAACCCTAAGTCATTCATTGTGAATATCAAAGCAGAATCCTTTCCTGTATGTCTAACTTGGTACTTTAGGCTTCTACTTCTCTTACTAAACTACAAACCTGCATTGATGTCCATAATGTATCCAAAGCTTTCTTTACACCATTTAGTTGTAAAAAGAGAAATATTAAGTCCAATTCTTTTTGTTGTTCACCATCTGGCAGTAGATTACTTTGAACAATAAAACAGTATTCAGAATCAGATGGGTTTCCATTTTAAATAAATACAGAGCAGCATGGCCAGAATTATATAACATTAAAAAAATAGACTTTCAGCAGATGAATCATGGTTGTCGAGGTCAGCTCAAACCAAAAGAAAGCCTAACCCTCAATGATTAATGTTTCATGTGTTTTCTTTCAAACAACAGTTCCACTGAGAAGGACAGCAGCTTTTTTTTTGGAGTTTTGCTTAAAGATAACGTGACGTTTTAAGAGCAAAGCAAACATCCATTCATCCAGTTTCCAATCCTGTTTAATCCCTTTTTGGGTCACTGGGTTGCTGGAGCCTATCTAAGTCCAGTAGAGGTGGGGTATACCCTGGATGCTTTGCCAGTTCATTGCAGGGGCAAAACAAACAGCAAACACTCAACTGCGCCTTTTTGAGCCTGAAGCAAAAACCACAAGCTATTGTCCCAAGGTTATTGCAAGTTAGAAAAAAAATAGGATTTTTTGCTGTAAATATTCAGACTATAGGTCAGGTAATCATTTTTTTTCACAAAATGTACAAACGAAAACAGAGAAATTCAAGAAACTGCTTCCGAAATATTTTAATGGTTTCCAAAAAAAGTTGCACTTTAAATCTTTGACTTGTCTGTGTTTATGCTGAATGGAAATGTCAAAGAAATGGCTCTCAAAAACAGAGTCATTACCTCAAATCAGTCTGGATTGAGTTACAAAGCCATCGTAAGACTTCAAGACTGAATGAAGTTCACTGAAAGCCATTATCCACTTGGAACTGAGTTGAACCTTCCCAGGAGTGATCGACCCACATTACACCAAGAACACAACCACAACCTCTCCACGAGACCAGGATTTAAACTAAACTAAAAATAACTTTATTGCTAATTTTAAATATGGTGGTGGTGATGTAATGGTCTGGGGATGCTTTGCACCTTAAGGACCTGCTGAAATCATGAAGTTTACCACTTAAGCATTGTTGCGTAACAAAGAATAATGTAAAGATTATGAAACTGTCTCGTTAAAGTTTAGACTTAATTCAATATATTTTAAGATAATGGATTTTAATGTTACTATTAAATATGAAACACGATCAGTGCTGGAAAACCTACGTGTCAGGTTGAATTAAAACAGTTCTGCAGGGAAAAGTGGAACACAAATCTTCCTTCGAAACATGTAAACATAATATTGCACTTATTGCCATTAAGTCTGCACCACAAATGGTTTAAGTGGCAGGTTTTTTTTTTTTCTTGTACAGTTTTTAATATTTTTATCACCCCTGAAAAAGCTAAAATGTTAAAACGTCACAGTTTACTGAACTGGATTTTCTGTGCGTGAGGTCACAAAGGCTCTAACAATGGGAAAACTTTTAGTGTTGCAGCTTCAGAGAAATAAACTAACTCAATGACACCTGGATTTATTCCTCTAAAGCTGCAGCTATGAAAAACATTTCACTTCTGTTTTTACTTTTAAGTAGTTTCTAAATTAAGGAAGTGGTTTGATGCATATTTGCTTTAATATACATCAAGGGGTTTATGAATAGAAAAGTAAAATATAAAATCAGGAAAAAAGCAAATGTTGAATTTGATTAGGATTAAATATGAACAAGCATAGAGATTGTTCAATGTTTTGGGGGAATTGAGTTATAATTTGGAAAATTTTCATTTCATGGGCACTAGTATGAGTGAAGAGAAATTAGATTGCAAACTACGAAGGGAAAAAAAGGAGGGGGGGTCGTTTTCTGAAAACTGTGGTGATGAAAAAAAAAAAAAAGGAAAATGTTGGTAGATCACCCCCGACCCTTTGCATACACCTCCGTTTTGCGTGTGTGTGGGGAAGGAAAAGCATCGCAGTGTCAGGACCGGCTTTGTCTAAATGTCTTGATGTATGTTTACACAATCTAATGCACAAGTTCAAAGGTGAAGGGGAAAAGGGCTTTTAATGTTTCCGGGTTTATTTACTTAGGCTTGTGTCTGGCTAGGAGCTAAGCCCCGACTCATGCTGCCCCCCCCCCCTTCAAGTCTCCCTCCTCAGAAGACATAGCCAGACCTGTGCTCCGATTGTTGACAAGCACAAGGAGGCCTGTGTGGGAACAAAAACAAAGAGTCGCAGCAACTCCAAGGCTTCTGGAGGCAAGTACACACACAGCTGTACATGAAGCTAATAAATCAGCAGATATATTAGAGGGCGGAGCTTTCAAAGCTCTAAACAGTTTGTGTCATTTTATTAACAAACGACAAGTTTTGAAGGGAAATTTTGAAATATGTGTTAAACCCCATGTCTCTTTATTGCAAAAAAGATTATATTTGTCTGCCATTATGCTGAGCAGATGTTCAAAATAAAATGAAATGCGCCCGCATACACACTGAACTAAATATGCTTTAGGTAGGCAATTTAGCATGCCAAACTTTAAAGGCTGTTCATGTGAGCAGTCAGTCATAAACAGTCGAGCCATTTTATTTGGCCAATTCTATGTTAGTGGATAGCGCTTGCACTCGAGCCAGAGGATTGTAAAATTGACATGTCTGTAAATTCAAGCATTTATTGACACACATTAATAGATGCAATGCCTTTTTCTGCAATTTCATTCAGCACTTTGTTTTCCGACTTTCTCATCAGCTGGACAGTTTTTTTTTCTTTTGTGATGTGTTTTCCAGTTTAAAGGAAATACTCTTTTTTTGGGAGGAAGGGGTTCAGATGAAAAGTTAAAAGTTTTAAAGCCAGACTAAACACACAACACAAAAGTTTATGCTGCACAGATGCATCGCAGACAAGTTTAGATCCAAGAACCAAAGCCAACAAGTCACGGTTAACTGTACATTATGGCCGTCAAGGGGTTACCGTCTTCAGACGAGTGAATGCTTTTCAAGGGACACGGTGGAACCGAGTGAGTCTGGTCTGTGTAGTGTGTGTGCATATGTGTGTGTGTCCTGCAGGTGATTTTTTTTCTTTGCACAGACCAAGAACACAAAGATCAGGTGCACTGAAAAGAGGGAATGTTCAGTCACGCTTCAGTTTTTCCAAGTGAAAAGGTTTGGGCCGATACATGCCCTTCTTCCTAATTGTCTTTAGTTTTAAAGTGAAATTTGTAAAAGCTAACAAAAAGGTTTTTTAAAGGAAACAGCTGCTGGATTAATGCAATGAAATAAATATTTTGGTTTCTTCCATATTTCTCGTTACATTTTTATGTTTTTAACAGTAAATTTGTTGAAAATATATAGTTTTTGTCATTGGCTACCATTTAAAATTTGAAACTGTGTTGAAACCCTAACCTTGTAATGCCTTATTCATTACTTCCTTCACTTTCTGTCATTGTTGTTTTGCCTGATTTATTACATTTAACACAAACGATATTGCATGGAAGTCATTTTTTTTTTCTTACATTTTGATGAATTACCCACAAGTCAATTGCTAAAAATACACACTTCGTCGGGCACTTTCCAGCTTATAACATGGTCACTTACTAAAGAAATACAAATTCAATCTATTTTAGTACTTCATTCTTGTTATTTTTTCAATTTAGACTGCTTTCTCACAAAAGGCGGACTATTTGTTTGGTGGCGCGGCCCCGTTGTCATGGTAACACGACAAAGCGTTGCTGCGGCAGCAAGGCAAAGCGATATATATGCTGATCGTCATGATAGCTTCACTAAAACACCAGTTCAGAGAGAAAGTTCCCCTTTTCCAACTTGTTTTTGTCCAGAAAATGAAGCAAAAAGCTTGTTTTAAAGAAGCCTGCGCAGTGGTATATCATGGCTGCATATCAACATCCTTGTTTTCTTGAAGTAATACTGCAGACCCAAAAGTCTTTAGAGTTCCACTTATCTTTCTGTTGATGTGTTTCATTCACACAAATTACATTACTGGGATATCTGAGTTAACACTTCACAAATTAAAACATTTCAGACAATTAAAATGAAGGAAAAATATTCTCTCTGGACTTTTTTTTGTTGTAAAGTCACATATTGTAGAAGAAAGTTTACCTAGTAAAACATTGTGATTATTCCTGATTAATCACAATCCAAAAGTGTGATTAATCTGATGAATTTTTTTAACCGGTCGACAGCACTAGTTTAAACACATATTATTTTAATTTTCACACATCCAGTAAAAAGAAGTAGATAGCAACCATTTGGACATATTTCCATTAAATAGTTAGAATTGTGGTTCAATTTGTGAATCGTTGATCTTTATTTGTGACTCAAATGGGAGAAAGGATCCACAACCCGGAGTACCCGGAGTGAAAGAACGCATGTGGGTAACAGCACCCTACACAGTGCCAAACAGACATGAATGTTTCATAGTTCTGAAGCAGAACGCAGGCTTGAAAACTAACTAGCTCTACTTTCCCAGTCTCACTGTGCCCTTCTTCTCCACCTCCTCATCTTTTGCCACAACTTCCTCCTCCTTCTCCTCCCTTGCCTAATGGCTCATGACAAACTCACCAGGAGATCTGTGAGTACAGCATCCTAAGAGCATGAAAAGACTGCCCCCAGCTTCCCCACAGGTGAAGGATTACAGGTGCAAATGCTGTGCATCTGTGCACATTGACCGCAGTGCACATGGATGTTGTTTTGACCAAAGTCTAATGAAGAAAGAGGCAGTTTTATATCAGCACCAGGCTGAAAACTCATTCAAACATTTTATTGGTAAACATAAGTCATATTTAAATACGTATACTGACAGCTTAGTGTCGACCAGTATGAATTTAAACATTGAAAAGACGCTTCCATTCTCATCTGGAATTTTTAATCTCATGTTTTTAAGGACGTCCCCTTTGTGTCCTCTCTATTCTGTCCGTTCTCTGGAGTTAAAAGGGGACAGCACAACTTTATGGCTTTATGGATCTCAGACACACAATTCTTCAACTGCCCTGGAAACATCAGCAGAATGGGTTCCACATCCAACTTTACAGAGGAATCGGTGGAGGAAGAGAGAGGAAGAGGCTGTGTGCATTTCCAGACTCACAGGAAGTGTGTTTGGCAAAGTTTTCAACATACCTGCTTCGCTCAGCTCTTCTTCAGTGTTGAGCCACGCATACTTGCTGCTCCATAAAAGCCTCAGCAGCATCTGTTCAGGATCTGCTGCAGGATGCGACTTTCTTCTTTTAGGATCAGTAAGCGAACAAGCGGCAGGGTTTGGGCGGAAGAGGTTTTCTCACATTAATCAGACTCCATCCAAACCCCAGCCGCCACCCTCGTCTGTTTATCATAGGATCCCCAGCACACAATCAAACATGAAAGGATGAGAGCTCCAGAGAGCCTTTCTAGAATCTGTGGAAATGTCACATCTCTGGAAGCATTTAGGCTGTCATAGCTTCTGCTGCTCTTCAAAGAGCGCTGAGAGGAACAGATTAACGTTGCATCTGTAACCAGCCTACTTCCTGTCTGTGCTCCTATCCTACTAAACACACTGGCTCCCTAAATCTACAGTAACCATGCAGAGAGATTACCAACTGTATGATGACAAGACTGCAAATCATTTTAAGATGCATAAAACTACTTTGATCTGCAAGGAGCTGATTTCAAACTGATAAGGAGCTCCATTCCATTAAAACAAGTTTGTTTCTGTATCCTATTAAGAAAATGTGGTTAGAGGCCAAATATATTTCTTTAAATTGTATACAAACAGAAAAATTCTGGGAACAAAGTATTAACTCACACTGAAATGAGGGACCATTTGTGCTACAGTTTTGAAATCGCTCTTCTAAAATGCATAAACTCTACTAATGAGAAAAAGTGTTCTCTTGTTCTTGAGTTTAACAGTAAAATAAAGCAAAACAAGATATAAATGACCAGAAATGTTAAAAATTAGACAGGGAATGAACAGTAGTTCACACACAACAGGGTTTCCGTTGCTTTGAAGGACATCAATTAACCTGAACATGAACTTAAAGCTTTTCCAAAATGAATCGAACACACCAAGATTCATGATTTACAAGAATGACCGTGTGAACAGCTTTACGTCTCCCTCATCTGACCCAATTTAATGATGTGTGACACCCGCTGGAGCGTCCTGTGGAGTCTGAATCCCACTCAGCCTGAGATTCTGCCTCCAGACATACCAGCCCTGTGTGAGAAAACTCCCATGTGACCCGTTGTTTTAGCTAGGAATATGCTGCTCAGATGAAATGATAAAAATGTCAAAGTGCCATCAATGTCATTAGTCTAAATCTCAATTTAATCAAATTGGTCAAAAACTAAATCAAGAAATATATTTTATTTTAAATCCTTAGAAGAAAATGAATGACAACGAAAAAAAGAATAAAAGCAAGTCATCAGTGACTTTTCAGATTTTGTGACATCGCAATGGCTGAGTAAAATTATCTATCAGCGTCTTATCTCTGCACCACTAAAGGAGATCAAATATAACACATGGTTTCAGAGGAGATCTGTATGTTCTGTGACTCTAGAGTAATGCGACAGCAGTTAGGTTTGGTGCAGCAATGCTGAAGCAGAGTGCAGTTTTTGCACACATTTCCTCCAAAATAAATGATGCAACTTTATTTCCTATGGATCCAAAGCTTTAATTTCATATAACTGCTTAAATTCAATATTTAGGATAAATAGATTAGGAATTAATCTTTATGAATTTTATTTTATATTTGATCTCAAACTTGTCACAATTTCTTTTTGTCAAACTTCAATTCAAAGCTTGGAAAAGAAGGTGGTGTGCAGGGGTGCAGCAGCTCTCCAGCATGCTGTTTTGTTTTCATCTTCATAACTGCACTACTCTTATAAAAGTCCTTCACCGATATACACGTACATATAATCCAGGACTCCCACCATCCCAGCCACAACCTGTTCCAGCTGCTACCCTCAGGCCGGCGCTACAGATCTCACAAAGCTCGCACAAACAGACTGAAGGACAGTTTTTTTCCCCCACATCTGTCAATCTACTATCCCGGAAAATAAGAACTCTAAAAAACTTTTATGTATCATTACCAACCTGTTTTGTTGTGCTTGTACACCTGTTGATTTTTTTCCAATTTTTTTCCTTGTTTTCGCCAAAGTTCAGTGTAAGTCTGATAATCTTTAGATTACTTGAAGCTTCATAAGGCCACTAATGTTGGGGCCTCATCTTCAGGTGTAGAGCACTACTTTAAACAGCAACCGGCTATCGAATGGTCTGATGTTATGAGCTGGGGATTATTTTATTTTCTTCTTCCAGACATTTTGCTTTCAGAAAGACAAATTATGAGCTGCTAATATTATCGATTGCGGCAAGTCAAAGCATTTCAAGTATCAGAGATGATGCTTCAGCGGAACTGCAGTTTTATAGGGTTTAATGTGTCTGAGACAAATACAGATTTACAGAGACAGAGGGGTTTAGACAGAAAGGAATGCTGTTTACCCATTGCACTCATCCATAAGAGGGCTCCCCCTCAGCAGCCAATCAGCCGGACACTGCTTGAGTTGAGCACCACATCTAGCCGACACCCCCCCCCCCCTCCCCCCTCCCCAAACCTCTCGACCCTAAACCGCCACCACTTTACCAACACAAAAAGATGCAGCACGGCACTTTCCTTTTCACCCTAGCATGCAACTCCCCCTGCCACGCCACCCAACACACACTCCTGCTCACCCGTGGCCTCCCCCTTTCCCACCTTTGTATCAGTTGAAAGGCATACGGTTACTGCCATCCGATTCCCCCCCGACTGAAAGTGCCTTTCACTTTACCGCAGTTCACAAAAAGGTCAGACTACGGCAAACAGAAATATTGTGTGAGAGCTCCTTTTTTTTTGTACCCGAGCACTGAGATGTGCGAGACACAAGAATAGCAGGGGGAAAGAGAGTCCCTGATAAAGTTACATCTGCTCAAACAAACGTCACTCCATTCCTCACGCCAGAATTTATGTTGGAGCGGATAGAGAGTGCTATTTGAGGGAATTGACAGAAACTAACCTCAGAGCTGGTCAATGATACATCATCCGTTCAGATTTCCAGTTGCTCCAGTTTCAAACTTTAAGAAACTCAACAGGGATTTTTCAGTAAAGCTGGAAAAATCCAGGAAGGAGACAACAAGGGCTGAGGTGACTCACAATGAGGAGATCAATCACCTGTGGGCAGGTGGGGTTGATAGGAGCAAGGTGTCAGGAATATCGCAGTGGACAGTGTGTAACCTGATGAGGCTCCTAAACCTGTGGGTCCTCTGGGCTATCTAGCCTCTGCAGATCTGTGTGCAACTCTTGTAAATGATTAATAATGAGTGTTCCTCTGTTGACCTTGTTTGTTGGAAGACTTGTACCTGACAACTTTCCTCACTTTCTGTTACTAAAGTTTCTGAGCCTCTCCCGCTCTCCAGCACAGTCCCTGTTGTTGCTTAATAATGGCTGCTGAGTTTGTATCCGCAGCCCTGTAATTAAAGTGCCTGTTCAGGCACCGATTTATGACAGATATTTTTCTTGGCATAAAAGCTACTAAGCCGAAGATTTGATTTCCAAAAGGCAAACTCTGAGGAACCGCAGCAGAACAGCATCTGGAAAGAAACCACACAGCCTAAGAGTCTTCAGCACTTCAAACATTTCACTGTGAGCTAAAAGGGATTAATTCTGAAAAGCTAACCAGTGTTTACTTTGCCCTTTGTGATGGTTTCTTTTAGTTGGATAACATTTGGTGAGAAACTGTCAGACTTGGTTTTACTCGCGGCCTGCTGCTCAGCTGCAGATTAGGGAGTTGTTGAGGAGGTCGTTCCCCTGCCACCTCCAGTTCCTGCTCATTACACTGGGAACACACTGGGAGTCGGTCAGGAAGTGTGCGCTGTTCCATCAAGCATTTATTTATCTCTAACTCCTGTCAATAACCAGGTGGGTGCTGTTGTAACTGACGTTTCATAGATAATGCAACCGGGTTACACACAAACACCCAGTGTGTGCGTGTGTGTGAGTGCCTTGAAATGCTGGGAGTTTTTTTTTTTAAACCCCTGAATGAAAAAGCATCTTGCCACATAAATCTGTCCCTCACTGCAAAGACAAAATGAAAATGGCCCCATCATAAAACATCTGTAATGGCTCCATCCACCACAGACACATAATGGGACAATTACCAAGAAGGGGGCTGGGACGGCATAAAGCCATCAGCGCTCTTTGGTACACCGCATAATACATACGTCTCTGTATGTGTGTGTTGAGCTGCAGCCCACCGAATCCAAAGCTTTAATGTATCACCACTCCGATGATATTACTAAAAAAAAAAAAAAAATGGTAAGTAAAGAAAAATACTTTTACCTGTTCACAGGCCCAGGAAATTCTTCCCTGAAAGCCCATTTCTGCCCGGTGACAGACAGGCGCATCTAATCTGAGATTACATTATTGATGCCTGATCTTTTGTGCAGTCCCGCTCGGGTCGTCCACACCTCGTAATCAAGCATAATTGAGGTTAACTGTACGGCACGGTTGAAACACTAGACAGGTAAGTCTCAGCTTCTCATGATTAATGTAGTGAGCTGGTGCTCTGGGCCCTGACCTTTTGAGATAGGCCAGGCACCATTTTTAAGTGAAAGCTCTGCCTCTGCCGAGCTGCGCAGTTGTCCATCAAGTCCTCCTGCGCCCTCCTCCCTTCACCACTCCCTCCCTGAGCTGATCCTTGAGTTGCTGATCCATGTTTATTTGCCTACATCTCATCTTACAATTTTACCAAATCCACTTTGAAATCAGGGTCTGTCTTTGGTGATGGAGTAAAGCTTTGGTTCACTTTGAATCAGGAGCAGATTCACTAAGTTAATCCTGGCTCCTCTGCAGTTGTGTTTCTGCGTTACCATCTACTTCTAATTGTCCGTCCCCCGCTGGCCCGCGACCTTTCCTCTGCTCTCTGCAGGTGCAAACTAGCAGCGAGGTCAAATCCTCCCCTTGCTCCCAAACATAAGCATTGTCCGAGTTAAATGAGCAAATTTACTTTTGGCTTTAGCCAATTCAGTCCTTTGGCAGCAGTGCCATGGGGATGGACTCACAGCCTCAAATAAAAAGGACAAAAAAAAAGATGGACTCGAAGCACAAAAACAAACACAGTCTTGCTTTATGGAGGCGTTTGCAGGAGAACCTGAAGGTGTACTTGTTAGTCAGGGATGTGGAGTACCCGGGTCACCATGCGTGACACAAACCAGGGGCAGTAAATGGATGAGGTGGGGTGAAAGGGCACCCCCAGACATTCCTTCAGAAAATAAACAGAACAAAAACGAGCTTCTCTGGACAGGTATTCTGAAGCAGATCAATCAACTTCAGCTCAGCCTGTTTCCAGGCTATTGAACATATTTAAAGACACATCAGTTTACCTCCTTCTGTTAAAAAAAAGTGTGATAAAGTGCTGTCAAAGCTGGCTTCATCCTCATGTTTAAAAAGAAAACAGCTGGGAGAAAGTTTAATGTAATTAGCAGGTTATCAGGTCTCTTCCTGTTCAGACCGACAGCAGGGAGGGACGGCTTGATGTTGCATCACACAGAAAGACACAACAGACAAGCAGAAAAGATAGGCAGATGCCCTGTTAGAGGAAAGCAGCCCAGTCTTTTGTTTCACCAACGCCTGTGGTTTATTACCCATCTCTGCTTTAGCAGGAGCCATGCAGTTTTTCTTCAGCAGATGATTTCAGATGTTTCTGTGCACACAACTATCAACATGACCCAGAAAAAGAAAAAAAGCTTGACCTCTGGCTTTAAAGTAGAAGTAAGTGTATTTGAGGTTTTGGGGGCAAACCCTGGCTTTGTGCTGTGTGAGAAGCAGCAGTAGGGGTCACCTCAGGCATCTGCTGCTCTCCTGCACCACTCAACTGCCCATCTGTGTACACTGGTGCCCTTCTGTCCACTTTTGTACTCTCACAGACACACAAACAACATGGGGGGGGTGGTCTCAATAAGTTTCGTTGAGTGTGATATTTTTTTCTTGTTCATCAGCAGTTTGAATCAGAAGAAGTACATTTTGCTGCTTCAGGATGTAGCAGATCTTGACTTGAATGAAGAACACGTTTCAAAGTGGGAGGAAGAACAGCAAATAGAGGCAAATAAATAAAGTTAGGCTGAACTCTTTTCTATTCCTCTCCCCCTGAGTCTAAATCCTCACAATGCATTTACTAATGCCCTTCCAACAGGGTTCTGCTTGCTCTAAAGGTCCAGCAGATTAATGTGATTTATGCCTTTCCTGTTGCTGGTGAGGACGTCACTGATAACGGAGCCGTTAAGGCGTTTTCCCAGGCCTTAAAGCCAGTTTTCACCTTGAATAGCTCTTCCCGCGTGCAACAATCCTCTGCAGAAAAAGCCTGCTTGCACAGATGTGAGGTGTCAAGACTATGTGTGTTATACATTCTCCACATTTCTGAAGAAAAGGACCCATGTCTTTGACACTTTTGGTTCACTCAGACTAATATATTAGAGCCACGTTTCAAATAAACACAACGCTTTTCCCCCTTGTCTCTCCTCCAGGATGGAGGGACAATAAGGCAGTTGTGATGAAGAGCTTTATAGGAACATTTAACTTAAGAGTGAGGGATGGAAGCTGGTAAACAAAGCATTCCTTTCCCTTTCATCACCATTTAACTGTTCCCTCAACATTCATCCTCACCTCCAGGCCAGTGCCCAGCAGAGCAGGAACTTGTCAAATAAAAATAAATCAGAAGTAAAGGTTTATTCCACAGCTTTACAGCTGGTTGCCAGGAAATTTGCTTTAGCACCATGACGGCATTTCTAATGATAAAGGATCATCTGTGAGGACTCACAGCGGTACCCCGACCACGGTGTCCCAGATGTGAACCCCAGGGGTCCGTTTGTTTATACTCAGAGGAGCGCTTGTTGTGTCGATCATTTGTGGCAGCTGCTAAAGAGTGCACTTAGCATTCTGTGTTTTCCCCTAAACATGTGGGGAGTGACATGATACTGTACAAGTGCCTGGATAGCATATAACATTTCAAAGCTATTTCCTAATTGTTTCCAGGCCAAGGTCGCCTGCTTACGTGGAAGCAATCCCCTCTTTCCAACCTTTTTTTTCAGTGCATCCTCTGATCAGGAAGAAGTGTTGGGTAAACTTGACCTAGACTGGACATTTTCATTGGGCTTGTGTGTTTGGTGTCATGTCATTGACAGTTGCTTCTGTTGGATGGACGTCATATTTGGAGGTGGCTTCTGAAGAGCAATTCTGGCACTGAATGCTTATATTTGTTTTCTGGGATAACAGCAGTGTTGGAAAAACCTGAAACCAGGAGGGATCTGACGTGAGGGCAAAGATGCATGTGCTCCACAAACACCTGGAGACTAAAACTGGAGGTTTCTAAAGACTACAAAGTAGTTTGTGATGGTCAGTTCAGTTTTTGGAGCCTCGTCTGCATGACTAATCATGCTTGAAACCTTTTTGGAATTCAGAAAATCCACTTTTTTAATCTCAAGTCGTGATTTTGACTACTTTAGCAAAGAAAAAAATTTCAAGTTGAAGAGATTAATAAATAGAAATCTGTCAGACTTTCATTTTAATTTTATTTATACAGTAATGGTGGGGAATATATATATATATGTATATAAATGATCTTTTATAGCAATGTAAAAGCTCTTCACACTCTAACTGAATGCACCTCAAACTCAGATCCTATATGCAACAATGAGGTAGACATTAATGGTATTTTCCACCCTCTGCCAAATATCAAAGAGACTCCTTAAATTACTCTTATCAAAGTAAGAAATATATGATTATCATGAGACTCTGTACATCACAAATAATAAAATAATTATAGAATAGAAATTATACCGATTTGAGTGCAGTTTTTAGTATTTACAAAGAAATGCTCTTTGTCCATTTCTTCATTCGTTGCACTTTGTAACTTTTTCCACTGTACAAAAATTTACAGATCAAAAATAATAATAAACAGCAGTGCATTGGAAGCTAATGTGCATTTTAAATATTGTCTCTTTTGCAAGTCTTTTTCTTTCTTTCTTTTAGATTTTTTGTCATCAGAGAAGACAAACTCTTGCTGCGACCGTGGCGCAGTCAGGTGTGGAAGTGCATTTCGTAAAGATGACTCTGTTTTCTGTGTTTTCACTCTTTTCTTCAACAACAGGGCCAATGCAGGACAGGCACCAGTGGGACTTTGCGTCCTCTCTCAGGGGCCTTCAGCTGGTCTCCGGTAAGGCAAAAAAAAAATCTCTTGAAGGCTTAACCACCATCATCTTCCTCCCTTCTTCTCAGATCAGTCTGTGGTCAGACATTCACCCCTTTTGTTGTGGTGTTTTTGGAAAGCAGGCACTTGCTCGGGCCTGTAATGACTCCAGCTGGACAGCGGCCATCGCACGGCCTGGATGCACATACCCAAAAGAGTTGGGGGCCAGTGGGTGAGATCGCACAGAGGAGCTGCAACAAAGAGCTGCTGATAGGCAGGGCCGCGGCCCACTGGCCACGACACAAACAGTTGCTGCAGAGCCTGAACACACCGAGCTCTCTGGGAAATAAAAGCCTGTCTGAAGGGAGGAATGGTGTGATGAACACTCTAAGGCAAGGATTGATGGTCAAGAGTCTAAATAAATAGAGAATGGTTCCTTATGTGTGCGTCCCTTTCAATAAGAAACAGAAGACCAGGCATGACTGCATTTTAAACCCGTGACGACTTTATATGTTCAGGACCTTTGATTCGACACGCCCTTGTCAGCGCTACCTGCACCCGCACTGCTCCACCACCATGTCCTCGTACTGTTTGTACACCACGTTGTTGCCCGAGTCTATGTAGAGAATGCTGATGGGGCTGAGCTTGGTGGGGACGCAGCAGCTGGGCGGGGTGCTGCTGGGGTCCATGGAGTACATGAGTGTCTGTATGATGGCGTGGTTGGTTGGCTCCAGGTGTGACCTCAGGGGGAAGTCACACACCCCCTCACAGTGGTAGGCCTCGTAATCCAGGGGTGCGATGATCCAGTCGTCCCAGCCCACCTCTTTGAAGTTCACGTGCAGCGCCTTTTTGCTGCACCTGGTCTTAGATTTCTTGCCGTGCCGTTTCCCGTGACGGTTGGTGAGCGCGGTCCTCCTCCGCCGCCGGGGACCCTCTCCTCTAACCCCCCTTTTTGGCAGAGAAACCCCCACCTCCTCTGCAGCTTTCCCCTCTTTCTCATTAGCAGTCCTCTGCGACTTGATCTTTTCCTTCATCTCATTGAAGAGATTTTCCCTCTTCTTGGAGCGAGTGTAAGCCACCAGGATGGCCTTCTCCTGCTGACTGCGGCCGCTCCTGTCCAGCCCCAGCTGCCGCAGGTCCACCTCAGTGTCTGATTTACTGAGCGTGACCCTGAGCTGGAAGCAAAGCTGGCTTCCCTGCTGGTGCTGATGATGTTGCTGCTGATGAGGGGGATGCACTTTAAACATCTCCCAAATGTCCAGAACTTCCCAGCCAGATTTGATGGAGTCCAGTGGGTCCAAAGACCTAGAGGCCAGCAGCCGGTTGGAGCCGCAGGGGTATAGCTGGATGTTGTAGAGACCCGTCCTCTGCAGGGAAGTTTGCAAACCACCCGGCACTCTCCTAAATATCCTTAATTCCGCCCCGACCAGCTCCTCTTTCTCTGAAAGGGTTGAGACATCAAACAGATACTTTTGTCTTCGCAGAGGAGAGTGCAAAAGATTGTCTGCAAGGATAAAAGAAGACAATAATAGTTGTCAGATTCACTTAGGGTGTACAGTGTTCAGACAGAGGCGAGAGAGGGGGGAGGGAGGGGGACTCACATTCTCCCACAGAGGCCTTCTCTGGCTTTTTCTTGTTTTTCAAACGTCCACCCTGAACCTGTCTCAAACAAACTGCAGCTGACAAGTTCTTCATTTAAAAACTGCTCAGCATTTCTTCCTTTGACTCATCTCTAATTGTGTTTTCTTTTAATAGACCAAAAATAAATGTTGAAAAGCAGATTTGTTGTCATTTAGTATTGGGAATTTTCTTGGAAAAGTTGGTTGTGTGATTTACATGCTATTACAATCTCATTTGTAAAATATTTGTTGCTTTTTTTAGCAGTAAATTAAAGTGTGATACATATTTTTATGCGCCACGGAATGGTTATTGGCTAAACTTTACGCACGGCCGAGAAAGTCTCACACCTTTCTGCCTCATTTTAACTACGTTTAGAGTTCAAATCGGGGGTGGGGAACAGAGGAGTCTACTGCTAGACACAACGTACCAATGCGAAAAACTGTTCACTCAACACCACAATGGACAATTAATGCATTTTTCTGAGTCCCAGGAGGCCTGCGAGCGCTTCGTCCAGGAAAGAAACGCCGAGGGGGGAGACACTTAATCAAACGTCTATTGATTAAATTACAATAAATATGACCGGAAAATAATAAAACAATCGTGCGCAATAAAAAAAAATCCCAACTTCAGTTGAAGAAAAAAAAGAGGGCAGAACATGAGCGGAGTTTTTGGTTTTCTCTCCCCGCTTCTGTCTGGACGGCGCTTTAATTAAAGTGACACGGCTCTACATGGAAACACCCCTGTGACATAATTTGTAAAAGTTGCTCCGGAGACATTTTGGAATTTGGCTGTCAGATTCCCTCCGCGAGCCCCATCGAGCCAAACGGAAAAAAGCAGATTGAAACCTCGTGCTGCTTTCAGCGGTTTGGCGCGTCTGGTTTGCATTACTTTTCTTTAATAAGCCCTCAAACAAATCGAATACAAGTTCCCCAAATAATTAACAGTTCTCAACTCCCATCCTTCTCATTAAAGCACTTCCCCTCTTATATTTCATTCCATCCTGCCAACGACAACATTACCCCGAAAACGAGCGTGCCTGCACAGAGTGACCGACAGTTATAATTTATTTTAAAATGCCTTTTCCGCTAAATGCAAAATTCTTGCGCATTTTGTTTAAATCCCCCAAAAGCGGATTTTTAAATCGCTCCTTTTTGCGCACGTTTTGTTCCAATTCAAATGAATCTTTTTAAACAAAATTTCGATTGTTTTTGTCAGAGCTTTGGTAGAACTTCGCTAAAGCCTGCATTTCCGTGCGTCACTAATGCGTAAAATGGGAACATTCTATTTTATTATTTTATTTATTTTATTTTTATTTTATTTATTTCTTTTGCTTTAATGCCCATCAGCGCAAATGTGCTAACTGAGACTTAATCTCCAGGTTTCACTGAAACGCAAAACCTCAGGGAGGAATCCCAGGAGTAACAAAAACTGAAAGAATAAGAGGGGGGAAACATAATATTCCGTGATTAAAGCAAACCCCGAAAAGAGGGGTTCCGCAGGAAAAAGAGAAGAAAAAAATACAAACCACCCCACTAAAAAGGAAGTGCTGTTTCATTTTTCTCTCCCTCCCTTGTCGTTTCTTTTTGGGTGATGTGCCCATGGCGGCCGAGCTGGGTCATTATGGGAGAATAGACAGTGTTTGATATGTTATGACATGAACACTCAATTAGATCACCGAGTTCAAATACTCCAGTCAGCCGTTCGATGCCAAGCAGCCCTCAGAAGGGTCCAGCTCGGGGTCAGAGCAGTGACACATCACATCAAAATCACAGGAGAGAGCGAGGCGTTTTTCCAATTAAACCAGCTCACACTGCAAGAAATGACAACACGGACGAATCCTTGTGCGTCAAGACGCCTGTTTGTGTTCTTTAAAGTCCCCGGAAAAATATTTTTGTAAGTCTTTTGGATTGAAAAAAAGGGAAAAATTAAGTTTTGGAAAAACATCTGGCAGTAATATATTTGGGCAAAGTTCATCTGTAGCGTCACTGCGCAACGCGCATGAAGATGTGCCTCTAGGAGCCAACGGGTCCTGTACGCAAAACCGTGAAGGGACATTTCTTGCAGCGGCGCAGTCTGCGTCCCTGAGCCGAGGCTTGGAGTGCTTCAAACAGAAGGGAAACGAACAAAGATTGCTTTTATTTCCCCCTGAAAGATTAACTCGGCCTGTGTGTGCTGGACGTGTTTGTGTTTATCAGACTGTTTTTTCTCGCAGGCCGCCCAAACCACTTTGTTACACATCTTAACCGACCGAAACACCTGCTTCTCACACCGACCCCCTCTGCCCCCTCAACCGCTTTTGTCAGTGCAGGCTGGTCAATCAAAGTTTCTCATCGCTCTTACGTAGATTTACAGCGTTCATTTAGAGAGCGCTCAATTACTGTTTTACGGTCGTGTTACCCGGAGGTTAATTCAAGTGTAATATAACTTAATGCTCAGAAAATGTCCCATGTTTCCATGAATCTAAATCGTAAATACCCTCAAATGAGCAGAAACTTGACAATTCTGTTGCGACAGGCAAAAACAAACAACTTCTTCAACCTCTTGTTGTGTTTTCTGCTATATAAGCGCGTAAACGTGTGTGCGCGCGCTCCTTTCGCTGCTTTTAGCGCGTGCGTAAAAGCAGGCAGAGCCTCTCTGTTTTATTTTTAGTATATATCGAAAGTTCTCAGAAGACAGCTGTAAATCGGACAAAATTTGAAAATTGTGGTCGTTGTTTTGTGTAAAGTGGAGTTCAGAATCCGGCACCAACCTGTTCCTCTGTCCACGAAACTTGTTATGGTGTTTGCGGATTTGGATGAACGGAAAAAGCTCGCGTTTAGTCCGAGTTTTTCTGCAGCAGAGTACGTCCTGTAAACGGAGAGCATGTATTCATGCGGGACAACAGCGTCCTTTGGGTCTTCTTTGGGATGTCCCGCGATAGGGCGAGAAGACGGGAAGATGTCTCTGAAGAATTTGGATGACCTTTGTCCGTCCTGATGAGAGATCCTTGCTTCCCTGTTCCTCTTCTGTGCAGAAGTGGTGATGATGGCAGCAGACTGGAAACACGGTAAATTCCCAAGGAAAACCAAAACGAGGCCCAGGTATATCATAACGGGTCGAGATGCGTCCATGGCTGGATGATGGTGAGGAGCACTTGGTTTGGATCTCCGTCGCTCGGTGAAGCTGCGCTCGTGGGGCCCGCCAGAGCCGGCGATGTTGTGCGCGTCAGGGTCGGGGAGCTGCTACTTTTGCGCTCTCGGCTCGCGCCAGAAGAAGTGTGTTTTTTGCTCTGGACTCCACACAAGAGCGGAGAGTGCAGGGCAGAGAGAAACACGCCCACATGGTGGCTCACTGCAGCGCTTCCCAAACAATTTCATGTCACGGACCTCCAAACAGACGCGCGCTGCACCCAACAAACCGCCAAAGGATACAGAGGAAACCAATCTGGAAAAGTTCGAGATGTTCAACAAATGCGCAGAGTCTGCGCGTCAGCGCACACACTGCCTTTAATTTTGTTCAGTTATATTTAAAAAAAAAAAAAAAAAAGAAGAATAGCTTGTACTTAAAATCGAGACTTTGCAATAATCTTTCCTATTACATGCAGATCCACGCATGCAGTCAGCAATGAAACCTTTTCAGATTTGAGGAAATCACAGTACATTTCAATAAACAGTTTCATCTCAACTTCCTTATCGCAAAGTCTCTGAAGAATCCAGCGCAATTAGGAGAGATAAGACTTTACAGGCACATGCTGAAAATAGTTAACAGCCCCACGATTCACGCTGAATCACCTTTAGATCATTATTGTCAGCAGTAAAACCTTCCAGAATGGGGCTCAACGAAAAGCTGGACTCAAGAGTGAGTCGAACACGTGATTTCTGGACAAAGGTCTTCTGCCAGGTCTCTTTATTGATGTTTTTGCTTCAAAGGAGCCAGATTTTTTGGAGACGCACCGGTTTCTCTACTGGTAATTAAAAAAAATGACTTTATACCAGTCAAACATAAAACAATTATGCAACATTTAAAAAAACTGCTATTGGGTAATTGATGAAAACAATAACAATACTATCACGTTCAGACCAAGAAAAAAGGTGGCCAAATATTGAGGTTTGATTTATATAATCAACAGCAAATGAAATAATTAAAATAATGTTTTTTTTTAATGGAGATTGTTTACAAAAGGAACATAAGAAAAACAATCACGCACAGTGCATTAACGCGGCGGAAACACTCTGAAAAATACGATTCTTTTCAAGCTTTAAACCCAGACGGATTCTGAGTTGAAATGTTACCCGCACATGTTCAAGTGTTGTCCCGCAGGCAGTCTGGATGTAAAAGACCGGTTCGGGGTTCAAACGTCCTCCGCTGTGGATTTAAGGGACTCGGGTGACCTCTAGTGGCCACAATTATCCATCACACGAGGAGTGGAAAAAGTGGCTTTTGAGCATCCGCAGCTGACGGGGCTGGTCCCATTCTAATGCTCAGCCAACACTTTATTCATTTGTTTATTTATTTTAAATGCCAATTGTAACAACCTGGATATACACTGTAAGGGCTTTGAGGAAAGCACAGAAAAATCGATCCCATTGTTATTATAAAATTAAGCCTAAAATTGCATTTCTGATTATTTCTTTTTTGTCAAATTGTTGTGAATCAGGAGAAGATGAAAAAAATGCAGCTGCTTGTGATGTAGGACCTACAACGGCAAACTTCTCTGCTCCATTCTGATGCATCCACATGTAGACAAATGGATCCATGTACGTTTCTGTTTCCCTCATTCATTCATTCATTCATTCATTCATTCATTCATTTTCCAAACCGCTTTTTCCCTTTCAGGGTCACGGGGTTGCCGGAGCCTAACCCGGTTACTCATGGTTGAAGGCAGGGGATACCCCCGGACTGGTCGCCAGTCTGTTGCAGGTGTTTCCCTCATCTGAGCTGTAATCTGTCCCAAAACTGCACAACTGCTAGCCCATCATTTTTGTTGCACCGCACCAGTAATGTTGGGTTAGGGTGTGAGGGGCTGTAAGCTAGCAGGAGAGGGTGTAAACCAGGGCCGGCCGACCCTAGTTCTCAAGAGCCTCAACCTTTCCTGTTTTCCCACCCTCCCTGACCAGCTTGCTGCCTATTAACTGACTCAAGTAATACCACATCCTGACTGACTGAACACACCTGATTTATGTTGCCAGCATAAAGTAATGCAGGTAGAGCTGGAAAACAGGCAGGGTGGAGGCTCTTGAGGACCAGGGTTGGCCAGCCCTGATGTAGACAGATAGATGATGGGAAATGGGGGGTGCCAATGATCCCACCCATAACTCAGAGGGGAATTTCAAATGAACTGCAAAAACATTGTCCAAGAAAAGCACACATATTTTTTAATAATTAAAAGACTACTAGAAATACATCAAAAGATGATGGAAGTGGGACTTTAACTACTTCTTGAGATGTTTTCAAACAGAGTTCATGTCATGTGAAATGTAAAATTTCTCCAAAGCAATGGCTCATCTGTAGACTCTTCATTTATACAAAGAGCCTTCATCTCCCTTTAATTCACATCCATTGCAATAAATGGATTAGGAGTAAAAGGGTTGGTCTTTTGTTGTTGTTTTTAACGTTGGCTGGTTTGATTTCATGGTCTCTTTTCCTGTTCCCTTCAGAAAAGATGGTGATCACACCTTTGAATTTGTTGATTGTCTCTCTTTACATCAAGTCCTGCGGTTTCGGTAATTCATTGCTTGACATTCTTTTAAATTTCCAGTCATGTTTCTCTTACTTTAATTCTGTCAAGTTCCAGTGTTTCAGACTCTAAGTCACTTTATCTAAATTTTCTCCCAAGTTCCTCTTCCTTTGTCTCCTGTTTTCATGTCTTACAACAGCCTCAAATCATCTACAGATAAAATAGAAAATCTTTATGGTTTTTTGTTAAATTTGAACTAGGAACAAGACTTAGTTCTAGCCCAGTCCTTTTGATTTTACATTCTGTGCTTGCAAGTTAAAGACAAATAATTAAAAGTAAGTAGATACCATACATGAAAATATGGAGCAAATTACATCAAGATGTCTTCTAAAATGACAAATAACAACAACAGCTCTGTAAGTGCTCTAAATCCATTGAAATTTCTCAAATGAGGGGGTTCCGGGGAGCTGACCCCCAGGTCTTCTAGTTCTGTTTTTATTTTATTTAGGTATTTATTTAGGTATTAGGTATATTACTTTATAACTATATGTGTATGTTATGCAGTGTGAGGGGTAATGGATTACAAAGTAACAAATTACTGTAACTTAATTACTTTTATGAGTAACGGAGTAACGTAAAGAATTACAGTTCAAATTTCGGTAACTAATTATAGTTACTGGACTATATAAACCCTCGTTACTTCGTTACTTTGGTTTTGTAGACTCTGACATTTTCTCTTGAATAAATGAAACGAAACAGAGATTTTTTAAGAGCAACTGGCGCATTTGCGCACGCATGTGCTTGCAGGGTTAGGGATCGATCAAAGCTCAGACATATCCTCATTTCTGCAGTCACAGTGCTTTCCAAACTGGCTCAAAGGTGAGACAGACAGAGTCGCTGCAGGGAGTTGAGCAGCAGAGCAGAGACCCATCACACATCTGACTTTGAGCAATAGCATAGACCACATATGTTGTAACTTATTTTTGTGTCATTTTTCACACTGTTGTCTGAATTCATATGAAACCAGGTTATGTATTGAACCATGTACATAACTTGCACAAGGTTTTTGCTTTAAAAAATATATAAATATTTTATTTGTATTTATTTCCTTTTATTTAATTCCTATTGAAATTAAACATCTATTTTCAAGGGAGCTCTGTTAAATGAAAGACAAGATGATCTTGTTTGTGCAAAACTGTTTTTCCCTTGAGAAGTTGTATATGAGTGGAAAAAAGTAAAGTAATAAGTATTGAATTACTTTTTCAAATGAGTAATGACTAAAGTAATTTTATTACAATTTTGATCCAGTAACTAAATAAAGTAATCAATTACTTTTTAGAAGTAACTTACCCAACACTGATGTTATGTTACACCAAATTATGGGGAAAGTGATTTGTTTCATCCTTACAACTGTGTATGCTTAGGTTGGTAGTGCTAAATTTAATGAGGCTTTATCAGCCTATTTATTGTCTTATTACATTATACCAGGTTTGAAATAAGCCCAATGAAGGATTTTTCTTCATTGTCACTTGCTTTTTTCCAAAAAAGAAAAAGATTTTTTATGAATATACACAAATTTTATATCAAACCCAAACAAAACTGTTACCCAAAGAAAGGTGGTTTGAACCCAATCTTGTGGAAAGTGAATTGTTTAATACTTAAAAAAAACATACTCCAAACATGAATGTAGAACAGGGAGATGGACGGAGGACCTTCAGACAGGAAATACCACAGAACAGAGAGGCTGCAGGACAGTTTCTACCTCACTGCTGTCAGACTCTTAAACACCTTTAAAAACCTCAGGTTCTAATATTACCTATTCACCTTCAATCCACTTCCGGTTTTCTTGCTCTTTTTACCTTGCACTGAATTGTCATTTCTGCACAAAATCTCGTGTAGAGTTATATTTAATGTTTTTATTTAAGATGCATCTGCTTTATCAAACACTTCTTGACCTGCCTAAGCGCTCCGTCTATCACTGTGATGTCTGAGTACTGTTTTGTTGTGGTCGGCTCTGGCAGCATCATTTTGCTTGATAATGCATCTCTGATGTGGTGCACGAATAAAGAATCAGAACCAAGAAGCTGAATCTGAGTATAAATATTAACCCTCTTTAAATGCTATTGCTGAACAGTAGGTGGTGGTAGCAGGTCACGCTGAGGCTGAAAAAGCAGATGGAGGTTCGAAACAAGATACAGATTTAACCATCGGGTGCAAAGATGCCATTGAATTGTTTTCAGTCCAGATTTTCCCAGAATTCAGACTCCGACATGAAGCAGGACAGAAGTGCAGCTCAACGGGGCATTTAGGAGAATCACCACCTGGTGCTTCAGCCAAACTGTTCAGACAGCTTCAGACCACCTGCAAGTCAAAGTAGTTGTTTCTTCAAAAAAGTCTGCATGTCCCGTTGATGTAAACAATGAAGGTTTTTGTGTGTCTTCTCAAATTCCTTCTAAAATCTGGATCTCCTGTGTGACTTCATTCTTTGCATTTAGAGATTTTGGTGATAATGTAGCATAAATATAAGACAATAGCAATAAGCAGGACTACTTTTGTGCAGTAAAGGCTTAAAAGATCTCATTGAATGTTTCCTATGCCCCGTTCATGCAAACTATAGGTAACAAGTTCCAGAATGACTAGTCTGGGCAGTACATGTTTTTGACTAACCTCAAAAAAGATCTTGACTCGCATTCTGCCATTTTATTATGCCTCCTGAAATCTCCAGCTATCTGGGGATCTGCAGCGTATGAGACACGGATCAGCTCATTCTTCTGCCAGAGAAGTTTAGGCGGTAGATGCTAACACCTCGCTAGTTAGCGTAGCTGAGTTCTGCTCCATCGAGGCCTACGTGATACGATGGCTGCCACACCATAATCAAAGTTTTTTGAAGGAATATAAGTCAACACAGCCTGTTAATGCTAGGAGTTAAGTAATCAAAGTTATTTACTAAGAAATAACAATCTTAAAGCAATATTTGAGTCATTTATGATCAGAAGTGAGGTTACTGTGTACAGGCTTAAGTTTGGTTAAAAAAACTACACGTGACTTGACTCAAAAGATGACAGACGTATCTAATGATCCAGATCCTCAAACTGAAACAAATATTTGCAAAAGAGAAAGAACAAGATCATTAACTGAAAAGGGAGAGGAGCTTCAAGAAGAAAGATTCAAAGTTTTGCAACGCAAATACAAAGTTGCTTATGAAAATTGGAGATATGAAGCAAGATTGAGCAAAGTAATATTGACCGACACAGCCACTGATAGTGAGTTAACAGAGTTGAAAAATGACATCATATTAACTTGCCAAAATGTACAAGTTATTTACAATGAGATCCAGCAAATTCGTGCTCCGGATCCATACATGAGGTGCAGGGTATGCATGCTCAACCCTTTCAGATTTAATTGTCAAAAGGGCTGAAAGGTAGGAAGAAAGGAAACATTGAAGAGGACGAAGAGACATGGCCAGTCGTTGGATCGTCTTTGGAACCAGAAGGATCTAAGTCAAAGACACAAGAGTCAACTTGCTCATCGTTTGGAAGAGATTAAAAAAACTTAAGTACCCATTTACTCATGCACGAGACATGCGCGCGCACGTACACGCGATCCCGCACGCACTCGCCGACATACCGCAAACACTTCACATAGGCTCATATAGGACACATACAACAAGCAACTCACACAGCCAGACAACATTCACGCGCACAAGCACCCAGCGCTCCTTTGCGCATTGGTCAGCGGGCACGCGCATAGTACTCACAGACACACGCGCATTACTTAGCATAACACTCTCTCAGTCAGTGTAGTCATGTCCAGTCTGAACATCTTTAGCTGGAATGTGCGTGGACTTGGCTCTGGGCCAAAGAGGCTGAAAGTTTTCAATCATCTGAATGATCTAAAAGCAGATCTAGTTTTACTGCAGGAGATCCACTTATCCAGATCAGCTGATCATCTCCTGTGCTGCTCACAATTCCCATTCATCTACTCAGCTAGTTACAACTCCAAACAAAGAGGAGTTGCTATTTTGATTCATAAAAATATTACATTTACTCATAAGAACACAATTGTTGATCCAGAAGGCAGATTTGTAATTATTAACATATCAGTTCAGAATAAAGATTTCTGTATAGCCAGTATCTATGGTCCCAATGCTGATGAATCCTCCTTCTTTCACAGATTCTTCCCCTCACTTTCGGTTCATGCTGACTCCACAATAATTATAGGAGGAGACCTCAACTTGGTCCTTGATCCTGAACTTGACAGACTCAGCACAGCAGGACACCAGCGCACATGGCGGTCTGCAAGTATTTTGAAGCAGTACATGGATGAGTTGGGTCTCTGCGACGCTTGGCGCTCATGTCATCCAAACACTAAAGGGTTCACTTTCTTTTCTCCAGTTCACCACTCACAGTCTCGCTTAGACTACTTATTAGTCAGTAATTCTCTTTTAAAAGATATCAAGGATTCCAACATTCATCCAATTATCATTAGTGATCATGCACCAGTTTCTGTAAATATTTTTAGAGATATACCCACACCTTCTGGCTTAACCTGGAGGTTTAACACTTCGCTGTTAAAAGATCAAGAGTTTATTCAATTCTTTAAAAAAGAGTGGGCAACCTTCTTAGAATTTAATGATACTCCGGATATTTCACCATGTGTTCTTTAGGAAACAGCAAAAGCAGTGATGAGAGGAAAAAGTATTTCTTATTCAACAAATAAAAAACATAAAGAGAAAGCAGATTTATTAGAAATAGAAAATAAAATCAAAGATCTAGAGGCTGCTTATGCTGCTTCTGCACAAGAACACATTCTGGGAGATCTGAAAAATTTAAAGCTTCAGTTAAATGACATCATCAATAAACAAACACAATTCCAAATACAAAAACTTCGACTTGAAAGTTTTGAAAACTCAAACAAATCTGGTAAATTTTTAGCTAATCAGCTTAAAATTAATAAAGAAAAATCAACAATTACCTCTATTATGGACCACACAGGAACTGTCACTCACGACCCGGTTAAAATCAATAAAATGTTTAAAGATTTTTATAAAAACTTGTACACATCACGGGTCAATCCATCAGAGCAAAGTATTAACTCATTTCTTAATAATGTAACTCTACCCAGATTAAATGAGGATCAAAGCTCAAACTTAGACTCTCCGCTCTCATTGGCTGAACTTCATGAAGCTCTGTTGCTGATGCCCAACAACAAAGCTCCAGGGCCTGATGGCTTTCCTGCTGAGTTTTATAAAGAATTCTGGGAACAGCTGGCACAAACTTTTTATAAAATGGTTACATTTATCAAGGAAAGCCAATCAATGCCACCTCACATGAATTCAGCTAACATAATCCTCCTTCTCAAACCAGAAAAAGATCCCACAATTCCTTCAAGCTATCGCCCCATTTCTCTAATCAATGCAGACGTAAAAATTATTTGCAAAGCCCTCGCGCAGAGAATAGAAAAAGTCACTCCTCGTATAATTCATCATGATCAAACTGGATTCATTAAAGGTAGACACTCAAGTGATAACGTCCGCAGACTTGTTAACATAATAGATTTTGCCACTATTAAAAACAGGAAACAACCATACACTCATTGGATGCTGAAAAAGCATTTGACAGAGTAAATTGGAAGTACCTCATTGCTGCCCTCCATAAGTTTGGGTTTGGGAATCCTTCATTGATTGGATTGAAATATTATATCACAACCCAAATGCATCAGTCAGAACCAACAAACAGACTTCTGACAGGTTTTTTCTTGGTAGAGGGACCAGACAGGGTTGTCCACTCTCCCCCTCTCTTTTTGCTATATTTATTGAACCTTTGGCTGCAACAATAAGACAGCGTGAGAGCATTAAAGGAATTACAACAAAATACAGTAATCATAAAATTAGTCTTTATGCTGATGACATGGTATTTATTTCTCCCCGAAACTATCAGAACTGGTGCAACTAAACTACACCCCATTACTGACGATCTAACCCGCTGGGTCAGCCTGCCTCTGTCACTCATGGGTAAGATAGCCACAGTAAAAATGAAAATTTTACCCAAAGTTAATTATCTCTTCTCAATGATCCCCACACAACCACCACTAAAATGGTTCAAAACAATAGACTCTGCCATATCCAGCTTCTTATGGAACAATAAACCTGCAAGAATTAGTCTAAAAACTTTAAAATCTGGAAAAAGCTGTGGAGGCTTAGAATTACCTAACTTCCATAACTACTTTCTTGCCAACAGACTGCAGTACATCTTAAGATGGATAACAAACAATCCAGAAACCAACCCATGGATGGATCTGGAACAGGCATTTTGTGGAAAGATCAACTTGTCAGATCTACCATTTATAGGCCCAACAATAAAAAACATGACTGCTACCAAAGTAGTAATATAAGTACTACTTTAACAGCCTGGTGGGAATTTCTTAAAATGTCAAACTCTTCACTTTTACCATGCAAAATGACTGGAACAACCCAGACATCCTGATAAATAGAAAAATGTTGCACTTCCCTGCTTGGCAAGCAGGGGGCGTAAGACTACTCGAGCACTTAATTATCGACAGAAGATTCATAACACACCAAGAACTACAAGAAAAACATGGAATAAATAAATTCTTGGAATATCAGCAACCTAAATCTGTAATTACTAAAACGTTTAAATCCAGTGACAATGACCTAAAATTACCAGAACTAGTTACCTCTATGATTAACTTTTCATTGAATAAAACTCTCTCCAAAATATACAAACTCTTATGCAACTTAGATAACGAAGTCTCAATCCCAACAACAAAATGGGATGCAGACTTAGGCAGAAGTACAGACACAAGCTTCTGGTCAGAAATTTGTCTAAATACCTTTAAATTAACCAAAAGTCCAAACCTACAACTAATACAATTCAAAACTCTTCACAGAATTTACTATACTGGACAGAGGATGTTCAAGATGGGTCTCAAAAACTCAGACATTTGTGAGCATTGTGATAGTAATTTACCTGACAATTACATGCATGCTCTGTGGTTCTGTACACCTGTCCAGGCTCTCTGGCAACAGGTATGTGCTGATTTATCAGTCTGGCTTAAAGTTTCAATCACAGCCTCACCTTCACTTTGTGTGCTGGGTGACATGAGTGCCATAGATACAGAGGGAAGATTAGCATCTATAATCTTCATAACTCTTTGTATAGCAAAAAAAAAAAAAACAATTTTATTAAACTGGAAAAACAAGAAAAATATTAGTGTAAGTCATTACAGGAATCTGCTATTGGATCATATCAGCTTGGAAAAAATTGAAGGAATTCAGGCTCTCTGGTCTCCCATAGCTAATGCCATAACTTAGGGGGTGGGATTCTTGGGTGTCGCCGCGCCTTGACTGTCTGCCGGTGTTTTGGTGCCGGGGTTGGGGCCACCCAGGTGCATGGTGGGAGCGGGGAGGCTCCATTGGTCAGGGGGTTTGGTCTGGCCCCTGGGTGGGGCAAGCGCGGGGGCCGCGTGGTCTCCCGGGCCTGGGCGTGGGGGGGAGTGGGTGGTGCATTGGGTGGGGTCCGGCTTGGCTTGGCTGGGGGGGGGGGGGGTCTTTTTGCGCGCGCTGGCGGGGCTTCCGCTGGGAGGGGTGGTCCCCCCTCCCATGGTCTCCGCACAGTTTCGCCCCCTTCTCTTGGTTTTAAATGCACCTTAGACACATAGGACCCTTGGTGGGGGGTGCTGGGACATCACTGCCAGCAAGCAGGAGATGTCCTCATAGTGCTCTACTCTCCAATTTTAACTGCACCGTAGACATTTAGGGTTCCTTGGTGAGAGGGCGATTGGACATCCCTGTAAGCAATCAGGAGATGTCCTCAGTGCCCTGCTCACCAATTTTAACTGCACCCTTTATTACACACACCCTTCAACCACAAGAAACACACCTCAACACACACAAAAAAACATTACACAAGGAACGTGGGATCACTGATCTTCTGTCCCCTACCCCATCCCCGGTGGAGGGAACAGGGCCTTCAGCAGCGGCGGCCTTGTCTCTTGGGTGTCGGCCTCCTGGGCCCGGCGGCCCCCTCCCCACGCAGGGAGAGGGATCCCTTAGTCCTCTGGCAAGTCCATGAGCGGGGGATCATATTCCATCTGAGCCTGGAGGGTGTCTGTGTCCTTGTGGTGCAGGTTCTGTTCCTTACCCTCGGGTGCCTGGCCCCTTCTAAGTCACAACATTAGGAGAGCCTGGTCAGGCTATGTCCACCTTCGGGGACCCCCACTTCTCTTGGTCATCCCTCCTCTAGGTGGGGGTAGCTGACCCCCGCCGTGCTCTCTCCTGGATCTCCGCAGCTACCTGGAGCTTTGGAGCGGGTCTCCCATGAGGGGCCCTGGCTCGTACCCGGGACTGGGGTGGGGGGGATGCTCAGAACTCCTGGGTGGTGGTGGGCGGCTTGTCCGGGGTAGTGAGGCCCTCGGGGGTGAGGCCCTGCGCTGGGCCGCCTGGAGCGGTGTGAGGTCTGCTCTCCTGACTGGGCTGGGCCTTGCGCTCTGCGCTTCCGTACCTCACTGCGCTCAGGTGTTGGGGGCCCGTGTGGCGGACCTGCGGGCCCTGGTCGGCGCTGCTGCCTTGGCGGGGGTCTTGGTGTGGGGATGGCTGGGAGACCTTTTTTTTTTTTTTTTTTTTTTTCTTTGCATTCCATCATCCACTTCAGCTTAAGATAACATTCACCTGAGCACAGGCATCGTCTCACCTTTGCACCTTCAAATAGTGTGCGTGATAGAATGTAATGCTTTACATGTGTTGGTTGGTATGCACAAGTGTGCGTGTGAACTGGATGTGGACAAGTTTGTGAACACTCATAGAGTCGGCAGGTATGTTTGTAACAGCTAAGTGTGTGGACAGGCCCTGCCCATTTTAGACCAACACTCACTATTGCAATGGGTATAAGCTCCAGCATTTTGTTGCCTGTAGACTTACAACTCTACCTCCCCTTCCCAGTAGTCATCCTCTAACTTCTATTAAACCCACCCCCACACTCTCTCTTTGTCCCCCTTTCTTTTTCCGTCCGGTCCAACAAAAAGAGCACAAACAAAATTAATATTAATAAAGTTTCGTTTAAATTACAAAAGGGGCTTATACCAACATACATTTTGTGTTCCCTATGATTTATAACCCCTGATTGTAAGAGTAAAATCTGTCTAATACAAGAGGCTCTCAGCTCATATCTGTTTGCTCAGCTGTTGGACAGGACAAGTTAAAAAAAAAAACTTAATGCTGCCAAAACCAGAGTGAAAATCTATAATGAAGCTGAAACCAACTATGAAAGTCGCAGTTCGACAAACAGCAACAAACTGGTGGGTGAACGTGGTGAATTTCCCATCACACCACTCACACTCTCCCAAGCTTCAAATGCAGCACAAGTCCTAAATGCTACAAGCTCTGCATTTGTTCCACTTGCTAATACCATAGTCACAAATCAAGTACTTCAAGCATTAAGTCTGCCGTTTGTTCCTACAGAAACACCATTCCCTACAGCTTTTACACAACTTCAGCAAAACTCTGATTTAGTAGGCATCTTAGCAGAAGCCAATGGACTTCCAACTCCAGAACCTGCAGTGTTTACTGGAGACCCTTTAAAGTTCAAAGACTGCCAGTTGCCATTTGAAACATTAATCAAAAGAAAAAATATCCCCAAAAACGAAAGACTGCACTACCTCAGAAAGTACATTGGTGGATCTGCTGGACCTGATGGCATTGCTGGACGGGTGCTGAAGGACTGTGCAAACCAGCTTGCAGGGGTCTTTACCAAGATCTTCAACCAGTCCTTACTCCAATCTACTGTACCAGCATGTCTGAAGTCCTCAGTCATCATCCCTCTGCCCAAAAAGTCCACAATCTGCTGCCTAAATGACTACAGACCAGTTGCACTCACCTCAGTCATCATGAAGTGCTTGGAAAACTGGTCCGCAGACACATCATTTCCTGCCTCCCACAGACATTGGACAGTCACCAGTTTGCATACAGGGCAAACAGGTCCACGAGCAATCACAGTCCTGAACGCTGCTGGAAATTGAGTGCCTTTTGATGTGGTCTTAAATGTGTGGATGTATGTGCTTGAATTTACCTATCTATTGGTGTATTTATTCTATTTTTATTTATTTATTTATGTATTTATTAATGACTTTTGTTGTATTTTATACACTGACAATACAGTTTTTCATTTCTTCATTCATAATGCCCCTTAGGGTCTCACAGCGAGCAGAGAATTTGCTGCCACCCAAAAATGTGCTCCTTAAGCTTGCCGCCCCAGCCACATGTCGGAGGAGCTGTTAGCTAATGTTTTTAGCCTGATTGCTACATAGAGTGGTGTTTGTATTTATCTCATTTACATTGCATGGAAGACACGTGTCGTGTTTCGAGATCAGGTTTGTTGATTTCGAAGAGCTCCACAAAAACATTGGGGATCACGTCTCCATGTTTGGGTTCATGAGATCATTTAGTGATTCTCCTGATAAAGTGAGTTTCAGGCCCGCTGTGTCTGAGTGACGGACACTTCCACGGTCTTTCCAACCTCCCTGAGAAGCAGAAGACAGAGCGGACCAGAGTCGTTGGCTGAACTCATGTTCCCATCACCTTAAAGGGGCCGTCTGGTGTGGCACTTATCAACACAGGCATCACACTCACAATGCTCAGGCCTGCCATGGTTCCAGCTAGAATGCTGCTGGAAACCACAGCTGTCAAGCTGTGAACTGTGACTGTGGATTTAGCTACCGCGCTGGGTCCAGGAATAGTGAGTATATTGGTGAGTGGCCTGACTCTGGACTTTAAGGCGTGGATTGAAGCTGTACATAGGGCTTGGAATATTTGAGAGCAGCCCGGTGTGTGTTGGACCTGTGGAGTAACACGCTGGAGTTTCCTGCAGGGCCACTGTGGGGGTCCCACAATGTACATGGTCCACCCACTCAGGCTCAAGGTTCACTCTCCAGAGGCAGCAATGGCAGCTGAGACACATGAGGACCATGAGACCCTGCCCCAGTTTACCCCTCACCTCCTGCACTTCAACCCAGGATCAAAAAACAACCACTGCCCCCAGATCAGGCCGTTAAGGAGATTTGGAGGCGTAACTGTGATGGGTTTCAGCTGGGACAGAATGAGAGGTTCTGGCAGGTGTTGTGGGAGTACAAAGATGTTTTTGCACTCTCTGAAGAAGAGGTGGACCTGGCACACCTGGTCCAAGATGAGATTGACACCAGAGATGCACATCCCATCAAAACGGTTTTTTTTTACAATTACCAAACTTTTGTGGGAAACCAGCGTACCTGGAGAGAAACCCACTTGTGAATGAAAGAGCTTGCTAATTTGAAACTATGATATGTTTGCAGTTCTCTAAATCATTATTTTTGATGTATTCATTTTTACTGTATATGATTTATATGGTCTTATTTCTGCATATTTTCTGTATTAGTCTAATTTTTTAGCTCATCTGTCACTTGAATAATGAGGTACAATGTACTAAGTCAACGAGCTCATTTTCATTCTGTATATAATATAGTCTTTAATTTGATGACATTTTTATCACTAGTCTAATTTTTTAGCTTTTCAGTTACTTATATTAAAGTACATTGTACTGTCAGTGAGCTTATTCCCATTCTTTATTTACTGCCATGACACACTGCTACCGCAGCAACAGGCGGGTTTGCCAGATAAATGAACTGATTCATCTCACCTGTGTTGCTCTGCTGCTCAGTGCCTGAAAGTCACGTGTGCCTTTGACTCTAAACAGCCAGAGTGGAAGTCTCTGTTGTTGCCACTCAAACCTAAGTCTCATCAGAGAGGCCACAAAGACAGACGACAAACCAAAGGCAGAGATTTCCACTCTGGCTGTAGAGTCACAGGCACTGGACACTTTTTCTGGCTTCCTATTACGATGCAGGAACAACGTCATTCCCATTCTGTATATAGATTTTATTTTATTCTATTTTGTTTACTTGTCTATGTTTACCTTTTCTTTTGGTCATGTTAAAGTACATTCCTATGTCTGGCGTCATACCAGACTTGCCTTTCTTTTTACCATCCAGTATTGTGATTGCGGGACATTTTCCCATTTAGCCTTCTTTCAGAATGTGGCGTTGTTGAACTTTTTCTTCTTACTTTACCTTGTTTGGCACGGCACAAGCAGCAGCCACAATGTTTATTTGGAGAAAAAACTCTTGAATCTCTGTCAAGGTCATGTATTCCAATTTGGCCTTTGTTGTCTTCTTGGACATTTTCTTCTTGCCATGCCAACTTAACTTTCACTACAAAGTTTCTTTTCAAAACAAATTTTCTTAGATCTCCGTCTCTGCGATGCTTTTGGAGTCTTTCAGAACGTTGTCTGCTTGAACATTTTCTTCCTGCTATCACAGCAGACACAGATCCACGACCTCTTTTACTGAGTTGTTGATGTTGCACAGATAGTGCCTCAGATTCAGCCTTTGTGTCAACTTCTTTAGCTGTGTCTTCTTTCATTCTTTTGTTTGGACGTTGTTCTAGATCAGTTGCCTTTCTCTTTCTGTTACCATCCAGTAATAAGTTTGCAGACTTATCCTCTTGGGAAGGGGACCGCTGTCTTTTCTTTGCCGGCATGGGAGTTTCTTGGCCATCCTCAGAGATTTTCCGTTTGCCGCATCTTTCCTCGATTTTGGCATCATATGGAACTTTAACACTCACTTTGTTGGAGTCACTGGGAAATAGAGGATTTTGTGCTCTTGTATCAAGGAAAAACATTTTCCTGAGAAAATTGCCTAGTATTTGAAACATGGTTTCCAAAATCCTTTAACACTGAGACAAGAGGAACTTGCATCGGTAGTCAAAAAAGGCTACGAAGGGCTTCTTCTTTCAGTGAAGGCTCTTGTGATTAAACTTGACTTGGGTAATGACTTATATATATAGACTAGGTGGACAAGAAACACTATGACATAAAGCCCTTGATGATATCAATGAGATATGTTGCTGGGCAACATGACTTAAGAACTCTATGACATCATCAAGGCCCATTGATGATGTACAGAGTCATTACCTCTTGCATCAAACTTACTCAGGCATGTCAAGTGTGTGTGTGAGCGCTCGTGTGCGTGTGTGTTTGCATCGACAGTGGCCATTTGCACGCGAGTTAACGCAGCAGGTGTTTAAGCTGTTTCCTGCCCTAAATGTTTCCCTGCTTGCATCTGTCAAGCCGGTCATCAATGTCCCGCCCCCAAGAGCCATATACCTCACCGTGATTGGTCGGTTTGTCCGCTCCGCACACAACACTTAAAGTGCCATTCACACAAAAGTCGCGGGCTGCACTAACATTACATTTTCATATTAAGGTGGGGACCGCAAAATATGGTCTTGCGGAATGCAAATTGCACGCGGGCCGCCAGTTTGAGACCCCTGATTTAGAGGGTCCAAACTCCAAACGCATCTGCGCGGATTTCAGCACCATGGAGAGAAACCGTCACATGTGCGCGCGTGCCTGCGCGTACCACCTGAATGACGAATGGATGAGAGTTCTTTAGCTTCACGAGGGGATTCGATCAAAAACATTCTGTAAAGATCAACCTGGTCGCGAACAAAAAATGTGTTGATTTCAATTAAAAACTGTAATAATAAAAGCTTTTTTTCTGGGAAAATGTCTGATGTTTTCAGTGTTTAAAGGATGGGCATTGCGCTCATCGGTTAAGTAATCCCCCCCAACACACACACTCATGTTATGTAACACACTTGGGATGGCGGGGGGATGGCGCGCGCCCTGTCAGTGTTTTCGAGTCTTGGCTCGTGTCGTCAGTCTGCGCGCAGCTCTCCTCCAGAAGACATCCTCACCGCGGAGCGAAGGCCGGCACCAGCAGCGGCACGCCTCTGCGCTTCACCCTGCAGCCAGCATCCGAAACCGACGCCGAGCATCCAGGTGGGTGTGTGCAGCCTCATTCTTTCAGAGAAAAGCAAACCTGTGTTAAAATCATCCCCCAAAAAAGTACTTGTCAACGGACTGTGGAGAGGCTCTTGACAAGTTCAGAAAGGAGTTTTTTTTTTAAAGCTCTTTTATGCCGTCACAGGAAAGAAATTGATTTTATTGATTTATTTCTTTTGAAAAATCTTGGATGCGTCGTGACACCAGAGGAATACACGCTTCCAGTAACTGCTGGGGGCGCCAGATGAAACCAAACAAACCCCATTCCCGCTCAGAGCACAACAAATACGATGTAAAAAATAACAGCTGTCTCTGTCTCTGAACATCATCCGACGACAGATCTGACGACATTTTCAATAAGGACATCGACCTTATGCAACCGTTTTTAAATAAATCGTTATAGTTTATGAAGAATTGAATGTGGAATTCGTCTTATTAGGACTTTAATCTCACTGACTGCAGTTTTCTGATGAGATCACAACATCCTGACTTGATGAGATTTGTTGTTTAAAGGGAAACAGCTCGGTCGTGACATCATGCAGTGATGAGGCACAAACTGTCCAAACAGCGTCCATGTGTGTCTGATGTTAGCACTGAGCTGCAATCTTCTGTTGAATCTCTAACCTTCAGACCCTAATGTGTCCTAAGATCATTCTGGAATGGTCAGATCTCCATTAGTGAGGATCAACATTATATAAAAGTCCCACTCAGAAAACAGGTTGAAGGGAATTATGATCGACGCCCACGCCAGGCCATCTGGATGAGAGGAAAAGCTCCAGCAGAGGCTTAAAAACGTGTTTATCAGAACCCAGCTTCCTGGAGCTCCAAACAGCTTTCACTGAATCTACATTATAACTCATTCATAATGTGTTTGATTCTTTTTTTTTTTTTTTTGGTCATATTTTCATATTTGATCGAGTAGAGGATTCCATGTCAGGTAAATAGAACAAATAAAATCATGACAGAATCCCTCCAGACTTTTACATTTACTGAACTGGATGTGTGCTTTTTTTCTGTTTTTTTTTTGGAATAAAAACAATGCAAAATGCATCTGTCCCCTTCAGCGACAACTGGAACAAAAAGTTCTATCAGTCTGAGAGAAATGAGGCATCAACTCAGTACATTTCAGAGATTTTCTCTGTGACAGATACTGCTCATCAGGACAAGCAAAGCCCTCTCCACTCCCAGCAGATCAGGATGTATGTTAAAATCTCAGTGCAGGTTTTCCTCTTACCTGACTGCGAGGCTGTCCTGCCACATTTGGATTCAGAAAAGAAAAGTGAAACAGTTGAAAATGTAGTACAGGCTCACTCAGAACAATTCTATTTTTGTAAATGAGGTGAAGCTTGGTTCCCCGGAGTCTCTGGCTTATTTCTGTGACTCTCTTCGGACCTGCTTGATGAGAAGGGACATTTTACCTGATAATTGTGATTCTGGGTTGACAGATAAAAAAATATTAGGGCAATGTCAGAGGATGTTTGTAATGGCAGAGCCAAAAAATAAATCTCTGATCTCAGCCTGATGTTTGGGTCTGGGGTCAATGGTGGCGTACCTTTCAAAAAAGTGCTTATGTAACCAGCCCTTTTAGGCAGCTGCAAGAGAGCTGAAATAATTGTTCAAAGTGTATGCATGCGTGAGGGAAGATCTGCATTATTTAGCTGTACAACATCAATAAAAAATACTTTGTCTCAGCTTTGGCTGGGAATACAATAAATGTAATGTTGGGCGTAAGATGGGATTCCTTTTTAATAGTGGGTTTCTTATTCATCATTATCTGGTTAAAAGCACTTACAGATTTCAACAAGGAAACCTCACCATGCATTTGTCCATTACACTGTTTAAGCTTTAGAAATAAGTCAGATGTTTAATGTCTTACAAATCCTGTAGTGATTTTTATTTTTAGGCTCTTTTTTGTTTCTAACAGTTATACATTTAATGTGAGGGTCAGCTGCGCCTGACTCTGGGCATTTGGAGCCATCTGTGCCAGGCAGGTCGTGTATGTGCATGCTTTGTGTGTAAATGCAACAGAGCTCAGACAGAAGCCTCTTGTTTGTTCAGGGTTTGTGTCAAAACACCTGCTGATGTGCGTCTTCTTTTTTGTTTATTAGGGGAGAAAAGTGTGAAAACAGCACAATGGGACCATTCCAAGAATATGAGGTGAGAATCCTGATTCCTGGAGCAGCCTGGAGAACGTGCAGTTAGGGAAAAAATGTTGAACAGATATCAGGAAAATGGTTTTCTTCAATAAGTTTTTGTAACTTCATGTTTTGAAAAGGAAAATAAATCTCCAGAGAAAGGAAGTCCCCGGAGCCGCATCCCACGTTTGGTCCTTCATCCTTTCCAACCAAAAGACAAAGGGTCGCCTCAGTCTGATTCCCCTTTCTCAGAGGAGGAAGGCAAAGAGTGTGACATCAGCTCCGACCACTCCAAGAGGACCATCAGCACCAACAGTTTCTGCTCTGGTAAGATATCAGGTCACAGGACAGTTGAGCTGAAACAGCTTGGGGATTCTTGATCATTTTTAACAGCTTTTCACGTTGATGTTGGAAACAAATGTACTTTTTTACAAAGCAGCAATCCAACTATCTTTTAGGTATTGAGAAATATTGTGTGTGTTCACTTAAATTGGTCTTTTAAATAGGCAAACACTACCAAGCAAAAAGTTCTCATGAGGTGAAAGGTCATTGTGCTGCCTGTCAGAAAACAGCTGGAGGTGAACTTTGAGCTGTGATCGACTGTTGGTGTTCGCTCCCTGCCCCGCGCTGCTTGTTCTCGGTTGTTATCATCTGTGTGCCTGTCTACAATAGATGACACCGGCTGCCCACCTAGTCAGTCTGTGTCCCCCTCCAAAACCCCGTCAGGGTCAGAGCGGAGTGCCCACGGGTCGCCGGTCCTCCCGGAGCGCAAAGCCAAAGTGAAGAGAGTGAGGGTGATGACCGAATGGAGCGGCGAGGCAAGGAGCACACAGAGGCACAAGAGGGAGCTGAGGTCTGCCATTAAAGCCAGAGGTAAAAAAAAAAAAAACAACTGAAACATGATGTTTTCCTCTGAAATGTGATTAAAAGTACAGAAGATAAACTATATACCTGAGCCCCATTGTTAGGATCTGCTGTACCTTAGTCATCAACAAACACTGACAAGGTCAAAATGTAAAAACAAAACACAAGCTGCTCTAAATATATTTGAAACACTTGTTTCTTTCAGACCCAAGTCTCTCTTTTCCTTTAAGGGAAGGAAGGAAAAAGTGCTTTATTATGGGTAAAAGTTTGAATTCAAGCTGATTGCTTAAGGAAAAGGTTCAGGGGGGGTCCCAATTAGTTTGATTAGCAGGAGGTTACTAGAGTGGCTGACTGCACAGAGTTTCAACTGACTCACAGAGTGGTGTGGAATCACAAAGTGTTGAGCTGTCTAGTTTGTCACAGGCACCGGACACTTTACCATGGTGTTGTTTGATGGAAAAAGGTGTTTCTCAGGTACGAGTTTTATTCTCAATAAAAGAGATGATTTCAAAATTTCAGTGAATGACTTTCTGTGACTGTAAATGCTGACATTGCAAGAATGGTTTTCTGCATTTAAGCAAACTGTGCAACACTGTTGAAAGAAACCAGTTATGTTTAGTACCATTGCTTTTGTGATCACCAGCAAGCCTTCTGGTTTTTGAATAAAGAACAAAGTTAGTTTCATATGAAATGACTCACATTTGTATACATTAGACAAAAATGCAACTTAAAATTCAAAAAGAGGTGCTTAAATATTTTTAAAACCATGTTGAAATGATTAAGGACATTCTCAAGGTTTTTATGTTCGTGATGTTTCATTGTGTCTTTTGGGTATAAAGCATGTAAAGTCCAGCTTTCAAAGATCTGTCGGGCCACACACTTATTAGAGAGGATCAATATTTGAAAGTCAAACTTTAACAATAGATTAGACTTCAAAATTGTTTGTTTTAACTTCAATTTTGTCTAATCAACAAATTTAGATTGTAGTCTATTTCCAACCTGCAGTTTTGCCGACTTAAAGACTTTGTCACTCTTATCAGGTTAATCAGACAAAAAAGATTGCAAGTTTATCTTGACACTGAAGCTTTTTTCTTTTGTTTTTGGTTAACAGTCAATTTAGAAACTTGTTTGAATTTTGGTTTAGAATAATTTGAGTTTTGTTTTTTGTTTTTTTTTTTATTGTGCTGCGTTGCGTACCTCTTTAAACAAAGTCAATTACTTTCATTACTTTCTTTTTTATGTAATGTAACAGTTTTCCTCTTAATGTAAATTCTCCATAGCAGTTTAGGCATTGTCTCGCTGAAACTCAACACAGAAGTCTCATCATAGCTGCTTCAAGACAAAAAACTGTTGTTGATGATGCTGATGATGTAATCACTTAAAGACTATGGAGTGTTCTGCTAGCATGCTAACGTGGGTTGCTTCTGCAGGTAGTGAAGCAGACTTTAGCTCATCCAGCAGCACAGGCAGCCTGAAGACCAGGGACAGCCTCGTGCCAAACTCGGCAGGAAAGAAGGCTTCTTCTCGCAGGTGATCAGATTTGTCTGAATATTTTTGTGTAAATATGAGGCCTACACCTGAAGCTTTCCGGTACGAAAGCTAGAGTAGTAGTAAAACAGTGCCTCCTGGTGCATACAAGTTTTACATTATGTGACAATAACTGCTCTGTGCATGATTTTGTTCTTTCCTATTTTTTTCTTTTTAGGCATGGCGTTCACATCCGACCACTCCCAGTGTTTAAGCCGCCTGGCAGTCCAACTGCAAACCGAGACGCAGATCTTTATGCTCCATACAAGACTCCTCCCAGAGCCGCCATGTCCCTCACCAACAGCAGCAGCTGTCATTCCAGCCCCACTTCCAGGTACCAGTCAGGAATTTTAAAATCAAATGAATTTGGAATTGTGACTAAGGATGGATCCAGTATGTAAACGGCCTCATTAGTTAGTCTGACCTCTAGATGAAGTCTTGTCATCCTTGGATGAATGCAGTGTTCTGTTTCAGAGTATCCAGTGGCTTTGTGTAGAGATTTGGACTTTTGCCCAGACAGTAGGGAGGTCAACATCAAGTAGGTGGCTGGATTAGGGTCAGACTGTTGTTGCTCTGTGTTTTGCATCTGACTGGGATTATGTATTTCTGCTTCATCTGAGTTGTGTAGAGTTGCTCAAAGCAAGCTTCTAAAACTGTTCAGATAATCGCTGTACTCAGCAGAGCAAAAAAAAAAAAAAGAGTGGGCTTTAGGGTGAAGAGTGTCATTCCTGATAATTGCATTGTGAGTTCTAAAGCTTTTAGGACTTCCTGTTTTTTTTAATGACCTGGTGCTGCAGCAGCACAAAGGGGAAGTTGGCCACATCCTTGGATGAAAAATAAAAACCCAACATTGCTCAGCAGAAGCATTTGTCTCCTGTTCGTATTCCATAAATGGATCAGAATTCTTTGTGTTGCCACTTGCAGACCTCCTGCTTGTCAGCGTTTCATGTCATGTGACTACCCCCTCCCTCCAATGTTGCCTTGTATAAGGCTGTTTCTATTTTTGCACATGAAGAACACGTGCAGGTTCCACCCAGGTTCCTAAGACATTGTGGACAGGATGGAGTGATGTAATGCTTTGCGCAGAGCGTTACTCCACCTGTTTTTCAGCATTTTAGGGCCTGAGCTGTCATCCTAAAAACAATCATCCTAGGACAGGCAGGCTTCAGGAAGCATCTTCCCTGACAGCATCCTGGCCGGCCGGACTTGTGTTCTTCTACAAGAGTCATTTTGATATTATGGTTGAATGACTGAGTCAGAAACATCATAGCACCATCGCTGTAATCATTTTCACAGACGAGTGAGCTTGAGCCGCTACCACTCCTGTGGAGAGAATCATGGCATCAGACCGCCAAACCCAGAGCAGTACCTTACCCCCCTGCAGCAGAAGGAAGTGGCAATCAGACACCTGAAGACCAAACTTCTGGAGTCGGAGAACAAAGTTTGTGACAGGTTAGTACATCAGTTTCCCAGATGGCATCTAAAATTTAAAAATGCGTACTTGGTTGGTTGTTTGGGGGAGGGAGGGTGCTTTGGAAGTGATGTAATGCCTGTAAGAGTTTCACTGAGGCGTAAATCCACTGAGAAGCTCCTCTTACATAACACTTGAAAACACTTTATGGAAACATTTGCAGCCATACACTTTTTTTTAGCACACATACAGGTTATATGCATTTTTGCCAAGAGGTCAAAGCCCATTGATGGGCAAATTTACCTACTTAAAAACACAAAATATGAAACATGCATTTTGAAAATACTTGTTCTGCAGTTGCTTGGCTGGATTGTGCAGCTTTTACCTGAGCAGAGTAGCCTAAAACAGACTAACTTGTGTGACTGAAGTAAGCCAAATTAAACCAGAAATGACTGATTTAGATGTTCTGTAGTGGACAGATTTACCCAAAGAGCCTCAAAGCTTGGTGGTTTTCTGTTTTTTTGTTTTTTTTCTCCAGCCAAGATGAATTTTGAAAGTAACTGGTCTTTCAAAGTTAAACCAAACAGGTGTGAGCTCTTGTTTTACTCGAATGAAGAAAAAAAAAAAAAAGCCAAATAACTCAATGTTGAATCCAACGCTTGAGTCACTGGGGATGTATTTTTCTTCCCTGCTTGTCAGGGAGACAGAGATTGAGGAGCTCAAGGGCCAGCTTAGCAGAATGAGGGAGGACTGGATTGAAGAAGAGTGTCACAGAGTGGAGGCACAGCTGTCCCTCAAAGAAGCCCGCAAGGAGATTAAGCAGCTGCGCCAGGTGGTGGAAACCATGAAAAGCAGCCTGATGGAAAAGGACAAGGGAATACAGAAGTACTTTATTGATATCAACATCCAAAACAGGAAGTTGGAGTCTCTGTTGCACAGCATGGAGCTCGCCCAGAGTGGCTCCAATCTCCAAGATGAAACCCCCCTGGATTTCATGTGCGACAGCTCCGATGGCAGTGGGAGGAAGATGCTGAGGGAGGAAGAGGGTGGGATTGAGTTGGGAGACCAAGGAGCAGAGGCTATGGCAGACAGCGGACTGTTGGTAAATGATGAGATGGCAAACAGAGCGGACATTTTTGAGCAGGTTTTGATGTCCACTGCAGTGGATTTCAGCCAGGATTCCAGCAACAATCCAGAGGCTGCTGGAGAGTCCGGGGCACTGCTAGAAGAGCAGCAGATAGCAGGTGCATCCTCTGCACCATCGCCCCCGACGGCACTTTTCTCCACCTCTCCACGCCAACAGAGCACAGAAGATAAAGGAATCCAGACAGAGCTGTTGCCTGTGTCACCTGACCTGCAGGCTCTGCTTCTCCAGCTGCTCAAGCTCCACGGTTGTTCTCAAGGAGATGCAGCTCTGTCTCCCTCCAGTCTCCTGGGTTTCCCAAACCTGCACACTCCCACACCTGCCTGTCAGCCTGACTCCATGCCCCCCCAGCCCATCTTGGCTCCAGAATGCTCAGAGACCACTGATTCAGAGTGTTGGCCTGCGGTGACAAAGAACCCTCGGTTTATGAAGGAGCTAGACTTTGAAGTAAGTGAGGAGGGGCCTTGTTCATCTCAGGAGCTGGGTGTGGTGAGTAAGCGTTACTGGAGCAACAGCTTCTTGGTGGATTTGATTGCAGTAGCAGCCCCAGTCTTGCCCACAGTGGCCTGGCTATATTCACGGCACGGTGTAGACGGCAGCGCTCCGGTCTACAACATCGCCGCCCTAATCAGGGGCTGCTGCATCATGGGATTGCACTCTCTTCGCCACGCTGCCAGCAGCTCTGATGCGTAACTCCACTGACACCACAATCGAGCACCCAACTTTGACCTGAGAGCACTTAATTTATGAGAAACAGTTCTGACACTGGATGAGATCAATGCAGTTATCTTGCACTGTTATTTTGCACTGTGTAGTTGTCATGATTTGATATTTAACGGTGACATTAAGGGGGTTACTTATCAAAATTTCTGTATTTACATTTGAGCATATCATCTGGGTAGATGGTTATGTTACTGTCCTCTACTGTCCTGTTTAGTTTTTTTTTAACTCAATGTGGAGATACTTTTAAGTGGCAGAAGCTGTAATCCTTAGATGCATCCTTAAACGTGTTTGTGTTGCTGACAGAAAAACTTTCCGCCAAAACTTTAATGTGACTTCACTGTTGTGCATCTGTTCTTTCCCTCCTTTCCCAGGAGCAGAGCTTTACTGAACGCAGCTCATGTGTTTGTAGAAAGAAGCTGAAACTTTAACTGACACTTGTGCCTGAGCAATGTGCAATACTGGTGGTTTACATCAAATGTACTTGTAACTTTATAAAAGCATGACTATTCTGGGCATTTTTGAACTCCTGGATTTCTTCCTCCCACCTTCCCTTTAAAAGTTTATATAAGAGGCCCATTTAAAACATTACTGCTTCTCGCTTTATGCAAGTGTTTCACATGAATAAGTAATATGGGAGCAGGGGGTTGACATGTCAAGCCTGAGTGCAACCTCTAAAATAAAAGTTGTCTGTTTTAAGACCTCTGAGTTTTGGGAGCTGATGCTGAAAAGCAACTCGTCTCCGTTCAGATCTCCCACAAGAGAAGGCATGCTGTCTGGCCATGAAAATTGAAGCTGTGGATAAAGTTTCTATGACTTGTTTCCAGAAGACCAAATGGTGCTTTGGTGTTGCATAACTCCATCCAATAGTTCCTGAGAGATCAAAGGCATGAACGCTGTAGCCTCCCATAATGGTGAGATTCCAAAAGAGGGAAGATCGGTTCAAAATCTGTAGATGCAAGTCTTGATTTCTAACTACTTTAGAGTATTTATTCAAATACTGTTTTTTTTGTTTTGTTTTTTTAAATTCCATTTAATGAAAATCTTTGCCTTTAAGACTGTTAGAATCTGCAACCCTAGACTGATTTCCTTTTTTTTTAGGTCAGCCTCAGGTTTTGGCACACTTTGCTCTCATCTGTCTGAGGACTATATCCTCTTGTTGGAGGTCAAACCAATGCTAGCAACTAGGAAATGGCTAAAGGGAGGAATCATGTGACATCACTTGCACCACAGTATCCACGCCAGCATGTGAAAGTATATTTGGATCACCTTTGTCCTCAGGCTGCAGTGACAGGGATCAGAGGAATAAGTCCTTTCCTCACGAGGACTTGAGAGGGAAAAAAAAAAAAAATGCAGTTAAAAACAGCACTCCTTTTTATCATCCATCCACTGACAAATTTATTCTAGGAGCCATAGTCCCCAAAGAGCAGCTGAAATGACTAACATAAATTCAGAATTTACATTTGAACTGGACCTGTGGATTTCCCTGTTCTTAATGTAAGTTTATTTTTATGCTAAAATCTTTTAAATCTATACATTTTTGTAGCAAAATCTGAGTTATGAGTTTCTTTTGAAGCAGAAATCTTTTTAAAACAAAAAACTTATTTTTTTTCATTCATGCATTAGACATAGAATCCCTAAATAAAAAGCAAAAATATTTTATATAACTTCAGGAAGAGCAGTAACACCCCTCCCAAAGAAAAGAAACATCTGCCAATTACAGATCCTACTATTAGGGCTGTTTTCATGAGAACGCTGAGGAGAGATTTCACTCCTACAAACCTAAAATGAACACAGGAACCTCTGTCAGAACCAGCAACTTCTGTCTGCCCAATTGTCCTATAAAATGTATTTTTTAATCATTGTGACCATCACATTTAACTTCTTCAATAGTAGTATCTTATTTCCATTTACTGTAATAATCAAAATCCTCTTCTGTGCTTCAGTATTAAAAGATGATAAATGGTTAGTAAATGATGGACCGCATGTGGTTTCCATAGGAACCTCCTGCATCAATTCAGATACTCTATTTGTAAAGCTCCAGGTTTTTTTTTTATTTTTTGCAGACCTTCAGTGTGAGGGCTCCACAGTACAGATGAAACAAGAAACATTCATTTTATAAACAGAAATGGGACTGAATGACAATATAAAAACATAAGCAGCAAACCAAAGGATGTCACTGGTTTACGGTTGATGCAAAAATAAATTACTGCACTCTGGATCTGAGTTCTGCGACAGACTGGCGACCAGTCCAGGGGTGTCCCCTGCCTTTGCCCATGAGTAGCCGGGTTAGGCTCCGGCAGCCCCGTGACCCCGAAAGGGATAAAGCGGCTTGGAAAATGAATGAATGAATGGATCTGAGTTTTTAAAATGAAGCACGGGTATCCGTTTATTTACAAACGCTTCCAAGGAAAAAGAGGATGGATGCTTCCTTACACTGCCCATCAGATCCAAAAGCAGAATGTGATGACGTTCTTGAAGATCTTTCCACATGACGTGCATGGGTGCATCACCTGCTCCTGAGACTAATGCTACAGTACTGCAGCTGCGACCAAGATAAGTGCAGATGGAAATGAAGGTCAATTTACAAAAAAACAGGTGACCGGTTCATGATGAAAATCCAGGTAGGTTTAATTACTTGAAAGACAAATTCATAATAGATCAGTGTCTCTGTGCCCCTGCCCAGCCCAGTCCCCAATGGCTCAAAACTGAGCTTTTTTAAAATGTTATGAAAGCTTAACAGCAATTTTTTGCTCTTTCTTCATCATTCGCTGAGCCTCTTTCTCCATCTTTTTCCGCTGCTGCTCCATGAACCGCTTCTCTCTTTCAGCCAACTTCTGCTGCCTGGAGGAAAAAAAAAGAAAAACCCTGAGAGAAGTCTATTAAGAGCATCAGTTCAACCAGATGCTCCATCTTTCAACCAGAAAAACAAGTTTTGGCTCCCCCTGCTGGTCATAAAATGAACACTTAGTGAGATTGCAAAGAAAAAACATCAGCATGCAGTTCGATTAAAAAAATGTTGCTTTGTACACAAAATCTCATCTCTCATTCGAATTCACACTCAAATCTAGATTCAAATCTGATTTCTAATCTAACTTCACACAGTTCTGCATTTAAAGACAGAGAGCAGACAAAGGCTGCCACGACAAAGAGTAAAATTCAGCTTGAAACTAGGGGTTTTGGAAAAAAATTGATTCTGCGATATATTGAGATTATTATTTCTATGTGTCCTTCAGCGTCTTACTTTCGTTTTCCACCTAACCCCTAACAGCTAGGTGGCAGCACTGACCACTGAGCCTCTTTGAGCAGCTCTACACCGCACCAGGGCAACACCAGCTTACCAGCTTGTGCTAAATGTTCAGTCAGCCTCACGGTTTTTGTTGTTATGAGATATGTACTACTTAGTTTTTACTTGGAATGGGTATCGAACCGAAACTTTGTGCCACGTTGCAGCCAGTATTATACAAAAACACAGATTTTGGTGCTTCGTAGTGGCTCAGATAAGAACAAGTGCAGCTGCGCAACAGGTCTTGCATAGAGCCTTTGTCAAAACGCTAATAGCAAAGCGGGTCAAAGTTCTGCTAAATTTCACAACAACCTAAGCAACCTGATGGATCAGACGGACGTGTAAAATGCTTTGAAAAAAGGCAGTTGTCACGGCGATGAGCAGTGAAATTCGGATTTACTTCAGCATGTGAGATAATGGAGCTGCAGCAGAGACTGTCATGAAAATGAAGCATCTTAGCCATATTCAGGCGCTCTACTTCACCTTGTCACGCTGCTACATCACACGGACATGTTTTGGAAAGAATTTGCTTTTTTTACCCCTTTATCTTTGAAGCACCAGTTTGAGCCCCGTTCTTGCTCCTGAACCGTTTAAATGCTACATTTAGCAATGTAAAACAGTACTTTATTTCCTCAATCATACTTATAGAACTTTGTTGGTTAAGGAACATTCATTCTATTTTTTTTATACTGTAAAATATGTTCTTCTGGAAATTAGACAATGTTGACTGACACCTTTAAGAACAACTATTTCTTAATTTACCAAAAGAAAAGCACCATAATTTTGCTTGGGTAAAAGCAACTTGTGTATGTGATGTAAAATGCATTGCTTAACAGTGTGATCATTCAGAAAAAAAAACATTTGACCATTTTATTACAATCAAAGACATATTAATATTCAGGGAGGGTTTTTTTTAAGTCATGCTCTTTAAAAAAAGAAAAAAATGTTCTGGAACACTCTTGGATATATTGCGATTGGTATCGTATCGTGAGACTCATATTGGAATACGTATCACCAGATTCTTGCCAATACACACCCCTACTTGAAAAGAAGAATTCTCATAACTGTGTCAAAATGTATTATCTATAGGATGATATATAGTTATATATATATATATATATAGTTTATATATATATATATATATAGTTTTATATATATATATATATAGTTATATATAGTTGTATTTTGTTTTCAGAAATGTTTTATTTTGTTTTTTTATTTATTTCTTAATTGTCTTTGTGATCTTTACTATGTTTTTGTGTTATTTGTTGGTGTGATTTACACTTCAAGGCCACCGTCCTCACATCCATGTAAAAACAAAAAACTATAGTGCTTTTATGCTTAACTCCATGAAAATTTTGCATTTACTCAAAAATCAGAGACAAAACTTGACTCTAAGTTTAAAAAAATTAAGCTATTAAGTTCTACAAAATATCAAAACTATTTGTCCTCCAACAGCTGGACCTTGCTTAGATTTAAGTTTTTTATAATAACAATAATTGAAAAAAGCACATATCTAAAAATCTTCCTCTTTTTTACATTCTTTTTTTATTTCATGTATACGATAGCCCCTGCGACAGACTGGCGACCAGTCCAGGGGTGTACCCTGCCTTCGCCCATGAGTAGCCGGGTTAGGCTCCGGCAACCCCGTGACCCCGAAAGGGATAAAGCGGATTGGAAAATGAATGAATGAATGTATACGATAGTAAGAAAGTGAGCCAAAGGACTGTATCCAATCAAGTCAGGGCCTGCTTTTGCAGAAAGCCCCTAAATACTTTGAAAAATATATCAGCAATAGTTTGTTAAAACTATTCATTGGGATTTAATCTTGAATTCTAAAAACAAGCTAATTCCCATCTCTTTGGATTGAACAAACAGCATCCAGGCAGACATGAGGCTGAAGTTCCAGTTTCTCCGTTTAAAGGTGGAACTGGTTGGTCAGGCTCACAAACGGGAAACACAGACTTTTGAAGATTTACCTGAGCACCTCCTCTGCCTCCCAAGCAGCATCAGACTCGTCCTCCCAGGCGTTTGTGTCTTCCTGCCAGGTTTCCATTTCCCCCAGTTCAGCCTGTGCAAACAGGTATAATTAAATACATTAAGATTGCGGCATTGCTGTAATACATTACAAAATTAATAAATGATATAACTGCAGTTTGATTGATCCAACAGGCTGCCTTATCAGAGGTATTTTTTTGTCCAGATCCAAAGTTATATATTCTTTTTACATCAAACAAGACTCGCATAAGTGAGCAGAGCATTTCTGTCACCTTCACACAAACAACACAACTCACTGAAGGTGGACTGAACGCCATCATGTCCTGAGAAGCTGCCAATCTGCTGGAGAATCCTGCTGAGCCATCAGAAGCCAGGTAGTTCATGGGTTCCCTCTTCTTCAGCACAATCTTCACAGCCAACACCAGGGGAAGAGGAGACATCAGCAAACAGTAAACAGCAGAGCAGAAGTGATATATGAGTTGACTAATCATGACAAATTGATACCTATATAGCAGCATTTGTTTTAAAAGAAAGCATCTTCTTAATTCAAATTTTAAAAATATCTGAAGTATGAGATGTAATTATTATGAAAAGTTATGGTATATTCTAAGATACAGATCTGATCTAAGATCAGCCACAAGAAAAATATATGAGATTCTTAACAAGTTTTAAACATTTATACAAATGGGATTCAAACAAACTAAATGTTTTCATTTATGCTGGAGCTTTGAAGTCAACTAATGTAGCTTTTACTGTGAAATCACAAAAATCAATGATTTATGATAGAAGATGGGTTTCTTTTAGTAAATCTTTTTCATATTAACTAACTCCACACAGCTTAAGTGGACTGTTATGTGTCAGTTCCTGAGGAAACTCATCCAAATAATCTGCTTTCTCTAGATTCTTTGAATGCATTTCCTATCAGAACAACAGTGTGAAACCTGAAGTAGAACGTTATATATGTATCTAAATCTCTCATTTAAGGGAGACAAATTATTTGCACGTGCACAGAATTATCTAGTTTTGTTCATTTTTAGATAATAGTCTCTGGAAATAGTCTCAGCTATCAATGACTATAGGGACCATAGGACTTTCCATATGCATTCACAGCAGTTGCAAATTGGTGCACAAATAAGGATCGCAGTCCAAATGTTTCAGCAGATCCAGGCTTTCTGCATGAATCAGTTTATCTGTGGACTGCCTTCAGGAATTGCAGATGTAACTGTGTGCAGCCTTAAAGACACACTCAGATGAATACTGTATTTTTGGAGTCTAAGATGTTCTTTAGGCATTTTTCTGACAATGGAGGACATGTGTTAAAAAGGTTAAACTAAAAATTGTATTTCTTTATTCAAATCATTGTGAATCAGCAGCAGAGAAAAAAATGCAGTTGGAAAAGGAGCGTATTTGTGACGTAGAAAATATGCTGTGCGGGCCACAATCTCCCTGCTCTGCTCTATTCTGATGCATCCGCTTGTAGATGACCAGATCCATGTATGTCTTTGTTTTCCTTGCCTGAGCTGCATTTAGCTAAAACTATGCCTCTATGCCATCGGGTATCTCCGATATTACTCATCATTTTTTTTCACCAGTATTGTTAGCTTGGGGGTGTGAGGGGCTGTGAGCTATCGGGAGAGCATGTAAATAACAATTTCAGTACATAGAGCTCTCAGTAAACAGCTCAAAGATGATTGAAGTGGGTTTTTACCTTTCCAGGTAAGTGATGAAAAGTCAGTTCACAGCAGCTCACGTTACATGGATACTTTCATGACTCCACTGACAGTGGGGAACTAAAAACCCCACAGGCACCTGGGGAGTTTTCTTTTAATGTAAACATTACCTTTTCTTTGTGTTTTTACCATCCTTCAATGATTCATAAGGGGCCCCATACAACACATAACGGTGAACTTTAATTGTGAAAAATTTCAACACCTAAAGCGGCCTGTCCACAAACTGCACAACTTCTCTCTGAAGTCAAACGTTATTTTGTCAAATATTTATTTTTATCAGTCCATCTCTGAAATGTACGGGAGGAAAAGATTAAAAAATATGAAGAGTTAAGTCACTAAGCTAAAAAAAACACTCTGTTCAGAGAAAAAATAGCGAGAATAAAGAAAATGGAACAATCTAGTTAATTTAGGTAAATAATGATGTGAAACAAGAATGATTCATAAAAAGTGCATCAAGTATTTTTTGTGTTTATCAGTTATGAAATGCCCAAAATGTTGTACAGATTTCAGACGGGAGCCGCACTATACTGTTCAAAAGTTCAAAATGTTGGGATTTCAGCAGGACAAACCTTTTGTGTTTTCCTGATGGTGGGGGCCATGTCTTTAAAGTAGTCTGGTTCATCTTCTTCCTCGTTGGGTGGAGGGGAGACAGTGCCGTTGCCACCTTCGATCTTAATACTTGTGGGAGCGTCTTCGTCCCAGGAGCTCCAGTCTTCAATCTCTGGCTGTGAAAGTCAAATGTGGAATAAAAATGAGCACACTTAACGCCATCTTTGTTTTCACAGGCTTCAACAGAGGTCATGGACATCGCACTGACCTGTTTTTGTAAAGAGGAGGAAAAATCCACTGTTGTTGGGAGAGTTATTTGATCTCCACTAAGTTTGCGTCCTCTTCCACTCCTACATGAGACATTTGATGTTATTTTTGTAGAAGGTTATGAACAGAGATGTTTATGAACTCCATTTTATGTAACACAAGATTGACTTGAACTGCTATGTCAGTTGTAGATGGAAAGTGAAAGTGAGACTGCGACATTCTTTGTCACAAGCAGAACATTCTTGATTTTTCCAGACATGTTCACGGTAAGCAGATAAAAACATAAGAACATAAATATTAACAGAAAAGGGGTTAAAAAGAAAATCTAGTGAAACCAAAAATCACACTCATTTTAGCCTGAAAACAATGAACAGGACATGTTACAGCTCAATAAGAGGAGATTGTTGCAATTGAGCATCAAAAATGATCTTAGTCAAGCACTGATTAGGATAGTTCATAACTTCAAGTGGTAAATTCAGTTAACACTTGAAGTTTTGAAATATCCTCAACTGTTCTCTGTGTAAAGAATGAGAGAACAGAAAGTATGAGCTACTCCGCTTCACTTTTTACTATCTGCACGTGTTACTTGCTACCAATGAGTTTTAAACAAAATAAAGCAATTGGCACCAAATGTTTTTTTCAGTAGACGGAATGGTTTGCTGCAAAATCAATCATAAACATTATTGATGCCAAGGAGTCGACTTTTCTTTAAAATATTTTTTTAAGATGATTACATTTAAAGTATGTCAGAGTGAAAAGAAAAAGTAGAATGGAGAGAAACACATCATCAATAGCACAGACAAGTTTAAATGTTGTCCACTGTTGCTTTAACTTTTTATTAGTGCTGTCATCCAATAAAAAATAATCAGATTAATCACACTTTTGGGTTGTGATTAATCACAGTTAATCACAATGTTTTACAAATTAAAGTTTATGTGACAATAAGCAGCTTCGTTTTTATTGTCTGAAATTTTTTTATTTATCAAGTGTGTTGTTGTGTTTTGGGGTATTTTTTTTAATTCAAATCGTTCCAAATTAGGAGCAGAGAAAAAAAATGCAGTTGGAAAAAACCTTTAGCTTGTAGGTGCTACAATCGGTGAGCCACAAGCTCCCTGCTCCGCTCAAGTCTGATGCATCCACTTGCAGACAAATAGATCCATGGAACATCTTGCTTTTCCTCGTCTGAGCTGGTATCTGGCTCAAAACTGTACGGCTGGATAGCTCCATTATTGCTTCTATCTTTTGTTGCACCGGTAATGTTAAGTTAGGTTTGTGAGGGGTTGAAAGCTAGCGGGAGAGAGTTTAAACGAAAGGATGATGGGAAATGGTGGCGGGCTTTGTCCATGCCAACAGTCCCACCCACAACTTAGAGGCAAAATTATGATAAATAATTGCTGCTTTGCAGAAACGGTGTCCTAGGAAATGACAGAATTTTTTTTATTTTGGCAAAAAACTGCATAATCATAATTAAAAGACCACTGGGAACACCTAAAAATAGATCTAAATATGATTGCACTAGGACTTTAAAGTGGCTATTAGTTTAATATAAAGATCATTTAAAAGTATTGGTTTTAAAATAAAACACCCAAAGGTGTGGACCCAAAATGCTTACTTGTACTACTTATGATTCATAGATCCAACAGAACTCTGAGATCTGCATGGACTTTTTTTCTTTTGTTTTTGTTGTTCTTTTAAGTTTATGTTTTATTAATTTTCTCTGAAAAAAGTTAAAGTGTCTGTGTAAATCAATGCGAATGGCCCCCATGTATGAGCAATGAACAAGTAAAGCTGCTTTTACTCATTAAAATGAAACAATTGGAGCAGTTTTACATCCTAAACGATAGAAATTCAATGTTTGAACTGAACAACATGCTATTCTAGCAGCTTACCTGCATATCAACCTTTTCAGGAAGGAGAGAATGCTGGCTAAACATGTGCAGATCTTGAACAGACGGAACTGAGTGATGGCCATGATGAAGCTGATCTGACGAGAAAGAAAAACAGTAAGCTAATTTATATATTGGTTTATTTGAGATTACAGTGGCATTACGTTTTACTGGTCTGTTATGCCAGTAGAAAGATTTTAGCAATTTTTACAAAAACAAAGCATCCAAAAACACATCGGTTTTCAGCCACTCCATAAGTTAACACATGTAAATATGAGCAGTGTGTAATGAATTATTTATTTGAGAAAGGTCGTACCTACCTAGTTTAATGTAAACACCGCGTATGCAGAGCAGATGCTTCGTGTTTGAGGCAAAACCAGTCAAGTTCATTTATTTGCTAAGCGCTGCTTGCTAGCTTAGCCCGCTGGAAAACATTGTATTTCTAACTCTTTAAAAGTCTCTTTCCCGATGACACATTGACAGTGAGCAAAAACATCACCGTGAAGACAAAAGCAGACACGTAGCAGAGCCCCGCAAAGACGTGGGTATCTCGACAAAATACTTAAATTCCTGCTAATGCTCGTCTCTGTCCCATGGCTGCCATCTTTGAATTGGGAGGAGCTGCAACGAGGAAGTACACGTCATCGTGCTGCATTCACAACCTCCTGGAAAATCGACTAAAAGAAAGAATCTGCAAGGCAGAGCAAAGAGCTGGGATAAGAAAACAGGAGACACAAGAATGAGGGGAAAAAAGGAAATAACAGTGTCAATACCATAATTATAGTATAGCATTCTTCTTCTTTGAGCCATCTATTTTCTAAACCTGTTTTATCTCCTACAGGATCAAGGGGGCGCTGGAGCATAACCGTTGGGCGAAGGCAGGGTACGCCCTGGACAGGTTGCCAGGCTGTTGCAGGGCCACAATCACAAACTCTCGTTCATACCTAAGGGCACTTAGATCAACCAATTTACCCATGGAGCATATTTTTGGACTGTGGGAGGAAACTGAAGTCCCCATAGAAAACTCACGCATGCACAGGGAGAACATGCAAACTCCACACAGAAAGGTCAAAAATCCGTGTATCGTTCGTTCATTCATTTTTTCAATTTAAAATCAAAAACAAAAAAACGATAAACGACTCGTTTTTCGTCTTAAAACCAAAAATGGAAAAAATGAACCGTTTTTTTTTTGTTTTCCGATTTGTGTAATAAATCAAAAATGGAGCAAACGGAATAACGAGCATTCAGTTTCGTTTTTCGCAATTTCGTCTGAATAGTCCGGGTCAACCGGAAGTAGTTTTTAAAGTGCTTTATTGAGGACACAATGCGAGCTGCAGAGCTAATATGGCTAATTTAGAGTGCTTTCAGAAAAGTCAAGCGCATGCAGAGATTTCAGAAATGTCGGTGAGAAGATTCTGTTTGAAGCTCCAGCTCCAGAGAAAAAGACACATGATGGACGGACAACTTGAAGTTGTGTCAGCCATAGATAAGGTAAGAATTACCCTGAAACATATATTTATTTTATGATTAATACACAATGTAATACTGGGGGGTTTACCGTATCTGCATTTGCCTATGTAATATTTTACCATCATCATAAGACTGGCCCAGTCATGTGCAAAATAATATATATTGAAAATAAATAAAATTGTAATTAAAATAATAAATCAAAGAGTCATATACTTAGAACAGAACATTTTATATTGTAGGCAGAGGAATACTATCATGTTTGACTGAAGGAATGTATTTTAATCAGGTTTTGGTGTTTTGACCCCTCTCTAATGCTTTCCTAGTATAGCCTGTTTTCTCCTCATTTTACTGAGCTTGATTTCTGAATAAAAGACCAACTGCAGCTGCTGGTTTTCCTCAGGGATTTCAGTGGAGCTGGAGTCCAGTGCAGAGGAAGCTGCAAGCATGTATGAGCAGGAGCTGGGGTCTGTTACCGAGGTTTCTTCATCTGCAGAGGATCCTTTATCAGAGCATGACAGATGTGATGCTGAGCAGCAGCGTGGACAGACTTTCCCTGACACGACTCTTTCTGATACAGAATTTAACCACAAACAGACTTGTTCCAGATGCATTTCTTCATCTAATAAATGTTACTGACAGACATGCTGATTATAAATGTAATATTTGAATGCATATAGAAGCCACAAAACAAAACTCCTAACTGTCTCTGTGTTTCTGTTGTTGAAAAACATATTCATGTTAAGTTTGTAATAAATATACTGCTCTGCCATGAAACCATGTTGTTTATTTTTATATCCATTATAATACTCATGTCAGCATTCAGTTTTACCAGCAAGAAGAGACATTTCTAAACAGCTTTGAAAATGTCAACATTAACTGTGTTAATCAAGCTTTAAACTTAAAATGGTAAACATGGAGCCAGTAAACACCAACTCCTAAATAAAACAAGTCCAATATGATGCAGTCCTTTTGGATGTTGTTTTCCTGCTCATGAGCCTGACACTTTAGGCAGGAATCACAGCTCCTCTTCCCCAAGACGTCCTTAACCAACCAGACTCAACCAGCAGGTCAAGAAAAAAAGGCTTTTCCAATGACCTGCAATTTAAAAAAAATGTAGAGATTAGAGTCAAAAAATTAATGATTGTATTGCACACAAATCAGTGAAATCCATCATAGAAATTTGTCTGTATGCTGTAGACCATGGTGAAATGACTTCAGTCTTCTTTTTTATTTCCTTGTAGAGCTGCCCTCTGTTCTTCTGGCTCTGCACAAACTTTTCTGGAACTTTGCTTCTAGAAACTTGACCTGCAGAAATCACACATTTTAACTCAACATCGTATTTGATGTTTTATTGGAGTTTACTGTAGGTGTCAGTTTATGTAGATGTTCAAATGTCATTTTCAGTGTATTTTAATGTTTTTTTCACACATGAACTTGTTTACTGATTTAAATGTTAAATATATATTTAGCAACACAGATCCCATATAATTACTTTATGAATCACAGAATCCCGTGACCCCGAAAGGGATAAAGCGGATTGGAAAATGAATGAATGAATGAATCACAGAATCATCCAGGCTGGCTGGGGCCGTTTCTAGTCTTGTGGGGGCTCTAGGGTAGATGCTGGTTAAGGGCCTTCATTTTGTAAACTGTAGTGAAGAGATTCCTAACCCCTTTGGTGTACTAAGACAGCTCTATCTAAAAAAAAAAACACTATTTATGACTAGGGGGGGGTCCTCTTTATCTCAATAAATCGAAGAGATTCAATAAACTAACAATTGCAATTAAAACAACAAATGTACAGTTAAAATTATGCTTGACTATCGTAGTCTCAAACTTATAATACCTAATAAGAACACAGTATGTCCTCAAAATGTCTGTTTCTGGCTTTTTTATTTGCAAAGTCATCAAGCTAAGTCTGTTTTATCTTTTCCTCACTAGTTCTTTGAGGAAAGTGATGCTAAAAGCTTCTATAATCTCCTTTTTTGGAGGAAGGGAAATAATCTGAATTGTCTCTCTGACTACTTCATCAGTCCTGAATAAATGAGAGAATAAATTGGCCAGTTATTGCATCTACAGGTTTAGTAAAAACAGGCCAGTATCCATGTACATGTGCAGATGATGCTTTTACGTCAGAGAGAGGTCCTCAGAAACCTGATGGTCCTGGAGCTTCTTGGTCAGGATGTTCCTCAGATCCCTCTGGCTCAATGTCTTATCTCCAAATATTTTAGAATTGCTCCTGAAGGGACAAAGCTCATTAGATTATTGGGAAAAAAAAACATAATGAGTGCATATTCCTGTTTTATTATTGATGATGTTGCAGTAATGCAGAAAAATTCACATTATTTAGTTTTAATCTATTTTAGGAGTTTTTTTTAAACACAAGTTTACACACAGTACTGATTACAATCAATATAATCCTGATTAAGATAAATGATTCACTGCCACAAACAAAAAAACATTCCTATTAGAATATTTCCAGAATAATTCTGTGAATTTTTAAAATAAGAAGAAAACTTTCACTGAATCATTGGTCTGTCATTGCTAAAGATCACAACAACATGTCATGTTAGAATCTGAAGAAATGGCTCTGGATACTTCCTGGATTTTCTCTGCTACAGCTGTTATGAAAAAATAGTTTCTCCTGCCAGAATTTAAATCCATATTTCTGACAATAATTATTACTTGTCGGCTGACAAATGATTCCACAACAACGGTTTCATATATTTCACGTTTCTTATCCTAAATTAACCAAACAAAGCTCTGTTTGTGTCACTGATCCTTGGAACTACACGGGTGTCTGATGCTAGCTTTAGCTAGCTAGCAACACATTCCACACTTTGGGGCGCTGCAGCTACGTTAACTTGTGTGGTTCAAAAAAGTTGAGACAGAGCTGATTTTTGCATTTTACTGTATTTATAGTCAATTTTTTTTCATATATAATTACATAAGTGGTTTAATAAACTCCAGAAATAGCTACATGTAAAATCGGACGTTTTAATTCTCCTCATGATGAAGTTGATGAACATGTAACTTTAATGCCTCCTTGTTGCGTGGTGGCCCTTTACAACGTTATTACCGACAACAGGAATGGTTTTCGGGTTCCTCTTGTGCATTTCCGAGTTTCAGTTAACAACAGTTACTTGTCAAAGCAAAACTTCTAACAAAGTAACATCGTCAGAGACATGTGACAGAAAAAAAGATCATTAAACGGATTCTTACCTGGAAAGTGACGGAAGTATTTTCGGTTATCATACCCTTGGGTCTCTGGGTTTCCTTTTACGTCGCAAAACAACAATATAAGATCTTTCCCCTTTGTTGAAGACTACAAATGGCACGAGCAGTGGGTCAACTTTCAAAATAAAACTCCACGCAAACTACTTCCGGTTGACCCAGACTTTCCAGACGAAATTGCGAAAAACGAAACTGAGCGCTCGTTATTCCGTTTGCTCCATTTTCGATTTAAGACACAAATCGGAAAACGAAAACATGATTCGTTTTTTTAATTTTTGATTTTAAATTGAAAAAAACGAATGAACGAACAATACACGGATTGTCAAAGCCCACCACTGATTTTGGACAGACTGCTAACTGCCTAATGGAAAAAAGCAAAAACTATAGCGTCACCACATGCATATTACATGTCTACAGACAATCTGCATGTTACATTAAGGTAAAAAAAAGTCTCCTGGTCCAGCCAGGAGATATGACAAAGAAGTGGGTAAACTAGGACCTCAAAAATGTACAATAAATAATTTTTAATCAGAAAAATTAAAACATTTTCTGTACTATGACAGTTACAGTAGAAGCACAATTAGACCATGATATTTATGTCAGCAGAAGGAAAACCTGTTTTGCCCAAATCTATGTATAAATGGGTGGCAATTTTGAGTCACGGGTCTTGCCATGTCTCAACAGTGGGGAAATTCTTTATTTTTATTATTGCTTAAATGTGTTTTTAAATGTTAACACAAACTATAGTTTATAGATGATCTTTCTACCTCTCTGCAACAGTTCTGTGTTCTATTGCCAGGATGAGGGGATTTACAACACTGTCCCTAGCAGATAAGAAAGGGTCCTGTTGGAACTGAAAACATTCCCCAAAAGGTTGATTATATGACACTCTTAATGAACTTTTTTTTAACTGTTTCTTTGTCTGAATGTTGTAACCTCCTACTAGAATTTTCTATAAATGGGAGCAGGAGAGAACAGTCCTTTGAGAGAAAGGATGGTGGCATCGATGGTGGAGCACTATTGTTGTCTCTTCTTTATGCATACTAAACACTTGGTTGTTGGTGTGGTCTTTCACTGAGTTTTCTTTAGTGTTTAGGAGAATTTACCTGACAGTTTACAAACTAAATATTTAAGTCTATAAAATTAAACATTTTGTTTGCAAACTTAATATTTAGATCTGACCTAAATCTTTAATTTCCAAAATATATATTTAAGCTTGGTAACTAAATCTTTGTTTGACAAATAAATATTAAATTTAAATGTTTAAATTAGAGCTAAATATTTAGAATTTGACCTAAATATTTAGTTTGGAGATAAATATTTAACTTTTTAACTAAATGTTTAGGTTGGGGCTAAATATTTAGTTTAGAGCTAAATGTTTAGTTTATATGCAAATTAACTTGCCAAGAAGCGGAAGTGGGCTGCCAAAATGGAATGCTGGATTTTGCTCTATCTCTGAATTGATTTGTGCCAGAGTTGTCATGTTTTTATGCTGATTCAAGGCATGTCCCACCTTCTGGCCAAAAACAAATCGAGCCTGATTTCTGATCACATGATCAGATGGGACATCCTTAGATGTAGATGCAGATAAACAGACAGAAGAAAAGGGTACAACTTCAAGACAAAAGAACACAAAAAGCAGTAGGCTACTAGGAGTCCTACTTAAAATAAGGATTTAGAGCAACAGGTGATTCCCACACACTGAGCCAGTTTGCATAACATTCATAACATTAGGCAGAGGATGTTACCAGTTGATGTTTGATGTTCCACTGGTGTTATTTTATTTTTTAATATTAATACATTTGCTCTGAATTAGTTTACCTTTAGCACGCTGGACCAAACTAAGGTCTCTCCCAAGAAATAGACACGGAGTGGCCCAGAGTGACACAAATTTCTCCTTTTTGTTCCCTCAAATGCCTAACCATGACCCTTAGGACGTCCCCTGCATGGATCAGTGATCAATGTGTTTGAATCCTGCATTAGGAGCAGGGTCTGATTCTAATTGGTGTATCAGAAGTGTAATGTGGGCTGTAGTGGTGTGTCTGCAGCTGGATGTAGAAAAGCATTAGGGAGGGGTCAGAAGGTCAAACTTTGTTCTCTAAATGTTACAAAATGAAAACAAAAAATACATGATTTCAGTCTATTCTCAAACAAACAAGTAAAGCTCTTTCTGCTGCGGTTGACGTGCGGCTTCCCAGTAGGCAATTGATGTTGAAATGACGTCAAATCAACATCAATCCTCGACATCAACTTGAGGTCAAAAACAAGTTGAATGTCCAAATTAAATTGATGTCAAAACTTTAATATGAGTTTGACATAATCATATTTACCCCTTTTTGATGTTGTGTGAATTTTAAATTTGGACCACTAAATGTAATAAAATTCATAACAGAGGGATAAAACATAAAACAAATGTCCCGTATGCCTAAACGTGTGATCTGTGAGAGAAACCTTTTTCCTGAAACTTTTTTTGTATTCTTTACAGGCAAAAAGCTTTTCTCCTGTCTATGGTGATGCGCCGTATAGAACAATTGTGACTGAAGTTGATTGGTTAGGAATCTACCTTTAAAAAGTTAAGCCCCTACACCCCCTGCTGCACGAGTCATGAAGTGTCCTGGTTCCAAGGTTTCACTATTTGGTGCCACCTAGAGTAAATCTGATAAAATTACTGTATGTTTACATTTGTTAACTAGATCAAACATTAGTATACAACATTAGATCAAACATTTTATCCAGTCCAGCTGGACCTTTCAGCTCCTCTATCACCACCTGGACAAGTTGGAAGGTTCCCTGTGGCCCAAGATTTACCCTCCGCACGTGATGCTTCAGCTGGTCCCTGGAAATGTGCTGCTTGATCATGCAGTCATCTGATAAGGACTTCAAGGCTTCCCCCTTAGTCCTGACAGCCTTTATGAGCAGAACCAGGTCGCCTTTGTTGTAGGTCAAAACAGCCCCAGCCAGTGCAGACTTGAACGCAGCATATTTTGAGTGGCTATCCGTCCAGATGGCTGCATCAAAACCGTGGATCCAGTGGGAGATGTCAAGACCCACCACCATTCCACTATCAACCCAAGGCTGGAACAAAGTCTCCACTGCTGTTGGACCTTGTGCACGACAACACCCCCGATCAACGTATAGAATCTTTGGAGCAGGTTGATTGGCCTGCTGAAATCTCTACATGAGTCCTTGGCACATTGGCTGCAGCTTTTCCATGGCTCCTCACAGGTCAGCACGAATGTCACAACAAGTGCTCGTTCCCAACACTGGTGAACCACTCGGCTGAGCCTTGAGCCTCTCCAGACAGCTTCTTAACCACCTGAAACATGTCATTTTTCATCAAACCACAGCAATGTGAGGTGTGTTTCATCTGAAGTTGTGGAAAAAACTGCTGCAATATGTCTGAACGACAATCTCACCTGGTTCCACAGTGCTCTTCAGAAGGGTGGTGTACAGGTCCTTACATGAAGACTTTCCTCATCATAATATTCCTGGACCTGCCACTAGACCTTCACCATGGTATTGCCCTCTGTTCTTTCCCGCAGAAGGCGAACAACGTTCTTGTCCACGCCGCGCCTGGAAGAAGAGTTTGTCATCAGATGATTTATTTAAACTTCATTCACATGCTACTCAGTACACTCACTTGCAGGTGAGATTGTCACTTGTACCAAATGTTATTTTTTTCAAATCCAAAAACTAATGCAGTGATCCTGCCCACAGCAGAAGTGCATTGTGGGAGTTAAGTTTAATTCTTTTGGTGTTGTTGCACCTTGACTGAATTTGATTCTTCTCACTGCTCCTTTTCTGTCATGAAGAAATGTGATATTATGTTGTGTATGGATTATAAGTCATGTACTTTTCATAAAGGACAAAAATTAAAAGAAAGAAAGAAAGGGTTATTGTCAAGCATAGTAAGTAAATAAGCAAGTACATAACTCTGGTCAAAAGTCTTTGGACTCTTCTAAGTCTAAAGCCTTCCCAGCTAACCATTGCATGGGGCTAAGCAGTGTACGGGAATCAGATCAGCACAATTATTTTCTTTAACCCGGTAGATGGTAGCGCCTCGCATGCCCGCGTCACATGTGGCATGCGCGCCCTTTATTCCGGCCTCTGTTCCACACTGGTAAATTTTGGTATAGGCAAATATTGGCAATCTGTCACAGTTGCAGAGAAAACATCCATTATCAGTTTCAGAAAATGATAGGAAAAATGACATCAGCCCATCCCTAGTTCTTGTACATTTTCTCATATAATAGAAAACCTATATACAGGAATTTACAATAAAAACTGTTTCTGAGTATTCCTTAATTCAAATTGGATCAGAGCACTTGTGCAGTGACAGAAATCTGATTCGCTCTTATGTTATCAAAGAGAAGAAATTGTCCAACTGCTTACTTGTGAGAATGGTTATTTTTTATACTGCTGAACAGACGCTGTGTGTCAGGCTCTGTGGTGTCTTGGGCCAGAGGTCTGGTTTTGTCCTTGGTGTTCTTACCTCCTGTTTCTTTTCTTCCTCCTTCTTCCCTGCTCCCCTTCTTCCTTCATTATTTGCACGTGTGCATAATTGGTCTGCTTTCCTTTTTAAGGCTGCTTGCTCCTGTCATTTGTTGCCAAATTGTTCTGTGTGTCTCCTTGAGCACCACGAGCCTTCCAGCTGTTACTAGTTGTTTTATACTGCAATAAATACAGAAACTATTCTAGATTTTTCTGTGTCCAGCATTTATGTCTACGTTCAGATGCTGTCAGCCTAATTTACATTTATATAGATTATCAATGGACTAGCTATACTGCATGTGCTCCCCAGAAGCCATGACGTCACCTAAATACTCCCTTTTTGTGAATCAACTTAAAACAATATTAGCTCTCATCCATTCACGTGGTTTTGAATGACTTATTGAGTGAGTTGGTTTGTGTTTATTTGCAAAATTAAGATTTAATGGAAACTGTGTAATTGCAAAATTGTGTTTTGACAAGACTTCTAGAATTCTGATAAAGCTTTGCGCATCTGTGTAATGGAAATGCAGCTATTGAAAATCTATGGACAGACATGAAAAGAGAAGCATGTAACAGACATCCCAGAAATCTCAAAGAACTGGAAGACTTTTGTAAAGGCAAGAATGGATGAAGATACCTCAAACAAGAATTGAGAGACTCTTGGCTGGCTACAAAAAGCATTTACAAGCTGTGGCCCTTGCCATGGGGGATGGGGGGGAGGAGTACAAGGTACTAACAATTCAACTCTTCAACTCTAAGTAAATCCGCTCAAGGACTCAATTTTGTATACTGTATTGTATACCACAATATGCCTGCAATGTTTAAAATATGAAAAAAACATCCTGTTGTTTAAGAAACAATTTCTGCAAAGCTTATCACTTTTAACACTTCATTTTCTTACTGGTTAATACTGAATCATCATGATGCAAGAATCTTTTTTTGTTGATACTTAATGGTCCGAGATAGTCTGAGTCATCATTTCTTTGGCAACCACTTAAGCCCCACCCCTTCCACTGAAAGCAGGCTCGGGAGAATCTGTCAATCAAATGTTTCGAACGTTCGAGGTGGGGTCCAGGGGCGCCACATGCTTTTACTGAGGCATTTGATTGGTCAGTTTCTAACTTGAATAACTTGCTATTAGAAAAAATAGGTTTAGCAAGAACACGTTAAAAAGTCATACCAGAGGAAGAATGGTTATCCTAACAAACATGGATATTTCCACTCAGTAATAAATGTTTCTTTCTCAATAGAAGTCTATGAGATTTTGGCTTTCTGGGACCAGTGAGTATTTCATGTTTGGAATGCCAGGGGGGAGGGGATAATCAGTCCAGTTCTATCCATCTACTCAATCATTAAATCAGTTTATTATTTGTAGAGCACTTAGAAAAGCAGAAACAAAAGTGCTGACCATAAAATCATTAAACAATAAAAAACAATAAGAGAAACAGTAAAATAAATAAAACAAAAAATTTATAAATAAAACAAGTTAAACTACTGTCTATGATTGCAATACAAAAAAGGCTAGTACAAAAGTAATGGTAACATAAGTAATGCTCTTGAGCTTTAACTTTAAATATGAATCAACATATTTTTATTCACAGGTACAGCAAAAATAACTAAACTCACTCAAAAAAGTGATTTTTTTTTGGTCATTTAATAAAAAACGTGAGACTTGTATAGAATAACACACAGAAACGTATCAATACTTTATTTTTTGCATTTTGATAATTGTCGCTAATAGAGGACAAAACTTAAACATTTGTTTATTAGAAAATTATAATATATCAAAACATTCATAGAAGACATATTTACAGGTCAAACTTCAGAATCAGCATCTCCACATAGCTTCTCAGCCGACAGCAATGTGAAGTGCTTTACATTTTTTGACTAGAAGGCTTCTGTCCTGTGTGAGTTCTCGTGTGTGTACTGAGACTAGATAAATGACAAAAACTTGCATCACATTGTTTACAGGAAAAAGGCTTCTCTCCTGTATGAGTTCTTATGTGTGATTTGAGATTAGATACCTCACTAAAACTTTTATCACATTGATTACAAGAAAAAGGCTTCTCTCCTGTGTGACTTCTCATGTGTGATTTGAGATTAGATATTCGACAAAAACTTCTGTCACATTCTTTACAAGGAAAAGGCTTTTCCCCTGTGTGACTTCTCATGTGTGATTTGAGACAAGATACATCACTAAAACTTTTATCACATTGATTACAAGAATAAGGCTTCTCTCCTGTGTGAGTTCTCATGTGTGTCTTGAGACTAGAAACACGACTAAAACATTTATCACATTCTTTACAA